>CM073771.1:13596146-14136962 GCA_037158775.1 Hetaerina titia
GAACTATTTTGATATAACCACCAGAACAGCATAGGAAGGGAAAGTTTAGAAAGCAGAATAATATATACTCAGACAAAAACGGAATATATCTCCAGCACACTTCCAATCCGGAGTTTAAAAAAATTGTTTTGCCTGTCTATGGGTCCAGGTTGATCCATCGCTGACTGCGACGTTCAACATTTAGGAATTATTAATGAGTTAATCACGCTGCATATTCCAGAGTTAGTACTACTAAACTATGGAGATGAACTATGGGCAATATTCGTGTTATATCTCACCGAGAAAAGTAGAAAAAGTAATAAGCGTCTAGAGGGGACGGCGGCACTAATTACATCCGAGGGAATGGAAACGTGGTCTGCCCTAGGAAGGGCCGTTCCTGTTGCGCAGTTTCAACCCCTGCGTCAATATGAACTTCGCAGGGCGCGGCGCTGCGATTCAACTTCCCGCGGTTGAGGTTTGGCGAACGACGTCATTCGCCCGTCGTGAATCGAATCTGGAATTCACGCTCCCTACTTCTCCTACATTCTGAATTTTATTTGCTCACGAGCGAGCTTGAGCAAACGACTCGCCTCTCTGGAAATTTTACTTCCACCAAAAGCAATGCGTTTGCAAAGTGCGCAGTCTAAATTACATTCTCCATTTAATATATAATAAATTTAAAATGGTGAGATTTAATTTGCAATTCGTTTTTCAAAAATCAATATATTCAATAGTTGAAAACCCTCTTTAAAATAAGAATGAAGATTCAAAATATAATTCCTAATAGACAATAACGCCATTATATTTTATTAAAATGATTTTTAGCTACTTTCCTGTTCCTTTTCTACGCCTGAAAAAAAAGAAATGCTGTCCTATCTTGACGAATTCATGGCACAAAATGAAGCTAAATGAATTAGAAAAGCACTTGTCAATAGAAAAAACTCTTCTAAAAGGTTTGCGCGTACGTAGAGAATGTGTGTGTACTCCGCGACGTCTATCTGATAACTGTGGGTGAAACAGTTTTCTAATAATCAATCTACGCGACGGTAATTTCCGGAAATATTATGGATCCTTTATATGGATATTATATGGATTCACTGAAGCTTTAACGGGTGTATTTTCTTATTCTATTTTACGGACAACATCCGCTTTAAAGATTACATAATACGCAGAAACATAAGTGACATCTGATCGAGTAATACCATTGCCTTCAACATCAATTCTTCAATCTAGATAATGTCCTCTTCGCTTGAAAGATGAATGTAAGTAAAATACATTTAAAAATGCATTCCTGTGCAATTGCATCAGTAATAAGCAGCCTCAGCAAACCCCTTAATATTATGAGAATACTGCACGACATTTCAGATGTAATTTACGGGTTGCTTAAGCTCCAGGATACAACATGTGCATTGTGGAGACGTGTTCTAGTGTTCTAGTCAATGCGAGTTAAACAGCGCGCTGTTATCAAATTTTTAACTGCTGAACAAGCGACTTCTACTGATATTCATCGTCGTTTAAAGGCTGTTTATGATGACGATGCTATTGTTAGGTTCACTGTAAATCGATAGGTAGTAAAATTTCGTCGTTTCGAGCCTGGAAAAGCCATAATTGTTGATAAAACTTTGTTTGATTTTTTTGGGATGCCCCGCGATTTTCTGGAACGAAGGGCAACGGTAAAGTCTTCTCAATGTATACAGACTCTAAAACACCTCATACGTCGAGTTTGTCGGGTTAAAGGCAGCCTGGCGCCAATAACCTTGCAACATGACGACGCTCGTCCACACACCTCGCGCGCAACTGGAGAGACTCTGCGAAACCTGAAATTTGAATCGATTCCACACCCTCCATATTCCCCCGATATTGCGCCCTGCGATTTTCATTTTTTTCCTCAACTCAAGAAACACCTCAAAGGTAATCATTACACCTCGGAAGATGAGGTGAAGGCAGCTGTCAAATCCTGGATTCGTGAAAAGTTGGAAGAGTTTTCCATTGACGGAATGAAAATAACTTGTTACACGTTGGGATAAATGTGTTTAGCCTTAACGGTGGCTATGCTGAAAAATAAATATATGATTTTGAAACTTAAGAGTTGTACTTTAATGTACTTCTCGCCCGACCTTGCTATTTGTTATTGCTCGCGCTCTACAAGCATGTGTGCATTACTTTGCAGCCTACCCTCGTATTTAGAATGAAGTGTTTGTAAAAACAATAGTTCTATTATTAAAATAATTTCCCTGAATGTTTCCCTTCTTGAATGTTAAAATCTGATCAATCCCTGTGAAAAATTATCCTTAATTCCTAATGTTCCAAATTTCATTAATTCTCGGATAAACATACAGAAATGTCCTCCCAAATTAAAAAACACACTTAACATATTCTTTCACTAAAACACCCTCCATTAACTGTGCCTACATTCCTATCAAATCAATTCTAAACTCTTTTTATCCAGGTGTGCTAATTTTTTTACCGGATTATTAACAGCTATCCGAAGGTTTTTCTACGCGATGAACACTCAAAGAATGAATTACTCCTGAATCAAATCAAATAACTGATAATTAGATTCAAGTAGCCATCTGAAAGTATTCTGAGAGAAGTTGAATTTTTCACTTACATATGCTAAATAATAATGTAAAATTTAGGAAAAATAATGTAATGGGTTTATTAATCGTTATGATTTAACTTAACTAGAAAACATAAAAACACCGTAGCTGTGGAATTTCAATTTTTTATATTAATTTGATTTACGCAGCAGTATATTATTTGGAAATTCTTTTACTAAACAAATTACAGCATTTGCAGGCTATTTTTTGTAATCATGAATTAAATTTATTTTAGAACTAAAACTAATATATTCAACAAATACTTAATGGATTATGCAATCGTTTTATAAAAAAAACTGCGATGACACTTAGTTAGCGACGATGAACGTTAAAATGAATAACAGCAAAACCACATTGCACCTAATTGCCACGTGATCCAGATGCCCCATATCCACTTCCAACACGACACGAAACATTTCCCCAAACTACCGCAATGTGTGGCGACGCGGTGGCGAGATGGAGGCGGGTATCGAGAGAGGACCAACAAGAAGGAATGCGTATCGCGACTTGCATAGATTCGCACGAGAACCTGAAACCGGCTTGCATTTATTCTCCTCTCGTCCTGCTCCTTAGCATTCAATCCACATGGCAGTGTTTACGCCATGCTTCTGATTGCCTCCCCTAACCCCCAACCCTTGGTCCCCGAATCTCCTCCCCTCCTCCCCATCCCGCACGTGCCCTCGTTATTGAAAGGAGGGGCGTTTTAAGTCTCATTTTTTTTTCATTTTTATCCCCCATGCCCTCCGCACCGACCGACGATGCTTGAACCCAGGAGAGGAAACCAAAGGCCTTAGCCTCTCAAAGGGCAAGAAAAAATATAAAAGAAACACATCGGCTCCAGCTCGTTAGATCTGCTTAATGAGTGTCCCGATTTAAAATATTCCCTCTCCACTTTCTCCTCCGTCCGTCGACGACGGTTCGACCCGTTACGGCGATAATCTTTTCTCTCTCGACTCTTAACGATTCGGACCAACTCCGGACGCGTCAAAGATGGAATGTTAATTGGATGTCGAAGCGGGCCGAATTGAATATTGCGGATCAAAGACCAATTTGTTGAGTTCAGCGGGAGAGAGGCTACCCAAGAAAATGTATTTCTCTTACATGCAGAAATATCATATTTTTCTCTCCTCTATAACTTTTAAATTATTGCTATTCCGAAAAAAGAGGGTGTCCACACTCCATTCGGATTTCCGCAATGACAGCGATTTTAACGTCGATTCCCTTACATGGTTATGGCTAGACAGAGATCCACTCGCGAGCACGGACATCCGCAATGTATTTTTTGTTCGCGATAACAGTTAGATGGAAACAAAAATTGAGGCGAACGAAAATGCAATTATTTCATACTCTACGGGTATGGTAAATGGGTATTTCTTGGGAAAATTGTTGCGATAAAATTTCGCGTAATTTTGTACCTCATTACCCCATCGATTCGATAATTATATTTTTATTTCAAATGCAAAATGCAGTTTTGTTTTAAACTGTGATAAATATAGAAAATATTTGTATGGTTTAACTAGACATTAACAAAAGATCGTTTTAACTTATAGAATATGTAATACATTCCTGATTTCCGTCCTCACAAATTAAAGATTAAAATGAAGTTTTTACCCAGGATAATAATTGATATTTCCACATTTTTTATTCGAATCAATCTTTTTTCTATGATTTGCGATATGTAAAACGTATGACCTCTGGTATTTCCAAAGTATTCAGCTAATGCGGAAGAAGCAAACGTGAAATAATGGCACTGCGAAAAAAGTAAAGTCTTTCATCCGAAGAAAAAGTTTGTAATATCAACCAACCAAATGAGCGAAAAGTAAAGACAAATTCGATATAAAATGCATAGTTTAATAAGAAACGCTTTTTTATGCCACTTGGAAGGATAAGAATAACAGCAGTAGGAAAGAGAAGAATGGAATAAATGGATATATTTTTGGGTGACAGAATTATAAGGAAAGAAGCTATATAGCCGCTGTAGGGAAGAAAGCCTCTCGAGAGAAAGGCGTGTCGTCCGTATTTTCAAATTTTCCAAATAAAAAATATGCCAAAAAATGACAAGATTGCCATTACTAAAATACTGTTTCATAACAGAGTGAGCGTGCGATTTTCTATTTGTTTGCCATACGGAAGATGTTTTATCATATTCTCGTATAGAATGCGGTACTTACATGAAACATCGATTTCTATTTCGGAATTCTCTCGAAGTGCTAACATATTTCCCACTTTTAAGACAGTAATCAACGCCAGTTGCACTTCTATTATTTACCGCTTTGTTGAAGAATAAGTTACCATCATCTGATTGGCTGCCCTCCTCCTGCCATTTCGTTCTCATTTAAATTTTTTCTCCGATGCAGCCCTCACTTTGCTTCTATTGTTCTTTTCCAACTCATGAGTAACATTTTGCTTCGCTGTTATTAACCATTCGCTGTTACAATTCCATTTTAAAATCCAGTTTATATACAAATCATTCTATTCCTCGTTTTATTTTAAGTCTGAGGTAATTTACTTCAGGGATTTTTCTGTTAATAAATATTATATACAGCAGAAAAAAATACAAATTTGTCACAATTTGATGCATTTCTTGAAAACGAGTTCATCATCCATCTAGGTGTTGGTCCGGTTACTTTTAATTTAGTTCTCCGAAGGCAAATTACATAAAATATAAGCATTTAAATATTAAACTGAATTCCGTTAGGTATTCGATTCATGAGTTGATATCATTCTGAGCCATGAATCTCTCTACCGAGAATTCATTATCCATTGATTTAAGCATTTGTTAGAATTCGATAAATGCTTCACAATTGATGTTTGCATTCTATGATTAGGTTGGTGGATAAATCTATATTTAAGAAAAACACATATCTTGAATTTGCAGATATTATAAGTACAAAATGTTTTGCGTTAAATTCCTCATAATTAGCAGATGGTGAAAAGAACCTGAATTGGAGAGATGATTTGTTGCTTTCGTACATTCGTTATGACATTTTACGAGTCAATAAAATCGATCATTAAAGGAAGAACATTATATATATTTCCACTTGGAAATTAATATTGTGGCCTTTATTTAATGAACATGAACATCCACAAAATTGACCTAGAAACAATTGAATAAAAACTCGATCGTATTTTTAAAATGCTCATAGCATTTTGAAAATATGATCGATGGCCGTTCGTGTTAGTTGAAAATGCTGCTTCAGTGACTCAGACTGCATAAAATGGATGGCAGAAAGACATCCAGGGTTGGCACAAATAGTGAAGGGAGTGAGATAGGGTTGCCTCTCATCTCCTAAGAAGTTAATGACGAGGGGAACGGTGAGAATGCATTGGCAATTAACCATATGTTATGGCACTATAATTAGATGTAGAGATGTTTTTAATAATAGTAAATTTATCATCAATTAAATTTAAAGATTAATAAATAATAAAAATTTCATTTTTATTTATAAAATGGTATTTTAGAGGGCATTTAACCATTTGAATTAAATGATGCAAATATCGTTTTGTGTCAATTCGCAAAAGTATTAATAGGATAGCGATTCAAGAGAGATGTATTGTAGGCATTACCAATACTTGTTACACAGGTTTTAAAGACACGAATGAGAATATTTGAATTAGAACCTTAAAGTAATTGAAGAATACAAGGAAAATCCAGCTATTCAAAATTCAGGGCAAAAAATGGGAAATCAGTAAGTATGTTTCAATTAAGAAAGTTCTTCAAGTGCAACGTTTAGAAAAAGGAAACTAATGGGAGTGTAGCCTTCTACGGAAGGGAAGGAGCAGGGTTTGGACAATTATAAAAAATGTTTACTCAGAAAGGCAAAAAAATAAACTAAAGAGGAGAAGAAAACTGAAGAAGTGTTATATATTTTCGGAGAGAAAAAAGTTAAGCATGGGAATATGTACACAAGAAGTGAAAGAAGGAAGCATTCAGAAATATGAGAGGAAAAATATTAGGAAAGTGGAAAAGAGAGAAATAAGAAACGTTTTATTTGTTGAATAGGTGACGTTCCATGAATTTTTACAGAAAGTATTATGAGTACAAGAAGAATGCACTGTATATCAAAAGAATTTCAATGCCGTATGGAAATGTTTTAGATGTCTACAATGACTTGCAAAGGTTCTTTTAAGAACTTCAAATCCTGCACCGACTGTTAGCTTGAACTGAATATTTAACACTTTCATTCGAGATACCTCCTGTGTTTAAGTGTGGCGTTATGTTCCCTTTAACCATAGAGTAGCATCAAAAGACGATGTACAACTCGTAATATTTTATGAAGTGTAGCAAATGATTACAATTAACTCTACACCAAGGACTATTTACAGTACAGAGCTATGAGTATCTAAAGCTTTGGCAAACCGCATCCCATTCAAGATGTAAATTCACATTAATAGTGAATTTTATAGGCACACACAAATAGTGTCTGCCTATAAATACGGAGTCCAGTACTTCTTTAGTTGCTGAAGTCATTATGGGATGGATGGGAAAGGATTAACAAAGGAGAAACCCGGCTTCAGCATTAGCCTACTATTAACGAAAGGCGCTAAGGGGCCCACAGGTTAACGTCCTATCTAACAGAGGATTAATTGATGTAATGTACTCTCCATTAAGTACCTCACGTAGGGATCGGGATGCCACTGAAAAAGATCTGCCGTCTCTAGGATTTGAACCTGGGTCCTCTGGGTGGGAAGCAAGTACATTAGCCACCGTACCATCTCGATACCACCGTACAATCAGGGTCCATCAGATAATATATTAAATATAAATATATATACAAGTGTACATATACATATATATGTTTGTATACACATAACTTGAGTGGAATATGTATTAATAATATGCATATGCATAATATCTATATGTATAGATACATAAATAATTATATATATTTATAATATTTTATTTCATATTTCACAAACTTAAGCGTTATCATATAAAATAATTTTCACAGAGAAACTTAACAAAGCCATTAGTTAACATCAGCAATCTCATTTCACATCTAGTTGTTATTTGCTATATTAATTGTCTTCCATAATTTACGTTTTTTTTGTAGAAATACCTCAAACTAAAGTCATAATTAAGCATTGATTCAGAATACACAAATAATGTACAAAAAATTCTCTTCTCATTTCCCATTTTTTAATACAAATTTTCCCTCTTCACAAAGTTCTAATATTTCTCCCTTCTCATCCACAACTCTATGCTAGGATTGATTGAAATCTAAATCTGTTAACTTGATACCACGCCTCGATTATTATGGTGGTGTAAAGAGAAAATTTGAATTAAGACCGCTGTAACTCATTACGTAGAACGAACAGCGTATATGCTCATGAAATAGAACACGGAAAAATAGAATGCAGCAAATTCCGATTGCGCTATGGACTGCTGCTATAATTCACCAAAGAAGCCACAGAAAGCAGCATTTTCTAGCGAAAAACGACCGTTTGAAATGTTTTCAAAACATAATTACGTTTGCAGTCCCATTGATTAGAATTCAAATAATGTACTAGGAAAAACATCAGACATGGTGAGGCAAAATTGAACACATGAAAAAAATTCCACGCCTTTATAGATTTATTTTCTATTAGGCTCTTTCTATTGTTATATTACTGACCAAAATCTATCATCATTCATTTAAAATGCAGGCGCTTAATTACAGTTTTAAACAGTATTTATCTCAACAGTGTGCAAATTTTCCATCATTAAAATCAATAAAAACCCAAAATATTCAATTTAAATACTTTCCTTTTTTAAATTAAATATTTTGTATCATCGTCGAGTCATTAAGTGTTCCTAATATTGACACCACGGCTAGGAACAATAGAGTTTTTAATGTGTTTTCTCGAATCCTACCAAGTTAAAATAATCCTATTTAGTGCAAGGTAAAATATCAATTATTTATTTTAGGCAATGAAATCATTAATCTCCACGGTAGAAGTGTAAAGTATGCCTAAACGTTTAATATCGCAATTATTCTTTTTCCATAAGGGTTTAAAAAAATATAAAGTATAACTCTAAAATAAATAAATATAGAAAGTTTATTCAAGAAAAGCAGGTCGGAAAACCTTAAACACTATTGTTCATATATTAACAGCAAAATTAATTGCAGACATTTTCAAACACCTTTCATCAGTTTCCGTTTAAGTCAAACTTGTATTAATATTTTGATTAACCACTTCAACATTATAAGTTGAAATTTAAAATTGTTTCCAAAATACATGGAATGCCCAAGGCACCGTATTTTATAAATTTTCATTAGTTTTTATCGGCCACACCATACGCTATCTGTGCATTTACATATACCAAAGTTATTACACATGTTACAAGTCTAATGAACAGCCTGGATTTCCCGGCACACGAGACAATCTTTTGGGTGAGTGCCAGGGTTAAAATAAGCATGAGTAATTCATAGCGGTTGACTACGAACAAAATATATAGCCACAGTGAATATGCAGCAAGAAGCACTATTTGTAAGATAAATATCTGACATCCAACCCCGAACGTTGACGAGTACTCAGTCACGTAAAATATAGTGCTTTTCCGAACGTCTGTTACAGATTCTATCAGGACAACGGAATATAACTCCACAAAACCATTGCAAAAGTACCCAGTAACCTAAAATGTCCTTTCTCCTCCAAAAAATCACCATAAACAAGTCGATGTTCAGTGTCGTTTAGGAATTGTGTGGCGAACATAAACAAAATAAATACGGAATAATTGTGATGATTTTGAAATTGCTTTGCTAGAGAGCAGCTGCAAAAATGCAGTTAAACCGAAGAGACAACGTTAACTTGTGCATATGGCAAGGGCCAAATTATGTACATCCAAATTTAAAAATCAATCGAACGGTAACTTGACCTCGAAGAATCAAACGGTTACCAACGGATGATAATTTTTTCGCGAGAAAGAAAGAGAATTCAAGAGAAATGTTTACTCTTTTGATGGGAACGGACGGACAGAGAAAAATTTTCTCTTGAACTATGACCGCCGAGTGGAGCCGTTTCGTTTGCCCGGACGCAATTCAGGAACTGATCTTTCGACTTTTCGAGAAAGGCAATGACTCTGCGAAGAATTTTAGCTATTATCAGGAGAGAGAAGGATGAGGTAATTTGAGGAGGCACTAAAACAGAGAGCGTGACTTAAGGAAATTGCAAAAATCAGCTTGCTGTTATAAAATACAATATTGACATACTTTTACATAACACCATACAAATTTAAAATGCACACCAGTTCTATGTAATGAGAGTGTTTTGTAACAAATATGAGAGTTCATCTTTAAAAATAAAGTGATGAATTTATACAGCTCTACCCTCAAGCCAGTTCTGAGAGTACCTAGGTTCTAGATCCTAAGTGTGAGGAAAAAAGTGCAACAGATAAAGAAACCGCTCCCCTATCATGTTGTGTAAAAAATCTCGGGCGTGTAATTCACACGCCCGAGAAGTTTATGTGAGCAGTTCTTTCAATTATCAAACAAACGATATTAAATTTAAGTAATAAATAAAAATATAAAATTATTAACCAGATCAAAATTATTGAAACTCTGTTTATCTTCTCCTCGTTCAACAATGATTAATATTTTATTTAACATGACAGGAAGATAAATGCTTTTCTACAAAGAATAAAATTAGTAGACAATAATTAAAAGTCAAAGTTACTTTCATATGAAAAAGAGTAACGAACCTAGAAATAACTATCTAAACTCGGGTTTATCAATTCAAGTCAATCAATCAACTGCATTAACGCCAGTTTTAGACCTCAGATTTATAAATTATATTTATTTGAACGTGGAATTTTAAAATGAAACACAACCCGAAGAATTAAACAAACCAATGAGGTAAACTTACTATGCAATCTAATGGTGGAGATTTTTGCTTACAAAATGAAAGGATTATGATGACTATCGTTTTGGTAGACTAATTAGCAACTTCAGGGAACATTACAATTCTTTATCCCGATGAAGAAGTTTAATCCGCTTGAGAAAGATAATAATGGTAGTGGAAGTATCGATCAAAGAAACTTTATCCTTTCAAGTTAAACAAATTACTTAAATTGACTGCAAGATGAGTAAAATATGTTACTACCGCATTTGGCAATTTCCCAGTTATGAACTAAAAGTTAGAATTCTCAAAGCTGAGACAAAATCCAACTTGAATCACTAATAGAACATATCCGAAGAAATAACCAGATGTTTATGTGTGTGATCATCAGTATTTCAATCCTAGGATTGGTTTACTGTAGCACTCCATTCTACTCCATTCAATGTATATTCCCTAAATCCCTGACTCTTTCTCTGTTTTACGTCTTTCTTAATTTGTCCTATGTACATGTCTCTTAGTGGTCCTCGTGGAATCTTCCCTTCCATTATATTCCTAATGGATCCATTGTGCCTCAAGGTACTTCCAATTCATCTATTTCTTCTTTGCCGTAGAGTTCTCCATATTAACCTCTGATGTGGAAACGTGGTCACTAAAGCAGAAGGATAGACGTAGATTGGTGGCTTTAGAAATGTGGGCGTGGAGAAGAATGGAGAAGGTGAAATGGACCGAAAGGAAAACAAATGAGGAAGTACTGGAGATGGTGGGCGAGGAGAGGGGTTTGTTGGGAGATATTCTATGGAGGCAGGAAAAATGGATGAAAGGCGTATTGAGCGGCAGTGGGATGTTGAATACCGTAATGGAGAGGAGAATGTTAGGGAAACGAGGAAAGGGCAGGAACAGGATAGGGATGTTGGACGGGATGAAGGGAGGAAAGAAGTACACAGAGATGAAGAGCGATCTGATGTAGGGTAGGTTACTGAATTGTGTTTTGTTAGGAGTCACAAGATATTTATTTGATAGTTGTGTCCATCCAAAACTGAGTTTTTGGTTGTTATGTCCATGCAAAACCTACCTTAATCGGTAAATTACTTAATTATATATATATATATATATATATATACAAAGATATATCGTAAGGAAGTACGAATAAATGGGCATTGGTACTCATGTTCACACTTGAAGGGAAAAACGTGTGGAATGGAAGGCGGATTTTAAAGGAGAAGCGGGAATGGAAAGGAAAACGTAGGGCTGTGGAAGTAGCGGTCCGTATTTTTCCGATTACGAGGAAAAATGCCGACAACGGAATTTCACGAATACATTTTAGCAAAAGAAATACGCGCGTAAAGGCATAGTTTAATTCCTGGTTGAGGGAAAAGATTTAAACGGGAACATTTTTGGAGGAACGTGCACAAATAGTTGAAATGTTTTTTATGCTAACCTTTGATAGGAGATGGAATAGGATTCTTAGTAAAATATTAGTCCTAATCACCAGTATCACAGAGAAAGAGGGTAGGAGTTAATATGAACATTTCTACTAAAAAAATCGGATGCTTTCCTTGCATAATGTGTATGTAATGCCATATAACTTGTGCTTATATTCGAATTATAATAACAATTTATATGCAAAAAATGTCAAAATTATTCATTAATGGTAATCTGAGCGTCCTATACCTTTAGGTAAATGTCGGTAGTAAAAATCTTTCGCATGTCTTGCATTCTTATAAAAGCAACCAATGAAAGCAAACGATAAAAATAATAATTTCCTTGAGAGCGAAATATCTATCCATTAAATAAAACTACAAGATCTCTCCATTTTATTATTCATTCCTCTCATACTCGCTGGACAAGTTCAAAGAAAGACGGGAGATATAGAATGATTTTCAAAGCGTGAGGTCGAAAGATCTGAGAAATTGATATGGGCCCCATCTCACAGTTTGGAGGAAAGAAATTCAGGGAGGGCAAAAAACCAGAGATATCAAATGCGCCCAGAACAGAGAGGCAACTCTGACGCCAAATTAGATATGAGGGGAAGTGGCCGTGCATTCTAAATGGAATTCCCTTCATCTACTTTCACTCGGGCCAAGCACACCGGGGTATGCATCGAAGGTGAAACAAATATTTCTATAACATTTTTTCCAAATTAGGTAGAATAGAAAATTATGCTTCGCTCGAACGATCTTCGAATGGAACTTCATTTTATAATACAGAACGGATAGTAGCAATTTTCCACTATAAAGGATTTATCGTACGACCGGGTTTTGATGTTTTACATCATCTTCATGTGCCCAAATGAAGTTTTGTCGTCTTATATACATTTTTATATTCCGGGAGGAGGGGGTGGATGTAGCAGGAAAGGAGAGAGGCGGGGGTGAGAGAAAAGATAAAATTTATGATTTAACACTTTTTGTCTATGATTTAAAATTTATGATTGCGAAACACAAAGTTTGAAACATGTTATATAGTAAGCAGTACACAAAGTCTCCGAGGTCCACTTGGGTGATTAGCGGACATCGCCAATCACCTTTTGGCAGCAGAAACGACGTCAAGACGTCGGACGCTTTCATCTGATGATTCGCGAGAGTGGTCCGGTCGGAATTCCGAACCGTTTTTATGATGGTATTCATAATAGTTTTAGTTACATTTTGAAAATAAATAGGTACTAACTACAATTACACTTCTAAGTGGCAGCTGTTACGGTGTTAAACACCGTAATTCCCCGGAATACAATATGTGTTCATTATATATGCATTAACTTGTGCATATTCGTCAATGCTGCATATTTCCAACCTCCATTCATTTCGTCTAATACCGTTTCCCGTCCTAACCTTGCCCGCTCTCCTTCTTTCAAAGTCATCGGAACACCGTTATTACACACATTTTTAGAATTTATAGCAGAATTTCTCATACGCCATAACTTTTTGCCCATTTTACTTCTTCCATCCATCAAAGTTACGGTGAAATGATGGAAATATGACTGAAAAAATACTTATACCATCAATTCAAAATATGCATACTCAAACTTAAGGTACTTTTACAGCTAATACGACTTATATAGCCATCATCTTCATTATTTCAACCCTAGGATTGATTTACTGCAGTCCTCCATTCGCCTCTATTTAATGTCAATTCCCCCAATCCCTGATGCCTTCTCTGTTTTCCGTCTTTCTTAATTTGTCCTATGTGTTTGTCTCTTGGCCTTTTTCTTGGAGTCTTCCCTTCTATTATCCCCTCTATTATATTCCTAATATTGTTGTTTTCATCACGTCATTGTGCCTCAATGTGTGTCCAATCCATCTATTACTTCTTTGACGTAGATTTCTCCACATGGTTCTATCCTCTTCTGCTCTTCTATATACTCGTACCTCCTTACTTTGTCTCTCCATTTAATCTTCAGCATTCTCCTCCAGCATCATGTACTTTTGTAGTTGCAGACTTGCATTCAAATTTGACTTTTATTGTATCTGATGAAAATTTACGAACAAAATCCAACACTTCATCTTGCTGTTTAAACAGGAAAACGACGCATTTAAAATTGACAGAACTCGAAAAAATTAAAACAAACTATTAAGTAGTCAACGTAGTTCAGTAGTAATTTAATAGTCACTTCAACACAATTCAAAACATGGAATAAACGACTGATCTGTTGAAGTCAAAGGATGTCATATTGGAAGCCACAATCTACTTACTGCTTAGTCTCGCCGTGCAGGATTCGATCATAAATCTATTTAAGCCAGGGTAGCAACCGTTTCAATTATGAGTGATCCGCGAAAAACCTAAATAGTACTCAATAGTAGCAAAATTTCATCCTGATTCCATTCCAAGTGATTGATCGCGGACGTTCTTCACCTGTGTATCCTTTTCCGCTCACGACATAACACCGGAAAACGTCGCACATCGAGATAGCGCCACCCCGACGCAAGCTACTCCCGGGTTTACTGTTATCTGGTCTGGCGGGCGTATGCGTGTACCTCTTTTTTCTTGCAATGGTAAATAATTGGAAAACTGAGGACAGGAAGACGAGTACAAAAATGATTGGTAAGGAATGAAATGGCATGCAGCAAGGAGAGTAACTCGAGGTATGAGTTTATCTTTAGACCACAATTTTCCGAGAAACGACTGTTTGATTCGCATGTTTCAAATGACGATTTAAAAGTTGTTAGCATTAGTTGTAATTAATGCAAGAGAATAATAACACCTAACATGTCTTTTGAATATCAAAAAAAGTAATTTATTTAATTGATAATGGAAAGAAAATGTTTGTATCTAAATAATTTGAAACAGTTAATGCTTTATTTCTTTTTTTTAATTGAAACTAAGAAAAATTTGTGATTATAAATGACCGAGAAACGTCTCTGTGATGCGAATTTTGACGCGTAAAAATTCATATATATTTCACCCAATTTAATTGTATAGTAAACGGCAAGAAAATAAAGATTATTAAAAATAATATTTTAATAATAATTACGATGAATTATTTTGAATGTTTTGAATCTTTGAAAAAATTTACGTATGTATGAATGTATACAAACACACACACACACCCAAGTAAGTAAATATATATATTTATTTATTTTTGATTTGCATAATATCATTTGCCTAAGAAGCACGTTGTGGCTAAAAATTGCCCTTATCTCTAATGTTTCCCGACAAGTAGGTCAACTTTAATTTAAAGCTTTAGTAATACAATTTCGAGAACCTTTACAAACCCTTGAGGGCTGCTAAGAATTCTCTACACACTTCTTTCAAATAAGAAATCCATAAGGAAACAGAACGTGTCGTATAACTAACGGCTAGGCGTCTTGTTCCTTCAATTAAGGAACCTTCGTAATGGAGAAAATAATGATAGAGTGTCTAGAATCTTGGAGGAACATTATACTGCCGCTCGGCCGTAAACGGTCGGCAAGACAACTCCTTGTCAACACTCTTGAAACATACAAGACTTCTGTTCGAGTAATTACATACATGGCACTTCTCAGCTCTTTAATTTTCCGATTCGGAGGCTCGAATCACTAAAGCAGTAGGTTCTTGACACGATTATTGGACGGTTTTAGACAGGAATTAAAAAGATACATCTCGCATCAGTGAACTAAGAATCCAGTCAATGTGGAGAGAACGACATCGGGACGCAACGTATTATGTACCAGCCCTCTGAGGTTAATTCCCGTAAAATTGATTGGGACGTGAAGGAAGAAATTCTGGGAAAGGACGATAACCGGGTACGAATGGAGGGAACTGGACAAGGAAGAAACATTACGGAGGGTTGAAAATTAAAACACAGAAGAGAATGAAAAACACAGTGTGTTACGTACGTAATGCAGCCGATTATAATGCCCAAAGGAATTTTCGGATTCCGAAATCCATAAGGGTAAAAAAATATCATGGACCTTATTCAAACCTATCACTAAAAAGCTTGACACAAGGGAGGAGCACATGGATTCATTTACTATTTTATGCAATTTAAATTGACTGACAGCAACTAAATGTCAAATTGCTTAGAACCGACTATTTAGCGTATTAACTTGAACTTTTTCCATTGTTAATAATATATTAAAGCTTGCGGATTTTGCATGGACTCCGCCAGCAACGCTTTTCCAATTCAATTGAACACATTTTTCCATCTTTGGGATTAGCGTCCATAGACAAAAATTTTTTATTCGCAAAATGTCGTTTTGAATACCCACCAAAGGCTTCATTTAAAAACGGGAACCAATGAACTCAATGACATTTGCTGTCACCCCAGTTTACAAGTAGAGAAGTGGGTATTACTAATGTGGATCTCAGAAAAAATATATGAATGGAATGCGTCAAATTTTGAGACATTACAGGCAGTATTGCCTCCAGAGGTTTTAATTGAGTTCCTCCGGAAGATGAGATTAGTTATAACGTATGTATATACAAGTCATCATGTTTTTGATCATTAAATATAAAGTATTCCATATCGAAGTTTGCAAAAATTAAGACACATTTAAAAAGTTTTCAAGACAGACACAAAAAAAGGTTCGTAAACAAGGCTTAATATTTCAGTTCAAGAGTAACCCTAGCCCGAGTTTCTTTGTTTTACCTGGAAAGCTCATTAAATGTTATGGCAAGATGAAAAGATTCTGCGGGAGCTATTTCATCAAATATATTGGACTCATTCTACTTAAATTAAAAAGGATGTGGTTCGACCGAAGTTAATATAATGAAAAAATGCTTGCGGGCTTCTACAGACTCTTTGAAATTATACCGCTATTTTGTCTCGGTGGGCGTAAAAGATGCTTAGTTTGATATTTAAAAAAAAAATACCTCTAACATTCGTGGACGATGAAAATTTTAAGCCATGGAAGTAAAGAGCATATCCGTAAATAACGTTATCAGCGACGTTATCAAAGTTTCTACCGAATTTCAAAATTTTTATGGTATTATTGAACCATTTAATTGAATTACAGATTGATAGGCTTGAGTTGGTAGCAAAATGATATTTTGAGTAGACCAGCAATATGAAAGTATACAAATTTTCAACAAAATGATCAATCCCATTTATATCGTGTCTAATCTTTGGACGGAAAATTATTCCAAAAGGCACAAACGTTAAATCTAATCAACACCCAATTTGAGAGATGAAAGTGTGAATGAGATTGGAATAAGTGATGAATCGCAACGAGCAAAGGCAAAGATTTTGGTGTCACTGGCGGCTGCTGTCAAACACCTGACGGCCGATCCAAGAGACATAAACTGACTCACTTGACTAGGAATTGGTGAAAAGCGTTAATTGTTTCGCCAAAATCCCGAACTAACGCTGATTTTTCAACCTCCCGCGTGGCGAAGTGGTTACCCGTGAAATCCATATGACGGTTTGAGGTCTCTCAAGGTTCTTGCCGGCCGAATGATGCCGAAAAAGGCGGCGGAAAGGCAAAAGTGCCCCCCCCCCCCCCCGGAGGACGAAACGTGATTTACAAATCCCAACATTGGAGTCGCAGCTGATAAAGTTCGTTTCAACGCCGTTGCTGTTTTGTAAGGATGGAGTAGGGAGCCGTCTTCACTGGCGGTGGACAGCGAAGGAGGCCACTCGTGCAAAGAGAGGAAATGAAGGGAGGGGGGGAAGGCGGAAGGGGAGGAGACGGCGGAGATAAGAAAGTGAAACGCTTAATGGAAGAGTCGGAGTGGGAATGCAGAGGAGGTAAGCGAGGGGGAGAGGGAGGCACCCGAGAGGGAAGGAAAGTTTGCGTGGGGAAGGTGACACGGGGCTGCGAAGGGAAAAAGTGCTCAAGTCAGGACGAAAGCACGGTGTAAAGGAAGGAGAGATTCTTCAACCAACTTCCAGACATTTTACTTGCATTTTCCGAACAAACGGGTCTATTTAAAAGATGAAATAGCAGCGAATAGATTCGGACGAGATGAAATTTACATTTTTCCCACAAAAATGTTCGATCGTTTCCGTCGAAAAATGATTTCCATGATATCACCAGCAAAATCAGAAATTTTAAAGACAATAAATTCAAAATTCCCGAGCTAACGGCTTTTTCAGAATGATGGCCGAATTTTTCTCAGACTTCCGCAATTCGAGAATTTAAAAACAAAAATTGACAATCACCATTACGACGACTGATCAAAAGATTCCCAAACTTTTTGAATAGCGCACCTTCAGTTGGTTATTTCTTAACCCGCTTGAAGGCGTTCTGCTTGAAGAAACTTCCAAAATAACCGTCTTTTAATACTTAGTTGATATCTTGTTTTGTTGATTATTCACGGCCGTTTGTGGAAGCGACATTTCGTGGAGTGCTGCGAAATCGTCAGAAATGAGCTCTTTGAAGGAGCAGCGTTGTTATGTGAAATTTTTCGCAAAACTCTGCAAATATTTCTCGAAAACTTTCGATTTGATCACCAAGACTTATGATGAGTATTCTATGAAACGCCACCGCGTTTTATTTGTGGTTCACCTGATTCAAAAAGGGATGGCAATCAGTGGGGGACGACGAACGTTCCGGAAGACCATCAACGTCGATTTCCACATCGAGAAAGTGAACGATCTTTTTCGTGCAAATCGACGTTTGACTATCCTGGGAACTTGCAGTAGAGTTTGGCGTCTTGATTGGCTAGTGCCATGTAATCCTGATTGAAAAATTGAGGATGCTAGTGATATATAATCCGTTGAGGATGCATCGAATCGCCGCCAAATTTGTGCCTCGCCTGATGACAACTGACCAGAAAGAACATCGAGTTCAAGTCTGTCGGGAACTGTTTAATCGAGCTGAAGAGTATGAAGCCTTCTTGTCCAGTATCAAAAATAGGTGATGACTCATGGGTTTATCTCTATCTGACATTGAAACAAAAAAATAATATTCACGATGGATTGATGAAGCATTTCCCCACCTCAAAAAAAGCTGGACAAGTTAGCTCGAATGTCAAGGTGAGGATGTTTTTTTCTATGCAAAGGGGTTCGTAGCGAATACCTATCTAAAGTGAATGAGGAAATACTAAGGATACATCCTTGTTGATGAAAAGCATATCATAATATGAAAGGAAAAAGACGTAAAAGTTATGCACACACCAAATAGATTTCTCTTGCAATTAGTTTTCTATGTCATATTACTACGTTTGAACCTAACATAAGTATATTTTATTAATAATTTGAAGCATGAAGTCACATGCACTTTACAGATAATGATTAATATTCCTTTGTATTGAGAAGGAGCCTACATAGTCAGATCGAAAATCGCAATAATTCGCGAAAACAATTCTTCCAGTAAGATATTGATTAACATGAAAAAGTAAAAGAAACCTAAAGTTGATAAAGCCAAGTCCGCAAAAGATTAAGGTAATATGGAGCATGAAAAATAAGTGCGATTAATACACCGAAAAATATGTACGAGGTCAGTTAAAACAGTATCGCGACTTTTTGTGTTTTTTCAAAAAATAATTATTTATCCATGAATAACTATTTTGTACCCTTCAAAGTAATCCCAATTAGATATTGTACACTTGTGCCAACCGTTTTTTTTCAATCCTCGAAGCCCTTCAAAAAATCATTTTTGTGATCTTGGTCAGCCCCTCCTTCGACCCAGTCTTTATCTCCTCGATCGTAGCGTAGCGTCGTCCTTTCACGGACCTCTCTTGTCCCTCTTCAGTTTCGGAACAAGAAAAAGTCACTGGGGGCATTAGATCTGGGGAATACGGTGGCTGCGGCATCAATAGTGTTTTGTTTTTGGCCAAAACATAACGCCACAAAAATCGAAAATCAAATAAACGTAACCCGCGGATATTCAAAATTCGCGATAATTTTTTAACACACCTCGTATTACCACTCAAACTCCGTCACAGGGACACAAAGAGTTTCAACAGGCATCCGTTGTAACAAAGCTTTGACTGACTCAAATGACGGCGACCACGGAAAAACATTGAGGTCCAAAAAACTCATATCATTCAGAAAAAACTATTGCTGCGCGGTACTAAGGAAAACCCACGTGTGCCTTTGTCGTGAGGGTGGAGGAGGGTGAAGGCGGAAGGAAAGCGGAGGTCTGGCCGGCCGTGGATCCTAACACAAAACCTAACGAACGCCAAACTAATGAGTACGGTTTGGGGGCGCGAGACCGGAAGAGAACGAGAGGGTGGCGGGAGGATTAGAGCACGCGGGATGAGGAGGGTGGGTGGGGGGGTGTGTGTGGTCGAGATGGCTGCGGAGGAAAGGCAAGAAGCGAGTTGGGTGAGGTGAAGGGGGGGAAGGAGTTTGAGGCGACACTAGGAGAAGCAGCAATGTGCTCCTGATTTGGGGCAGACGAGGGGTTGGTGGAGGGGGGTGGGGTGGGGCGGAGGGAGTGGCTTTCAGGGGGTGGGGACTGGGTGCGGGGAAATGTAATGACGACGAAGTGCGGGGTTTAGGCGGACTGGGGAGCCGCGAAGTGGGAAGGGAGGACGCCGAGGGTAAGTCACACAAAAGAAAGACCGCGTGGTGAATGAAATAATGGTGACGAGGTGACCGTGTGTCGATGGAAGCGAGGAGCTGAAAAGGTCACCACCGCAAAGAGGACTTCCATTCAGTTCGTTCCGGTCGCTCCTCATCTACAGGATTGCACAGTGGGAGAAAAAACGTAGGAATCGACCACAGTGGACCAACCGCGAAATTATGGTGACACTCTCCGACATTCCTTCCGGGTCAAATAAATGGGCTAGGTAATTATCCTCGAAAAGATGTCTGCCAGCAAGTCAACTTATAATATTAAGAAATAATACGCTCAATTAGTTTTGAGATAAGAAATGTCATTGTCATGCTTTTTTCCTAATTGAGAGAAGAAATTAAAAACTTCCAAATTTGGTTAACAGTCCCTAATCTTACGTCTTGCAATGATTTATTTTACATGAATGAGTGTTTATCAAGCAAGAGGGGCCTCTACCCTGGGTATTATGCTTTAGAAGATTCGTATCTTCCAGACAGAACAGTTAGGCCTCAGCTCGTACTAGGGTATGAAATATATCTCATTTATATCTTATCTAAAATATCTAAATTCTTCACGGAAAACATACTCGTACAAACATACTTATGACTTATGGCTGACCAAGTAATCGTTGCGATTACTTTCTTCCTAAGAACGGAACAAATATCAGGAGTCATGCGATATGTTGTTCTGGGACATTGTTCTCAGTTGCCACTCATTTGGAGAATCTCTATTCCCACTTTTAGTTGATCTCCTCTCGTTAAATATAATTCGTGGCACACAAATATAACTGCGAGTCCGAGTAAAAAGGAAATACATCCATGATAGCCCTTCATTTGGAAGAGGAGGATCAATTTGTCCCATATTTTCAAAGTTGTTGTCCACGCACCTAGACGATGGAATTGCACATAAGACGCCACTCTTTTAGAAACACATTTCCAAGACTTTTCAAATGTCGTTAATGATAGCTTCAGCAAAAATCAGTCAACTCATTTTTTACTGGTGTAATTTACCCTCAGAATTCACAAAGATTTTCCAAGGAATGGCTGAGGAAATGGAGGAATGGCTGAGTTACTTCTTACGTGAGCTGGAAGTACTATCTAGAGGATAAAAGACAAAACTTCTCGCGTAACTAATTTTATCTTTTCAAAAAGCATTTTTCTATACTACTACCATAAATAAATTTAGGAGAAATCATTTCTCGTGAATTCATCAGTTTGCAAGCACGCCAACATAAGCTAATAAAATTGCTACAACGATAAAATCATTTCCAAAGTTCCTTTTGGATTATGTAAAAGTGTCATAAAAGTTCTTCAACTCTTCATTGATTTTATATTTACATACACAAACACATATATATCTATACGATTGAGAGATACATATATATGAATGAGAGCAAAGAGCTGAGAATGGTATACCAAAAAAATGATATTGAAAGCCGCAAAAAAATACTATGAATTGTAAATAGGAAAAAGCTAAAGAAGACATAAATTTCTCTCTCTTCTCGGATAAGAAGATTAAAAATAAAGATGAAAGGAGGAAATGGAAGGATATAACACCGAATTGAGCAGAAAGAAGTTAAAAGAGTTAAATAATAAATTGAGACGGGTAACAATTGAAGCATCAGAGGAGTGGTGGAGAACATAGTGTCAGGAAAATGAAACTTTGCAGAGGCAGGGTGAAATTAATGCGCAAAGCAGCAAGCTTAAAACACTATGGGGAAGCAAGAAGAGGAGATCTATGCTAACAGTGAAAGATAAACGGGGTAAGGTAATTGTTGACACTGAAAAAATCCAAGAGAGATGGAAGGAATACATAGAAACACTTTATGTTAGGAAACTTAGGCCGACAAGGTTAGACATAGAAAAGGAACATGACGTAGAGGAAGATAGCTTAGGTCCAGCATACTCGAAGATGAAATAGAAAGGGCATTAAAGGAAAAGAAAGCAAATAAGGCCGTGGGGATAGACAACATTCCTGTGGAACCATTGAAATGTTTAGGAAAATATGCGAGGAAGACTCTGTATGGACTGATTCGTAGTATCTATGAGGAAGGAATCTGGCCGGAAGATTTTGTGAGGTCAGTATTAGTTCCTATTCCGAAAAAGATCAAGGCTACGTCATGTAAGGGCTACAGGACAATAAGTTTGATTTTGCACGCTGCTGAAGTGCATGATCATTAACAAAAGGATGAAGAAAAGGGCAAATGACAACTTAAGGCAATATATTTGGATTTAGGAAGGGGAGAGGCACGCGCGATACCATTGCAGCAATGAGATCACTAATCGAGAAGAATATAGATTACAATCAGAACGCGTTTTCCTGTGCCGTGGATTTTAAAAAGGCGTTTGATAGAGTGAATTGGGAAAAACTAATGAGTGTATTGCAGAAAAAAGGAATAAACTTGAGGGACAGGAGATTGATCCGGAACCTGAATGTCTCAGGCTGCTCAGGAGAAATGTGAAGACCTGGAGGTAGGATTGAAAGCCGGCGGGGATACGAAAAAAGAGTTAGGTTTGCTGATGGCCAAGCTCTAGTTTTATGACAGCTGCGAGGTTGCAAGTATTTTTCTCTGTGAATTGAAATTACAGTGCGAAAGATATGGGATGAGAATCGATATAAATAAAAACAAGGTATTACAGTTTCCCAGAAAGAAAAAGGATAACGTTAAAATTAAAATAGGAGGGCAAATACAAGATCAGGTGAAACAGATTAAGTATCTCGGCAGTGTTTTGACCATAATGGTCAAGGTAGGAGGGACACGAGGTTAAGAATTATGTTAAACAATGAAGATTTCTCATGAAGAAGGGAATTGGTGACAGGGATGTTGAGTAAGAATGTTAAGAAAAGGCTCGTCTAAACTTTGATATGGAGCGTAGCTGTCTATGTACGGCGCGGAAACGTGGTCGCTGAAGCAGGAGGATAGACGTAGATTGGAGGCCTTTGAAATGTGGGTGTGGAGAAGAATGGAGAAGGTGAAATGGACCGAAAGGAAAACAAATGAGGAAGTACTAGGGATGGTGGGTGAGGAGAGGGGTTTGTTGAGAGAAATCCTATGGAGGCAGGAAAAATGGATGAAAGGTATATTGAGCGGTAGTGGAATATTGAATACTAGTTAATAGAGGGGAGAGTATAAGGCACGAGAGGAAAAGACGAATAGGATACGGATGCTAGACGGAATGACGAAAGGAAGGAAGCATATGATACTTGTTGTATGCTTGAACGTTTATTCATAAGTAGTTGGTCGATACATGGTCATCAGCATCCTTCATCGTATTTCCAAGATGCTGCGTCAGCGCTGCCGAGCCTGGACCAAAGGGCAAAAGGGGAGCTCCCTCCTCCCTCTTCAATCGGCCACCCAAGAGAGGGAGGACGACCGTGACGAAAAGTCACATCGATATCAGTTAAAAGAATCCATTGATAAAATTCAGATCCCCTGTCATGGAGAACGTTGAGCATCATCGAATAGAACCGACATAGATTGAAAATCAAATATAATTCCCAAAGAAAGTACGCCTTTTCGATCCATTTAACTGTTCGCTTGAGAAACATCAGTTGTACTTCAAAATATGAAATCTCATATGGATGCACGCATATATTTTAACGCTGAGAATAGAGATCATTGTAGATCCAAGAGAAGGATCGATCTAAATGAATCAGAGGGAGGGTTCCTGTGCGAAATAGGAGCCTCGTTTAATCCACGCAAAAGTGAAATATTAGGCAAATATTACTAATGCGCCCCAAAAGGATTCCTTAGATAAAACGATAAGCCTTGTATACCCTTTTGTCTAAGGCACCCGAAGGAGATGCTCCGCGCCGAGGGGGATGTTTCCCACCCGCTGCTCGGATAGGCGCAATGGAGTGGCGCAGACGGAGGGAGGGAGAGAGCAGACCAAAGGAGGAACACGCGGAGACATATACGGAAAATTTATTATATTATAAGTGGGTCGCGGTGGTCCAGTGGGTAGAGCGTTGGACTACTGATCGGAAGGTCCCGGGTCGATTCCCGGGCGAGGCAATCTGGGCATCTGCAGCTCCACCCAAGCTAGTTGATTTTTCGGGTACCAGATCTTCCTGGGAAACCATGATCGGCATAGGGAAAGGAACTGGGCCCCCTAACCTGCTTATGTGTGAATTTCACACTCCATATAGGGTTTAGTATTGGATAAGGGTTAGTTACTGTTTTTATGGTTTTCTATAAATGTATATATAATTTTATTATTTTAAATATAAACACACACACACATACGTGTATATATAACCTTTATCCTTTTCAAATGCAGCATTCTCAACTACGTTGAATTATATGTTCACGAAATACAGGATGCCACGTAATTTCGAAATAATTCATTAACGTGAAACTGTTTACAGCACAGAAGCAACTTATCTAAAGATTACGCGTATACGATGTAACTAGTGCTCCGAAATAAATAAGTCTTCTGTACATAAATCCAGGGGACGTGGGAAGCATTGATTCATTTATGAAAGCTTCTTTCAGACAAATTCGTCACTGTGAGCTGTCAAATTCCATTGAATGCAAAGAATAAAAGCAAACCTCCCTGCTTGCACAGGGCTTATTTTTCAAAAAACAATTTTAGTTTTGATACATCAAGTATTAAATCCCAATTATTATTTCTCCTGCCAGCGACAGAGTCAAGCGCACACATTCCCGGCCACTGCAGTGCGTGTTCGCGAGGGGCCATAAAAAAACGTACGCAAAAAATAATGGAGGAATGCATCCGACACCCAGGGTAGAGATATTTATTTTGTGGCGTTCTTTGTCGGGAAAACGGCTGAAGCCCAGAATGTCACTTGCATAGATGGACTGAAACTCGAGTTTCTCTTTTAGAGATGAATCAGTATTTTGACATTAGTTGCCACAATCAAAGCTACCCGAATGCTTTTTAAAGTGCTATGTTTTTCTTCCATCTCAACTTACTCCAATGGAGCACAAACAAACGACGGTAGAAGAAGAGATATTACAATACGAATCATTTTACGGATGATTTCCCCACTGGTCAATGCTCGCATTATAATCAATCCACCACCTCAATTCCAGAGTCCATCACCTACCTCAATGCCATCGTATAAACTCACGAAAAGGAGCCCGCGTTTCCTTTATCAATATAATATCTTGAAGTAAAGTTTAATTAGTAAAGCGAACCCTAGGTTCTATTATGTTTTAATGAGAAATTCAATTCGCTAACATAAGAAATGTAACCACAGCATGTAATCATCTAGTAAAATTTTTTTATGCATGCATATACACACTTCACGTCATTCTTTTGAAAGTAGCTCAATGTAAGAAGCAATTGTTCTAAGCCAAATAAATTGTGTATTAGATTGACAAAGAGAAAGTGCATGTAGCCCCACCACGCTGTTTGTTGCAACTCGGCTTCTTCTATGCCCGGGTGTTGCCATGACTTACTCTGTTTAGTAACATCGAAACATCTGCTATTTCCACATAAAATGTCTTCATACGTTCTGTACTCTTCATTTGATGATAATGTACCAAACTGAAATCTAGGTCGTGCCGTTATAAAATTAATCCGAGGGAAATGTGATCAAACTTTTCAGTGGAAAGAAAGCGGAATAAAGAAATTGATGTGAAAAACCCAAGCGTTTCTGCTTTTCTGCTTCATTGTTAACAAAAGGATTCGTTCACAAACGACGGCTCGCGACCGGATCATTCAAGCGAGATAATATTCGGAAACAAGATGGCGGAGTAGAGACGCAAGTGTCGTCTATTTCGCACCGTTATCCATGGATCAAATTAAATACAGTCTACATCGGAAAGACAACCATCACTTGAGAAACCTAGGAAAATGCTCGTGCCATCCGACATTAGTTTTTGCAGAAGGGGGCGTGACACAGTGACAAGCGTGACTTAGGGGGGGGGGGGAAGTCGCAGATCAAGAGACCAAAAAGCGCGGCCTGACTTCATTCATTTGTTCGCCAGGGACAGTAGTGGAATTAGGAGTGCACTTTCGGCCAGTTAACAAGCGGTAATTATCAAACGGTGATAGTAATCGGTGGTAGCAAATCGGTAATTAACATCCGGTAATAGCAATCGGCAAAAACAATTGGTAATAACAATCGACGATAAACAAACGGAGATTTATTGCTGGAACCTAAAATGGAAGTGAGTGAAGGTGATGATGAGGAAGAGGGGGGAAAGGGGCAAAATGAAACGAAATGAAAGCATGAGGGATGAGAGGGCCGTCGCCCGGGAAATGAAGGAAGAAGTCGCGCGAAATGCTGAGAAGGCAAAGGACTCCGCCCGAGGGGGCGGAGGATGGAAGACAAACGGTCCTTTCACAAGCGAAATACCGCAAATCCCATATTAAACTAAATCTCATTAAGCGGAGCGCTTGAATAAATTGAGAAACTAATGGAAACGTGAGACGAAATTGTTGGAGCGAGGGAAAGAAATGGTAATTGGACTTGGGGCATTAAACAGACAAGCAAAGGACAAGAAATGGAAATGTGGCCGCGAGGAAGAGGTGGGAGGGGATGAGGTAAAAAAATTAAAAGGGTGTCCTGGTGGGTGTGGGGAGGCAAGGCATTGACCCGGGAGACCGTGGATCTTCCGCCGAGGAGAGGTGTGGCCGGCAGAGCACACTCGGGCTCGAGCCTGCGACGCCAGGCGGGAAAGAGGGCAAGTAATGGGTTTCGCTACGCCCTCCGACGAAGGAGAGCGGCAAAAATTTCATTTACTAAGTGCACCGCTTCACTTATCAGTTTGGTAACCCCAGTACGTTAATTTTGCCTAATGTATTGTATTTGATAAGAGAAACTCCCAATTTTGCCCAAATGTATCTCTTACTTTGAATAAGAAGGAAATCAGGCCTGATAAATCGTATGAAAACTCATTGTCGTTGGTTCTTCGATCTCAACATGTGTTCTTGGGGTGCGTCCGTTGACTTTTTCTGACAAGAGTTTTCACAGGATTATTATAATAAGTATTGTCCTTAAACAGATACTATCTAGACTAATCCAAGGAGACCTTTAAATGTTCACAACCCAAGGGAACTTCAACAGAGGCGACGAATAACACCATTTTATGTTCATTCGTTCATTGGATACGTGAAAAGGCTTTCTCTGAGCAACACCATTACAGTCAGAAATGACTGCTGCAGGACTGATTTGCAGGAAGAGGGCCAAAATCCAAGTCTCATACATTCAAACTGATGACGCAACGTCTGTGATTCCATCATCGGAATCATTGTCCGTGAAAGCTAGTTATATTCGCCATATTTCTTTATCATTCGAATTAACATTACAGGAGACAAAACTGTAGGACACTCATCCAGAACAAGATAATTGCATCATGACTTCACTTGCAATTGAAAAAGCAGTTCCGTCTGTCTCCGCAAAGCTATCGCTTCTCTCCTTTTATTGCATATTCTTCTTTGTCGGACTAGAATCTTAGAAATTGTGTGTCTGCCTGACTGTAAAATCTACTCAAACAGTGGAAACTTGGAGTAGTAACTGACGCTGAAAAGGTTTTGGCAAAATGATCGGTTGAAAATATTTCTGGGAGTTTTTCCATTGCAGAAAATATACCATGAAAACAAATTTAATGCAATTATGGTTGAAATATCCTATACTCGTACCTGTCTCTGATTTCCATAATAAAAAATAGCATGGAAAAGTAGGAAGTTGATAAGAAGTAAGAAGAGAAGAGAGGGCTGTTCATTAATATACATATTTTAAATTACATGGGAATTAAATAATTGGAGAACCATAGGGATGGCCTGAGATATCAAAGAGAATATTTGGGAAACTGTTTAAGTTTTTTGCTTGAACAGCAAAGGATTTAGCGTCGGTAAACCAGTAAGGAAAGGACTAGCTATTTCATAGCTGAGGATACTGTAAAACAGTTGAGACAGATTTAGGGTTAGAATCAATCCTATGCAAAATATGGTTATGAGATTATCACGAAATACGTAGAGAGACTAAACTAAGGATCAAACTGGGGAAGTTAAAATAAGAATTGAGAAAAGAAAGAGGTGAGAGTTTATGAAAAGGATAGACCCAAAGAAAACTAGTGAGTGCTGAAATATGGAGAATACTTTTGTAACATCCAAAACCTCTTCAATCGTAGTTCAGCGTATTTTGTGGAATAAAATAAAAAAAATAAAATAGTTTTGAAAGAAAAACAAACGAAGTTAAGGTAAGCCAAAATAATCTTGGGAGAGATTCGAGGCAGACAGTTAAAATGTATGCAGAAGATATTGACGGGGAGACTGAGTCAGATGGAAGAATGTGAGTTAAGAGAGGCAAAGGGTGAGGAACATTCATTTTACGTGTGGAGAATGTGGACCTGAAAGAACGTTCGCTCTGATTCACGGTTTTATGGTACTCATTAGGCGAGGCTTAGAAGTACAGCAGCGCTTAATCAGTAAACCCATCAATGCCCTGGCTGACCAAACCTCCAGAAAAACTAAACATTTTCGTAATTTAGATATTTTCATGCAACAGCATTTTGACCCCGTATCTCATGAATAATTATGACATCCCCTTCACAATTGAGGACCCAGGAATGATCAGATATAAGAATCGATACTTAACACACATAGATACCATCCTCATATCAACATGCATATACCCGAAATACTTAACGCGGTAATTAAGACATTGTACCAACTGAAGTTAACAAAATTGTCCCTCTCCTTACCAACTTGCGTAATTCCGTGCAAATTTGCAAAGATTGCTATCATTCCTTACAGGTAAACTACTGCCCGCCGATCTTAAATAAAATGTCTACCAAGGTGTACACACTTTGAGTGTATGGCTTGTTAATTTCTCTTCCCTCATTCAATTTTGATTTGCAAATTTACGACCACATTTTTCGTTTTCTAAAACAGCCTCGAATGGCTCACTATTTCTTATAGAAGGAAAATTATTTGACATAACCCTTTGGCCACAAAATAAGTAAATCTCCACAACTCAATTTAAACAAAGAACCAATACTGCAGTCAACATATCGAGGCCTGATATTTTCATTATATATTATATCACGTCTGCTCAGGTGCGAGTGGGGAACGGAGAGTCCGGATGGGCAGTGTTAGGAAGAGGGGTAAGGCAGGGTTGCCCATTGTCACCGGTGCTGTTCAACTTATATGTGGAGGAAATGATTTGAGGCATGGGAAGAACTGGAGGTAGGAATGAAAGTCGGAGGGGAATTCGTAAAATCGGTTAGGTTTGCTGATGACCAAGCATTAGTTGCTCAGTCAGCCAAGGGGTTGCAAGCATTGCTGAGTGAATTGGAGGTTCAGTGCGATAAATATGGGATGAGAATCAACATTAATAAAACAAAGGTTATGCGATTTTCCAGAAAGAAAAAGGCTAAGCTAAATATTAAAATAGGCGGGGAAAAAATAGAGCAGGTAGAAAAGTTTACATATCTCGGAAGTGTTTTGGACCAATACGGTCAAAGTGGTAGGGACGTAAGGAAAAGAATTGCTCTAGACAAGGAGGCTTTCTCAAGGAGGAGGGAATTGATGACGGGGACGTTGAGTAGGGATGTTAAGACAAGACTCGTAAAAACTCTGATATGGAGCGTAGCTATGTACGGCGCGGAAACGTGGTCGCTGAAGCAGGAGGATAGACGTAGATTGGAGGCTTTTGAAATGTGGGTGTGGAGAAGAATGGAGAAGGTGAAGTGGATGGAAAGGAAAACAAATGAGGAAGTACTAGAGTTGGTGGGTGAGGAGAGGGGTTTGTTGAGAGAAATTCTATGGAGGCAGGAAAAATGGATGGATTTGGAAAAATGGATTCTTCGCCCAATTACACAAGGGGGTGCTTTTTCTATTACCCTATTACTTAATTTAATACTGCCACACCCCGCAAATGAGAAACCATGAAGACATCACCGGCTGAGCCGAGCCCACGTGGAGACCGCCTTTATGTCAAACGTGCTTCTTGTGGAGAGAAGGGGGCGTGCTCTTTCGTTGAATTTCCATACTGCGTTGGTGTGGGCAGGAGAAATCTTTCGTAAGGTTTTAAATGGCATTGTTTTATCTCTCGCGCATATTTATTTATTTGTATTTATTTATTTATAAAAACCCTGCACGCCATCGCCAGGGTGTGCGGCAGGGGGTGAATATGCACCTAAATGGTTTTACCCGAACATGACCCTACCGGGGTCGAGCAGTGTTATCATGATCCCATATCGTTCGTGGAAAAATGAAGAAAGAGCTTAATTTCTCCCTGATTAACAGATATCATGTTGTGCAAGTGCTCAAATAATGAGACCTATCGTTCTCTGACGAATTGTCGACAGGGAAACTATCAACTTGTTGAAATAGTTCTAAAACGTATGTCTCATTTCATTGTATGCGGTCTGAAACAACGAATTTAAAACAAAGCGGTCATCAGTCATTACAAAATGGTTTATCAAGGTGAGAAAACATAGTCATTTGATATGATCGGTAAATAATCGTTGGAAAAAGACTTTCGTTACACTCAACGTGTACTTTCTTTATAAAATGGGGCCCGTTTGATACTGCGAAAAGAGTGGAGGTCAATTGAAATATGAAAGACTCATACAAAGGTGTTGAGGTGTAAATAAAGATGAAAATGGATTAAAATAATTTAAGTAAGGCCCAATGGAGGCACTTACACTGGAAGGACACTGCTCCTTGAACTGCAACTCGTATGCAGCACGTCAGTACGCTATGCGTCAGTGCATGTCCATTGAAATTTATATCACTGCTAGGTAGATATCAGATTGCAAGCAATTCAGCTCATACCGATCGTTTACCATCAAAGTTATATCCGGAATATTTGCGGAAATCATTACTCTGTATGATATTGGATACCTATGCAGGGGAGCGCCAACGTGCCAATATCATGCTCAAAAAATATGTTGGTATTGATTTCGTAATCAGTCCGCAAAAAAAACTGTTGGCAAGGGCTGAAATTGGAAAAATGTTTTCTAGATACGAGGGGTAAATATTGACATAGTACCACGGAGAGTACGTTCCTGGAATTGTAACCGAAGTTACAATGCATAAACAAACTTTTATTGACGTTACAACAAGGAAATAGTTAATCCAAAGAATGGGTAGGAGAGACCCAGCCTCTGAAGTAATCCACAAAATAAGTTACCACGGAGGGAATCGTTCTAAGGGAAGATGAAGCCATTCAACAGTCCAATAGTAGAAGAGTGTGAAGGCGAAGGCATGCGTGTATGTTTTGAATGCGGCCAAAAGACAATACGGCCTTTAGAGACACTCCTCACCAACATAGATATATAAATAATTCTAAAATCTACGGAGAACCAATTAAATGTTCTCAATCGACACTATCTGTATTATCCTTCAGCGCATGCTTACTGAGGCAATTTCAACGAGTTACTACCTTGAACAAAAATTTCCCGGAATAACCACCGTGTGGCGCTCCCATCGTTCCGATTTGAGTTCTGTTTTTTTTGTTAAATTGGTACATCTGTTGTTGATATTTCCTTTAAATCTTAGTGTCATAACTTGACATTTGCAAAAGTTACGTAGCCAAGAGTACATCTATCTCTGTGTGTGTTGGCGATTTTTTACAATTGCAGAAATGGATTTAAATTTGCAACAACGAACTTGTATTAAATTTTGCGTAAAAAACGGATTTAGTGGGGCACGGACGTTGGAAATGTTGGAAAAGTGTTTCGGCAACGATTCTCTAAAAAAACGGTCGTTTACCAGTGGCACGAGCGGTTCAGAAGTGGTCGTGAGTCAATCGAAGATGATGAACGCAGTGGCAGACCATCGACATCGAAAGTCGGTGAAAAAATTGATAAAGTAAAAGAAATGTTGGTCAATAACCGCAAATTAACCATCAGAGAAATAGCGGAGGACTTGAACATTGCCTATGGATCCGCCCAAGACATTGTGGTTAATGATTTGGGTTTCCGTCGTGTAGCAGTAAAGTTGGTGCCAAAAGACCTCAATTTCATGCAAAAAAGAGACCGTGTTGACGTCGCAAAAGACATGATTTGCGAGGCTGAATCCGATCCCACATTCATCAAAAGGATCATTACTGGAGACGAGACGTGGGTTTATGAGTACGACACGCAATCCAGACATCAGGCAAGTGAATGGCGTTCACCAAATGAGCCGAGACCAAAAAAACCACGTCGTTTTCAGTCAAAAAAGAAGGCAATGCTGACAGTTTTCATGGATTACAACGGTGTAGTGCATCATGAATTTTTGCCAGAAGGCCTGACAGTAAACAAAGAGTATTATTTGGGCGTTATGAGACGTTTGCGTGAAGCAATTCGCCGAAAGAGACCAGAAATCGTCGCACAGTACGTCGAGACCGTCGCACAGTGCTATCATTATTCGTAATTTTTTGACGAAAAATGCAACAAATACCATCCAACAGCCACCGAATTCACCTGATTTGGCTCCCTGTGACTTCTTTCTGTTCAATCGAGTTAAAAAACCATTACGGGGAACGCGTTTTAGCAGCCGAGAGGAAGTAATGGAAAAATCGCAGGAAGCACTGATGGACATACCGAAAACCGAATATAAAAAATGTTTCGAGAATTGGATCAAGCGCTGGCATAAGTGTGTTGCAGTCGATGGGGATTACTTTGAAGGGGACAATATAGATTTAGATGAATAAACTTGTATTTTTAATTTTCTGAATAAATTCCGGGAACTTTTTGATCAAGGTAGTATAGTGATGATATTTCAGGCGGTTAAAATTTTCTCGGAAAGATGGTGCAAAAGTTTAATGAATATTTTCCGACCTTTGAAATTTCCCTTCGAAAATAATAACGCGTTGCCTCGCATGACCAAGGGCGCCTGCAGCGGAGACCCGTGCCCCTGGCGGCAATTCGCTGATCTCGTGGACCGATGGACCGAATGGAGAATGACCGCCGCGACTCACGTCATAGCCATTCGATCCAATCAATCGCGGATGGAAATTCAGCACCACCTCAAAAATCAAATTGCGCATTTATGAGATTCTCTCTATCGAACTCCTTCGCCTTCGTCTCGAGCTTGTTGTCCAACTATATCCCATTATGTCTCCCACTGCTGTGATATTACTGATGGGCGTATGCGATTGCATATTAGGTTAGCAAGAGTGAAGGCGACATAATTTTAACGTCAATTTACTCGAAAACGCACTAAATTCAAATTTATTTATTAAACATATTCCGCAGCAGGCAGGTCATAGTTGAAGTTTACAAGTAATACAACTGACTTTATATATGAATTTTGAACTAAAGTCGCCAAATAAGTCCCTGCTAAATTTATAAAAACCATAAACACAGTAATCAACCCGAAGGTCGATTTGGTAGGTGATGGCAGAGTTCACCCAGTAAGCCCGCAGGCGTGTGAAATACACTCATAAGCAGAGTGGGGGGCCAGTTCCTTTCCCTGTACCAGCTATGGTTTCCCAGAAAGATCTGGTACCTGAAAAATCACTTATTTGGGTGGAGCTGAAGGTGCCCAGAGAGGCTTGTTCGGGAATCGAACCAAGACCCTCCCGTCAGCCACCCAACGCACTGTCCCTGGAATACCGCATCCCATAAATCATAAATTGGACCTTATCGGTGCTTTAAACTGTTTTAATTTCCTCGCGACCCTCTGCATATTCCATTGGGCATCCTTAATCTTAGGCAGCATTTCCTTTGATTAATGTTTAAGGGCTTTCAAATGTATAATGTTATTCGTTATCCCTGTGGGTAATCAATACTCTAAGAGACTGTTTGAACACAGCCACCTTTTGTCCTGCAAATTCAATTCAAAACATATAATCCCAGCATCCATTATTCGATATTTCTATCATGACGTCTAATTGCTTAATCTTTAAAAAGTGTACGTTTATGTAATGCTATTCTTCAGGTTACGAGTGAATTAAATACCTTTCTCACCTTCCTCTTTAATTTGATGCAGCATTGGATCCGAGGCAATCGTTTAGAGAGTTTTGGGAACGAAAGAAAGCAGTGGAAATTCCCCAAGCATTTCTCCAAGAGGCAAGATGCAATCGCGGTGGGAAGAGGAAACGCCCACCTAGCACTTTCGTTAAATCAGATGGTTACATATCATACTGACGTCGTAATAGGCGTCATCTAATCTCTTTTACAGCTTTCGTAACTGTACAAAATATCCATTGGGCTTGAAATTCTCATTAAGTTTTCCCAGATCAACTGGTAGGTGGGAAGCTTTAACAGCGGTTAACGATCTGTCGAAAACCCATACTGAAAATCACAACGAATAAGAAACGTTCTGATATGATTATGATCGGACAATGATTCTGACGTGTGTTTCACGGTTATACCTTCTTTAATTTAAAGGGTTTTCAAGCATTAATATACTGCTTACAGTATGCCATTATACTATATACCGTCAAACGGGCAAGCAAAAATAGCTTTAAGGCAAACAGATAGATGCAATATAGCATGCGGTATACAAATCTACATGCCTACACGTGAAATAGGACACGAATGACAACAAATTCAGCATCGAAAGATTCAGTAAACGAAAAATTAAGAGTGATTTAGATACTGTACAGTCATCATTGAACCATTGAAAATCACTTTTCTAACATTCAAAAATCAAAGTCTGAAAATTACGGTTTTTGTCTACTGTAGTAAGTTTATCCATTCATATGAATCTCCATGAATCTTCATGAAAAATGAATATCAATTCAAATGAAGTACCGGGGACAAATGCATAAAAAAATCAAGTTAAACAACCATTATCTAGGTAAATCGGAGGATTTTCGCGAAGGAAGAAACAAATGGTCACGAATTCAGTACCAAAAAAATATGAGGAGCATTTTTTTAAGAAATGTACATAGTTACGAGGGTTGCTATTTATATTTTCAGACTAATGATAAAAAGATTGTAATTTATTGTTGAAAATGGTTTTATTGTTTTTTAAAGTATTCTCCATGATAATCAATACACTTTTGCATCCGCTCGAACCAATTTTCGTAACACTTTTTCCACCCTGATTGAGGTAACTCCGAAACATGGCTTTTAAAAGCGTCAACTGCTCCTTCAGGCGTCGAAAAACGTTTGAAAACGCATTTTTTTTGGGAATAAAAAGAAATCATTTGGTGCTAAATCAGTGTACGGAGGAAGATGACCCATCAATTAGATGTTTTGGCAAGTCAAATAGGTAGTTTTTTCAGACGATCTGCATTGTCTTAACGAAGAATGCTCCTTTCGTTGCCGCTTCTTTTCCCGTATTTCACCAAAGCAATTCTGACAAACAAATCCTCGTGCAATCCACTCAATGCTGTATTCAAATGTAAGTCGTTGACTTCAGAACAAAAACGAGCGGCTAAAGGATCCAGTACCGAATGAATGCAGCTGACTACAATCGCCCTCCGATATTCCCGCTATCGACTTCCCACTCAACTACAACCTGCACATCCCAGGTTATTCAATTTTCTCACGCAGGCGAACAGTTCCACGCTCGCTCTAACGGCAATTTTTCCCGAGGCCACCACGCACTGCGTTTCATATTGATTGCGGTCCCGTTTGACAACGTTTCGGCACTAAATTAATGCCACGGCCGTGGAGGGGGCGGGGGGCCGTTCTTTCGAGACCTCCGAGTCCTAAGGCCCCGAAGAGGGAAAGGGTGTGTGTGTGTGAGGGTGTGAGACGGGTGAGTTGAGGGGGAGGAGAACAGGGGCGTCGGCGCTCCTAGTCGGTCGAGAGTGCAGGTGGCGAGAGGGAGGATTTGCAGCGCTGCACGCCGTGCACACCGCCGCTGCGTGAGTGGAGATCACGAGGCCCGTGGGGGCGTGGGAGAGGTGCGGGCGGGAAGGAGAGGTCCGCGAGGTTGCGGGGGGGGGGGGGGGCAGGGGAGACGGAGGCTGCTGCACGGATGAAGCACATTGTCTGCTGGTGCCCCGTGTTCTTATCGATCCCGGTGGCTCGCTGCTGCTGTGTGTCGGGGCTGCAGCTTCTCTCTCCCTCCCTCTCCCTCCCTCTCTCTCCGGGGATGGAGGAGAGGGGGGAAGGGGTGTGGGAGGAGATGGACGGCTGGGGGTGGAGGGGGAGGGCCGTGCGTTTCCCTCCCTCCCCTTCCCCCATCCGAGACCAACTCTCCCCCTCTCCGATCCCTTGCCCCCACAACACCCCACGGGCACCTCCCCTGCTCCCACAGTCGCCGCACCCGCTCTGGAAACCGAATCCTCGGCGCTGGCCGCACCCGCCGCGTATCTCTGCCAGGCCGTCAATGAGTTCGAGTTTGTCCTCAGATCGGCATTATACGGAGCCCTCCTGCCGCTCATCGCCTTAGCCACGCATCCGTGGGTACGTTTATATATATAATATATATATACATATATGTATATATATAGATGATTTCTTCGAAGTAACACGGAAGTGTTAACTAAAAAACTTTGACAGCAACACACAATATGAGAACACATAAAAGGAACACTCACACGTTATTTCTTGACAATTCTGTCGAAATTATAAAGAAATAACGTGTGAGTGTTCCTTTTATATGCTCTTATTTTGTGTGTTGGTGTCAAAGTTATGTATTTTATATATATATATATATATATATATATATATATATATATATATATATATATATATATATATATATATATATACATAAAATATATACATAAATATGCACATATATATACATAAAAACATATATATATATATATTTCTTTTATAATATAAAAAATATATGTATTTCGGGCCCCCTTACACGACCTCTTTCCCTTCAACTTTCTCCTATTGTCAGCCCGACGCCAGCCGTCCTTCACTTCGTCGCCTTTTCCTCTTTAATGACCCACGCGGAATCATTACTGGGAAATATAAACGACCCTCTACACTTTTCTATGACGATATTAGCATCAAGCGCCTCTACCGATCACTTTCCAAAGTCTACCCGTCGGTCAAACATAATTTGTCCTCAACTCAAATTATCTATCGTTCGCTAGGAAAAATAATCCCAGAGATATGAGTATAAGACCCGGATGTTCCTATGTGGCACAACGTAAGTTATGCCTTTGCATATGCAGGGCTCATACAATTGGTAACTAAAGTCGTTTCCACAGCCAGATAATAAGTCCCTGATAAAGCAAATGTTGTCCCTGATATTACAGCCCCGAGGTGTACTCATTCTTAGATTATGGTCTTATTGTAGATTTCCTCGATTCCTAACGCTATGGTTTCATGAAGAACACTGGGATGTCCCAATTCGCAACCCACCTCTTGAAGGGAGGCCCCCGTGCGGATTTCACCTCCACATTACTACACGGAGTGAAGAAAGGAACGCAGCTGGACATCCGTGAGCAGTTAGAAATTCTAAAAATGGTTAAGAAGAAGGATAACTAATGACCACCTTTTCCCTTTCCACTCACCCCTCCTGGACATTCCTATTCTACACCCGAAAACCCCATGACACAGACCCACGCTCTTCCCTCCCTCTTCCCCCCCCCTTTTTCTCCTTAATTACACCCTCCCATCCGCTACCCCTACCCGACCGAGTATATAACTCAGACAAAATGTACATTGTACCACTAGTCCTGAGGATGTTACAGTGTAAACGAAACTAGTCGACAAATAAAGTTTTATTTCTGTGGAAAGCAAAGATAATTTTTAATTTCTTAAGTTGTCTTAATACTCGTTGCATGTCATCGGTAGAAGATGCCTTTAATTACTGAAGTCAAATGGTTACCTTACGAAGAACGGACGGAGAGAGCAAAAGAGAATTGGTTAAAATGGTACACGCACGAACCCCCCCTATCGTCATGGAATGGAAATACACTGCGTCAACAAGGACAAAACGCGAATGAAGTGGAAGAGACCAGGCTAAAAAGCGATTCCAAATACGTTTCGTCGCTTTGGAGATGCATCTTGTGAAGGAAGGAACAACTGAATCAAAATTTGAGACTCCTTTTACGCTGATGACGTAATTCGGTTTCCCGCGAATTGGGTTTCTTCACTGAGTGACCTTTGTGAGCGCTTTTTTTCTCTTGAGTGTATTTTTTTTGTTTTACCCTGGACCGGTCCGAATCAGATGTTCTCTCCGAGAACCATTGCCCCAAAAAGAATTCCCCTTCTCATGCACCGAGGAATTTCTTCCTGAAACCGATATCCAGTGCTTGATGAAAAAGATGTAAACCATCTCTGAAAATATTCCATGCCCCCGATAAATTGTATCAAGCACTCGAGCTCAACTTCATTTTCAATGTCACGCAAGAATTCCCTCGTCGACATTTATTGTCTATTGACAATTCTTAAATTTACCGGAAAAAGTTAATGAACGATGACACTTGAATGCCAATAAGTGTATTAACATTTTATAACGTCATAGTAAGTTTGGGTTGTTCACTGCACCAGACCTTATTTTACATTTTATTACCCATGTCCGCACAAAGCCACCTATACGAAGTTTATCTTTAAGACAATTTCTTTTAATGCACTTAGTAATCTTCTTTAAAATATAAGAGGCCCTCATTTTATCTTCTTCCACTTTGGAGTAGGTATTTCTCTTAATGGAGAAATTTCCGTAATTTTAATCAGACATTTCCTTTTATGGAATGGGCAATCACTAAACATTTAAAAGTCGTCAAACGGAAATAATTACTACTAATTTTGTTTCTTTTATGTTTCTGGAGTCACAATTGTGTCACAAAATTTTACCAGAAAAGAAATATTTGCATTTTACTTGTCACTTGAACCGTACATATATTACACTGATAACGGCAGGAAAAATTGTCTGCACCTAATTTCTTGATATGCCCTTAATCTGCGTGCAGTGTAATTAGATTAATTGAAAAAGATAATTTTCAATGTCACTATTGTCATTCAGAATGCATAACTTCATACACATAAATAGACTTCATAGCTATAAACTTCAAGACTTCAACATAAAGCAACTTCATAGACATATAGTAAATCTGATTGGAGCTACAAAAATTATCATAGGCGAGTAATCAAATTACTATAAATTGTAAAATAATTTCCAAAACATAGCATAAAAATTTGATTCACGGAAACAAATACACTGGAATCTAATTTGCGTCCAAGAGTACACAAATATTTAAAACCTTTATCTTAATGTATGGACTAGTAAGGGAGATATTGAAATTAACGATAAAGATGACCGCGATTAAATTTTTATTTATTTGAGGCAATGAGGATTCGTAAAGATATTATTCTTTCGCCTTCTGGGTTTCTTAAGGATTGGCGTTGCTTGTGTTGGCAAATTAGGGTGGCGAAACGTGGAAGAGAGGAACTATGGACGGAGGCACTATGGTCGCTTACCATACCCGAACGAGAAAATTCACGTCAAGCTCGAGGCTCAACCTCATTTTAACTCTCCGCCTCCAAAATCCCAACAGTTTTATTCAATGCATCATATTTCAATGGAATGGAGTTGAATGGGAAGCTTTGATTGGATATAACCAAATCTCTTTGTTCACCATGCAAACACAAGGGCGGTGGAACTTCAGGTTATAATAGCAGAGATATCGACCGGAATGAGTGGGTCATCAAATGAATGCTGTTGGTACACATCGGCAATAGACAAGTAAGGAAGAACATTTTACAAACATTATCTGCACCAAACTATCGGCAGACTTCAACATACCCTTGAATAAATAGTATATTTAAATTCTACCGACTCAATATACATAATACCCCAGTCCGAAAGAGGAATGTGGAGTACGGTCGTAGGAAGCGAACCAAAAACATGTTCGGCAGAATTTTATTCCTCGCAGGAAATGTACCTATCTAACTCGCTTGCACACCAGCAAGTGCATGTGGAATTCATGGACATGCGAAATAGAGAAGTTGGTTCTCAGGAATACTTGCTGTACAAATAGGATAGATAGTTTGAGGCATTGATGAAGTTAATTGGTCGCAACATGGAAGACGTGAGGTAAGCTTTTTTTTTCAAATTTTGAGAGATGGATCACCAAATGCATACCACTTGAAAGAAGAGAAAATAGTTTAAAATGAAGGTGCAGACTAAGGTGTCACGGGATTAATGTGGTGCAGGAGACTATCAACGTTGGGAATACGCATTAGAATTCTCAGAAACAGAAGAATATGCATGAAATAATGCGAGTATGAATGTGGCAGAGGTGAAAGTAGTGTTAAGATGTTGCGGTGATTTATGTACTGGTTTGTCTGCCCTTAGGGCCTGGGTTTGAATCCCGGAGGTGGAAGGAATTCCACATTGGCATCCCGATCCATACTTGTGGTGCTTTAAGGAGAGCAGTTTAATGAGTACACCGTCCATCGGATGGAACGTTTAACTGTTGGCCCCTTGTCATCTTTCGTAGAAGAGAATAGACTAATGTCAACGCCAGTTTCCTCCCCGACCTTTCTCCATTCAAGGCATGTTCCACCTCTATCCCTATTGGTGGAAATGATCTTAGCTGTCGGACCCCTCCCCTAATAACTACTACTGGTATCCAAGTATGTGGCAACATGAAACAAAGAAGTAAAATAGCCAATTTTCTGAAATATTCTGAAGGCTTTTCTGACTTTTCCTACCCCGAAAAAGAACCAACCATATGTTGCAAGGACTAACCGTAGATTTTCACTCCCTAGGGAGAACGTTAATGGTTTGCGATCTGAAGCTCTGGGTATCAACTTGACAAAAATGGTTTAATGCGGAGAAAATAAAGATATGAATACACGTGAAAAGCAAATTCCAGCAACAGGAGCATATTTTGATTGAACTTTCGTGTCGCGACACAGATTTTCCCATCATATTTGCACTTCCCACCAGCGTAAAGGCGTGTCTTTCCCTCATGGTTGCGAACCCGTGACCTCTACCCTCCGAAGACGGAATCAATAACACTCCGTCCTCCTTCAGGGTCTCTTTCATCCTAAGAGACGTGGGCATCGTGGATTCCAACGCCTTCCCCTCCGGGCTCTCTCCCCTCCCCGACCCCTTCCCCTCCCCCGCCCTTCCGCGCCCTTCTCTGCCGAGGACTTGGAACGAATGCCGAAGCACCTCCAGCCGCCGTTTCCTCCGGCCAGACCTCGCATCCAACAGAGACCAGGCTGGGAGTCGACGGCAACGAAATAGCTCCGAGCAACACACGCCTTCCGCTCGACGCGGAGTACTGATTCTCTCCTCCCTCAGAACTGTTACAGCCCGTCGAGGGAGTCCCGTGTCGCTGGCGGATTCAGAATCGCGGACGATATAACATTTTGAACTCGGTTCTCAGGGTTATGTCGACGGCGTCGTGCCACTGCGACCTCGGACACTTTAAACTACAATTACAGCCCATTGTAACGATATGTCACGCAATTAAAATAAGTCATTGCACATTGTCACGTCAGTCACTCTACTCTCCACTTTTAATAAATCTGCATACGACCCTTGACTTAGCATAGAAAGAGACGTTTCAGGCGTGATATGGTGGAATATCATGATTAATTAAAAATTTGCAATTTTCCACGAAATATAATTTAATTCACCTGATGATGATGTAGTTCCATTGAAAACGGTCGTATTAAATTATATTTTGTGGAAAATTGCAAATTTTTATTTCTCCTTAACTTAGCGTAATGATTCACTTTCGGATGGCCGGCATTTCAGCCGCTAGACGCATGCCTTAGTGGATATGGAAAACTTATGATAGGCAGGGATGGTAATTTCTGCGTGAACAAAAATAACTTTCTAGCCATTTTTATATGCGAAGGAAACTGAAAATCATGTTGAATTGGTCGTTATTCGCACAGATTTAGTCTCTCCAGCGCACTCTGCAAGTCGATAATTTTAAACTCGGAGGATGGGCATTTCAAATATATTGTCGGGTAATACAAGTGATATAAATATTGATTTTCATTAAAGCTAAAATATTCCAATGGATATCACCCACATTAGACTCGTCATTAGAAGAAGGTCATTTGATTTTTTTCCATAAAAAATATTTAGTGAGCAGGAAAAAATGCTGCGTCGTGCGGAGAAGAAAATATTAAAATCATTTGCAGATTGACGAGCTGGTTGTGACGTCAAAATAACGACTTCGATGTCTGATTCAGAAGGTGGAGAGTTTCTGTGATTTATTTAATTCTGTATATTCTGGGTTACCACGGAGAGGCAAAGACCCCTGACCCCTCTCCTGACGCAGCGTTTCGCGCCTCCACTTCCTTTCCCCCTGGCCATGACCATCATTCGGAGATGAATCTTAAACAAGAATTAGGTTATCGGTCTGTTGGTTAAGGAGATCAAATTTCAGCTCATTTTACTGAAGGCGGAATGCTTTAAAATTAACGGCTGAAGATAAACGGTAATGGCACACCTTTTCTGCATTTTCCATAAGTAATTAAAATGCATAAGGTCTCAGGCATTTGCTAATTTATACTGTGGTCTCGATGTGTTAAACTATCACTGATCTCAAATATTAATTTTTGGTCATAAGCTAAAATATCGCGGCAGGTTTCTTTCGTTTCTGAAAGTGATGGTTGGTATATTTTTATTCCCATAACCCTTCGATTAATAAAAGTTTTTTTCCGATAGTGAACCCTTCGGAAAGGGTTAGCAACATTTACCCGCGGGTAAAATCACCAAGGGTTTACATTCAACCCTTGTTCATTAGTCTGAGACATTACTAAAATCGTCAGAATAAAAAACATCACCAGTTATAAGGCTGAGTAAAAAGATCATTTCAAAAGCCCCAACACTTCTGGGAATGAACGCACGAAGGCATATAAAAGTTATTAGATAAATGCGTAAGGTGTTTGCTTTACTATAACACCCTCATTCATAATACGTATATCTCTTAGCAATTAAATGATGCGATGAATCTCAATAGTATTTTAGAAATCGACGAATATGTGTCTACATCTGCAAATTCGTTCTGTGTGAGACAAATCAATTGTCTTTCTAAGTCATCACGTGAGAATTAAAATGTAGCAGAAAATGTTTTATAACATTATATTACTTTTTATATTATATTAGGTTCTTCATGGCATACCATAACTGTCACAAATGTTTACCCATATTATTTTATTATCCAAAATTTACTGCCACAAATTATTACCATATAAACCATAATACTAAACGAAAAAGGTTGGTTTTATGGGTGGGGGATATCACCCTGTAGTAAGCCTTGTTGAATTTGACATTCGCACATGGTTTTCGGGGGCGCCAGTACTTTTCTCTGTACCGCGCGTGGTTTCTCAGGAAAATCTCTAGTCTGAAAAATCACACTTCTCTAAATACGCCACAGTAATCAACCTCAATGTTAGTTTGATAGGTGAGAGGAGAGCTTCGTCTGTTACCAAAGTCAATGGATGTGTGAAATCATACACATCAGAGTGGGGGCGGTATGGTCCCTAACCCTGGGTCTCTGTTGTCTCCGATTAAGACAAGTGGTACTCGAAAAGTCACAGAACTTGGGTGGAGTTCAGGTTGCTCATAGACGTCACCACTAATCGAACTTAGGCCCCTGTTTCAGCAACCCAGCACCCTACCCACTGTGTCACCATGTACCAAAGGGTGCCTCGAGTCATCAGCAATACGAGGTCAGTAAATTAAATAATGAGACTGATTTTTGAAATTTTTTCATTCAAATAGAATTACAATTTTATATTGTCTCCCTCAAAATACGGTAACTTCCATCACAGCGCTGGAGATGGTTCTTCCACTGCTCATAGCAGTGCTGTAACTCAGATACTAGAATAGCCTTCAGCTGGTCGGTTACAGCCGTTTGAATGTTTTCGACTCATCGCCTTCAGTGCTGCCAGATCGAACGCTACGTTGCCACTGTCATTGCTTAATTTACAGACCTCGTAAAAGCCTGGCTCTCCAGTTAGTAGCTAATCGCTCTACCCGCGAGGCTACTATCCCTCTTGTACGTATTTTCATGTGAATAATATTCTATGGAATTTCAAGTTTCCACATTAAAAAGTATTTTGACATTTTAAGTTTATTTTAAAATATGTCTCGTCGAGAGTCTTACACTGCAACAACTATCTTGTAAAAACAGTTAAGAGCATTAATGGCGACATATGTGTCGCTTGATTTTTAGATAAATACCACCTAATCGTCCTGGAAATTGATGAAGTTATGTAGTATTCAGTATTCGTTGAAACGGATATCAAGACACACTCGAGGATCCGAACGCGGGGATTCGGCTATCCGCGGGCCGCAATCACCCGAAGAGGAGGAGTACTCTTCTTCTTCACCGAAAGGAATAGGGGCGGGGGGTTGTAAAAGAGCCAAAAGGGGGTTGAGAGAAGGAGGGAACACCGAAGATGGAGGGGGGTACACACACACACACATGTTCATAAAACGGAATGAAAGTCATAAAATTGGATCCAACACATGCTTTACAGTGATTGGGGAGCATTGCCACTTGTTTTGGGAAGGTGGGTGATAACTGCGACGCGCTGGGCGTCGAGGGAGCCTCCCCGCCTCGCGGAGATAAAACAAAACAGCTTCGGCAAGCCAGACGATCGTCGGTCGTCCAAGGATCGAAGAGGTAATATCGAGGGGCGACCAGACCGTGCGAGGGGCGGATATAAGTTCACAAGAAATCCCAAGTGCGGGACTGGCTGGAACATAAAATTCGCTGCGATTATGGGGTCTGTCGAGGTGCGGGCGGGTCGCCCGAATGCCACCTCTAAAGTGGGTCAGACGCTGAAAACTGGATATCCCGTCGTCACGCCTACGTATCCGGGTGAAATAACCTGTCTCCAACCCGGAGAGCACAGGACACTCATGAGAGTACACATGATCTATCAAGCAATGCCTACGTTCCCAGTGTTATAACATGTTTATAAAAACGAAAAATATATCACTTACTTCCACACAGATTGTAATGCAAATGAATTCCTTTCCAAACCATTATCCTTCGAGCGTTGAACTCGATTAAAACGTTGAACTTTGTGAAAAATATATTCTCCGCTAAGAACAATTTAAGGCGCTTTCAACTCTTCCATTCTCCACTCTTTTTTGCATGAACTGTTCCCTTTCCCAATGCTATTTTGTCTCTTTGAAAAATCCATGAATAAAGTCTACAATCTTTTCTCGTATTAATGCATTGTGATGAAGGTGATGTTTCAATCTCAATCACTCTACCTTGCAAGCCCAAGATAAAAGTGTGATGGAATCTTTTTGCTGAAGTTGCATACATTTCCTGTTGGCAGAGCTTACTTGGTATTTTGTGACATTTCCTACGTTCTACAGAAGAAGCTCATGAAAATCTACTGCTCAGGTGGGCGTGGCGTAATAGTCGGAGTTAAAATACTGAAATATCATCTAAAATATTTCAAAGACAAAAGTAATTAATATATTATTGTTATATACTTCCTGTTTATCAAGTAATTAATGACGAAGTAATGTTTGCGAAAGTCAGCGTTTTCCCGAGATTATCTGGAGGTTTAATTTTGAAAGTGCTGTATCTGATACGTAAAATGAAAATTTGCGAATTCGTAAGTGTTGAAGAGGTAATTCTGCAAAAATGCCATAGCATTTCAGTCTAACACATTAACGCTGAAGGTACTTTATTAAAGCATGCCTCTTTGAAGAAGAATATTTAATTTTCGGTTCTACTCGTAAAATGGTAGCTTTTTAATGTCCCAATGCAACACGTTCGTGGGTACATTTCCAGATAGTGTTTTGTTTCAAATTCCAGGCAGTTTTAATTGATGTTGAGCAACAGTTGGTCTCTCCTTTTATAATTTTCTCACAATTAGGAAGTGGTATTCGTGATTTTAATCCACGTCTTCATCATTGTACAATTGAAATTTTAATGAACCCACAAATCTATCCGTTCATAAAGTTTAACATAAAATGTATGTAGAAGTGGAACTGTCAAATTATTTCAATATTGAAGTCAGAGTGGATACCAGTTTTATTGGCAAAAGAATAATAATGCCAAAATATTTTAGAATTTTACCTCAAATTAATATTCAGAGAATAATTCAAATAAAAGAGTTTATTACGATTGCGGACGCTGAGTAATGAAAGCGCGCTCTAATTTGATAAATTTAATATTGGTATCATGGTGCAACCCTTACCCTATTAACTTCATATTAAAGTGCATAGAAACTGCAGTAAAGTAATTATATCGGGAGGAATCATAATGTTACTTAAAAGAGGGACTTCAGCTGCTCTCATGAGCAACTATACGCAAAGATTTCCCTTGTGAATAACTTATCAACTCATAAATCAATATTTTATATTTTAGATTGTATGATGATTCTTAATATAATTTGCTAAGATTCGTAAAATGAGCATTATCTTGGGTGTTAACCAGTGAGAATGTTTTTATTACGAGAAATATATTATTTAAAAAAATACATTACATTATAAGATACAATACTATATTATTCATTTTTTCAGACCTCTTCCTTTAATCGATATTTTTCTCCGGATGATATTGTATCGGTAGCATCGCTAATATTCTATCGGGATTTTCTATTTTTTATATAATGATTTCTTTAACTCTCTGAATAGTTCGCCTTTTCGCCCTGTCTCTGTAAACTCTTCATACCCTCACGATCTTAAAAAATTATCCTGATGTACACCTAATTTGCACCTCATATCGGGTAATTTTATGATTTTATTTATCTATCCCTAGATCCTTGCCTAATCATAATAAAATGCATCTGATATATCCCTGCAATTCCGGCATTTTCTATGCATATACACCTTTACTGTGATATTAAATCATATTTTAGCTACAATTCGACTATTTCTCTTACAAAACCCTGTATTGTTTTCTATCCGCGGTCATCCCTTTCTTCTAAACCGCACTCTTCCCCCCTCGCTCCCGTCTCTCCCTTCGCCTCAAATATACCAGCCCCCTAATACCACCCTCTGTTCTCTCTGACGCACAAGCGTCATCATTTTGCCCAAGTGCTCTTCTTCGTGAACACTCCACAATTTCCTCCCTTTGACTTTCCATCGGCATGCATAGCTGAATTACCACTTGAATGGCCCAGCTTGATCAAATTACTATTAATAATACTCCCACTATTCGTCTGTTCCACGTTCACTACCGTCCTTCCCTCTTTCCTATACACTACCACGTTCACACACCGACCATCCGTTATCCATTAATCTTTAATTATCGCTCCAAATATCCCCACTTTCTCTCCGTCTCACCTGGAAAAACCTCCTCTGTCTACAATTCATCTCTCCCTCGAGGTTTTTGGACTTTCTTCTCCTCAGTAACGTCCTCACACTCCAGTCCCCGTATTTTCCTAGTAGCGTTTCTCTTCTGTTTCTTTTCTTACAATAACTGCTGCTACCCCCTGGACTGTACAAGGATTTCGTTTGACGATACCGCAGAGGTCTTGCCACCTCTGCTGTCAATCAGAACACTCGGTCTAGTAAGCCGAAGCACGCAGTTACCAAGACTCACTTCATTATTTGTTTTCCATCACATTTTCTTAGGATAAACCATTAAGATGGTTTCCCGTTGCCTTTCTCAATATTTTTTAACGTAACATAAACCCTGATACGGCCATCCTACTTGGGTTCAACGGTTTCGAAACCATCTTTGAGGACTGGACGCTTGTCGGACTACCTTTCATCCTACTCCTACCTTTCATCTACATATCATTTCGCCTATCTGTCATGGGTGTCCCTGCCATGAGGGATCATCATTGCTCCCGCCAAGCAGCTCTAGGGATCGCCTGAATTCGCAAGCTCTTTCTCCACGTCAAGGTTCGTAGCCCACGGAGAGTGTGGAGGAAAGGGATATGAAGTACATGAAAGACAAACACAAGAATATATGGAAATGTGGAATGAACAATATTCCAAACTGAATGAAAGGTGCTGAACAAAGAATATGTGTGCCACGAACCTAAAATTTGCGGACCTTTTTTCTGACCTCTGCGCCATCCAGAAACCATAAACTCTGATGGAATCGGCGGATATTTATTAAACAATCGACTCTTCCGATTACTTGAACAAGAGTGCTTGAAGCACTAGAGTGATGTTCATTACACGCTATCAGAGGTAGAACGGGCAAAAGGATTTGGGAGAGGAAAATAGAAAAAAAGCTATCGCATATTATAATAAAGAGTAGGCATTGTCCGTTTAAATGAACACATAGTTAGAAGCGGAAAAATGAGGTAAATTGACCTAATGTACAAACATAGGTACATAAACCGCGCAATCTCCTTGCATATGCCACCTCTCCCTTTTCTAATCTCATGCCTCCAATTGCCTCTGGACAGAAAGTCATTTCCTAAGGTTTCAAGGAGGCTCTTTCCTTACTGATCGCTTTGGTAAAATTGTCATCGCAATACCCTCGGATCGCTTTCGTTCTGATGTGCTCCTCCCATGTGATGATCTCATGGTAATCTTTGGAGTCACGGGGCGAATTTCCCCTCGGCTTCCTTCGGTCGCATCCTCAAAGTGCGCCTCAAGTTTGCTTCATCCTACTCGTGTCTCCTCCCCCACCCCCTCCACCCCCCTCCCTTCTCCCCCTCTCCCCACCTGAAGCATCTCCCAACTTTATCGATAATCTGATCCCACTCGCGAAACCCTTTTATGCTGGTGAACCACGTCTCGGGGTTCGCTGTTGCACCTCACCCCTGAGTGCTTCATGAGGAATTCAATTTCACTCACAACACCGTTTACGCCCATGAGCGACAGATTTCAGCGAACCCTTCAAATTATTAAGGGCTGACGGTACAGTTAGTCCTCGGCGAAACGCATCCCCGACCCCTCAATGGACACGTCAAGACGTTGAAACCCAAGTGACCACAACACGAGCCTCTCCCAGCATTCATGGAATTGAATTGGAATGTTTTGAAAGATGAAGATACTTACCCGAGATCACATTTCACGCATGCATTGCAAAAAATGCCGAAACTAGACGATGATATGTCATCGTGACTCCGTTTTACTACAAATGTTTCTTAAAGGTTATTAAACGTCTTTTGTGAAGGAAAGCATCGAATAGTTATCGCAAAAATCCAGCTTTAGGCTTAATAAGTAGACCACGAAATATTGTTGAAGAATTACATGGTCCCTTTTCTGTGCCAATCACTTCCGAATTAAAACTCTGTTCTTAAACAAGTTTTTAAATCTGTATTTCCATGTTTCTCACACCTCGGAACAGTATGCAAGAAAACAATTACTTGACAGGGTATTGTGGACGAAATTAGTTCTTAATGAATTTAAAATACTTTCATAGGAGCTCAGTTTTCCCTTGAATCTATTTATGCTATGAAATCCTCAGATCAAAATACACGGAGTTTCTTTCCCATTAGTTTTCAAATTGTCAAATCAAATTGAGCAATATTTTTAACATTAAATCACAATCAAGGCTAAACCGATAGACACTAACATTCCCATTTCAAAATCTTCATTATTAAAGACACTTTTTCATTTAAGAAATACATTTTTTTAATAAGCAGACTTAATTTGCTATTTAAAAATATGTACTGGCTAATTAATATGATTTTTAGTGACAAGAAGCAAAATACTTTAATTAGTGGCTAATTTTTATAAGAATTGAACTTGCATGTTAAACCAATATTGTGTATAACAAAGTTATTGACGGTAAATCATTGAATATGATATAAAACTGATGTCATCATCAAATAAAAAATGGAATCGAAATTAACACATTTGTGCTAAGTTTCCTCCCCCCAATTATGTGCCAGGCGTCAAAATAAAGAGTTGCACAGTTAAGAATGGGAGAGCGGCGGGGAGTAATCTTCATAACAGAATATTAATACATAAAAGAAACCGATAAAGAAATGGACGAAAATTATTGAAAACTGTAACACACAAAAATAACCTCAGGGTTGGTTTATTGTCACTCACTGAGTGGCAATTGTGTGGCAATTTATTAAACACAAAACTTTCACAAAGTGAACAATTATTACCACTGTCACTCACTGAGTGACAATGGTAATAAACTTACGAGCGTAGAAATACATCACACCATTTATCATTTGATTCTATTCCAAACTTGTTAAAAGTGAGATCGGACGGCCGTTGAGTAGCAAGTGATATCCGTGACGGCTTTCGAAGAGAGAAGCAAAAGTAATTCAGTCTTACCAAATGAAAAATCTTATGAGAGTAATCAAATACACAATTTATTAGAATAATAGGTCAATCGTTTTTATTCTTTATACAACAAAAGTTGTATCTTTCAACATAGTCGGACAAATACGCACACCATTTGTTAGATATATTCGTAATACTGCAAATTCGTGAATTAAAAATGTCTAAAATTATCCTTTTGCTAAAATTTTATTTAAATAATTTATGTATATATACACATATATAGAAATATATATATATATGTATATATGTAAGTATACTCGTATACTTACTAATTTCCCATTTTTTGCCCTGAATTTTGGATAGCTGGATTTGCCTTGTATTCTTCAATTACCTTAAGGTTCTAATTTAAATATTCTCATTCGTGTCTTTCAAACCTGTGTAACAAGTATTGGCAACGCCTACAATACTTCTTACCCGAATCGCTATCCTATCAATATTTCGCGAATTGACACAAAACCATATTTGCATCATTTAATTCAAATAGTTAAATGCCCTCTAAAATACCATTTTATAAATGAAAATGAAATTTTTATTATTTATTCATCTTCAAATTTAATTGATGATAAATTTACTATTATTAATAACATCTCTACATCTAATTATAGTGTCATAACATAAAGTTTATTCCTAATGCATTCTCACTGTTCCCCTCGTCATTAACTTCTTAGGAGATGAGAGGCAACCCTGTCTCACTCCCTTCACTATTTGTGCCAACCCTGGATTTCTTTCTGCTATCCATTTTATGCAGTCTGAGTCACTAAAGCAGCATTTTTAAGTAACACGATCGGCCATCGATTGTATTTTCAAATGCTATGAGCATTTTAAAAATACGATTGATTTATATCGGCGGATTTATATACGGCGTTTATAATACATATAGGTTATCCCACATTCACAACGCCCGATACGCTGTAGATACAGTGAGGCCCAAAAAATCTTTTCACACTGATCACAACATTTAAAGCCAATCTGGCATTATTGCTTTCCCCTAAGGCTGATGTGATCGTTACCACAGGGCTATTACTTTCCAGTCGTTTTGAAAGATTCTTGGAGGGTTAATAGCATCTTTAAAGGTCATTTCACTCAACGCGGCTTATACGAGTAGGGTGGCTGAAAGGCTCAAACCATCAATATTGGTAATGATGCAAAAACGCTCAAAACTTCAGCCTTGCAAATGTCTTTTCGATAATTATTAAGCCTTACACATTTCAAAAATTATATTCTTGAAGAATTTTATAGCAACAAGAAAAATGTATTATTTGATAAATTTGGATGTAACGAGTATTTGTCGTATTTATGTTATGTTTGAACGAAAGGAAAATTTTGACCTAAGTTATTCCTTTCATCATTTACGAATGGATTATAGGGAACGTATTAGTGGCAGAAAAATCAAAGCACGTTGATTGGTTGTGCGTGTGGCTACGCAACCGTAGTTGAGAGCATTTAAGCAATGCAACTTAAATAGGCAAGATGATAGCAATAGTTCAGATGAGATAATTACCATAGCAAAATATCATAATTTAACCTTTTTATCGAAGTATCAGGAGAAATTCAACGGGGAGATATGTGTATTGTAATTGCAATATTTTAATATAAAGTTGTTGAAAATTGTGGCAGGAAAACTTCACCTGGAAGAACAAAACCGTTTTGCTGATGAGGAAAACTTGTATTAGTAATCAAGAGGAATTTTTAATTTAAATAAGTATTGGTGTTTTTAAATTGATTTTTCGCCTCGTGGGAATTTATTTGAATATGAAGGATTAGTAAAGCTTAATAAATACTCCAATAAACTCAAAACCAATTAGATATTAATCGTGGTTACGGTATTCTTGAATAGTTTTGCCGAAATGAGCATTGACGACGTGGATCAAACAATGAATGTTGAGCCTTTCAAAAAATAAAAACATTAATAAATCCAGTAAGTTGATTTTTAACCATCTTCAAAGCGCTGAGAATGGACATTGAAAGGTTCGTGTGGTAAATAATTGCTGAGCTAAGTATGTTTAACTTGCAATCAGATTTTATATTTTCCAACTTTTAGCCTGGTACCATTTGAGATATCCACAAGCATGAAGAATGACTCACAATGGAGATTGGGTGTGATGTGGTGGAATCGTTCTTCATAATGACAGAAACAGAGAGAGAGAAAAATTTTCAATTTTCCACTTTTTAAATTCTTTACTACCGACTATTTTCGGTGAACTACACCGAAACTAGTCGGTGTTAAAGAATCTAAAAAAGTGAAAAATTGCAAATTATTTTCTCTCTGCTTCTGCCATCATTAAGAACGATTACTTAAAAATGTTTATGGAATTTGAAACTATTTTTTTCGGTAAATAGTGACTGACAGTGTAACTGAAATATAAAATTATCTATTTTTTGGAAATTTAATTAGCACGGATAAGCTGTAATCAATGATGACTCCTCGGAAACCCATCACTGGTGGCACTGAAAAAGCCTTAGTGATGTTGACAGAAGTCTAGCTTGTGTAATGTAATAACAAAAATTTTTTCTTTTTTCTACGAAATATCTAGATAACCTACTTAGGATAATCATCAGTAACAGTATTTCTATTTTGCATAAAATAAATTTAAATACATACTTTTGCCAAAGTACTGTATTCTAAATATTATTACAATCGAATTTTAAAGCAATTCTGCTCATAGGTATTACCTTAGACTCACAAATATATGTAGACTATATTATTTATATATATATATCCAAATACATGTATAATTTGTTATACTCACAAATATATGGAATGTCCATGGGAACTATCTCTGGTTTTGAATACGAACAAAGAATAAAGAGAGGAATTTATTTCACCGATCAAATGACTTAGCGCACACAATTATCCTTACCAGTCATTTTCTCGGGAAAAATGACTCTAAAGTCAAAACCGAGATCAAACTCGTAAATATAAATGATTTTAGGATATTATACTATATGTACAACTATTTACGTAATTATAGAAAGGGATATAGAGTTTAATCAGGATGGATTTGTTTGTTTCAAGAATACCGAGAAGGAGTTTCATAGAGTAAATTGAATAAATTAATGAATGCTATGTGTTACAGAAGATAGGAGTAGATTGGAGGAATAGGAGACCTAGCCAAAACCTGTACATGTCACAGACTGCTCAAATGCGAGTGGTGGATGGAGAGCCCGGATTAGTGGTATCATGTAATAATTAGTAGGGATGCTGTGGCAGGGGTGTCCATTATATCCCGAACCTTTCAACACGTGTGTGGAGGAAACGTTAAATGAGTCATGGGAACAACTGGACAGATGAATGAAAGTCGGCGGGGAATTCATAATATCAGGTTTACGGGTGATCAAGCTTCAGCTAGTCAGTCACCCAATCGGTTGCAAGCCCTGCTGACCGCACTAAAAAATAGCGTGATAGGAATGGGAAGATAATCAATTTCAACGAAAAAAAAGTAGTTATGAAGTTTTTGAAAAAGAGGAAGAATCTTGAAAACTTTCAAAGGGGAGAGCAGCTACTAGAACAGGTAGAATAGTTTACATATCTTGGAAGTGTCTTGGACCAATATGGGGAAAGTGACAGGGAGTTACGAAGAAAAGATGAGTTACGCAAAGTACTTCTTCCACAAGAAAAATGGAATTGAAGATAGGGGTTAAGTAAGTAAGTAAGTAAGGATGTTAAGTAAGTAAGTAAGGGGTTAAGTAAGTAAGGATGTTAAAAAAATATTATTGAAAACTTAGTGAGCTTGGTTTTGTACACCTCGGGAACTTGAGCGTTTAAACAATATGATAAGCGTAGACAGGAGGGAAATATAATGGATAGGAAATCAAAAAAGTTGGAAGAAATTTCAAGAAAGCAAAAAGATGGATGCAGAGAAATGTGATGTACAAACTATGATAGAAGGATGGTACTAGGCAAAGGAGGCAGGAGCAAGATAGGGATGTTGGACGGAATAGGGGGAGATAGAATGCATGCCGAATCGAATGAGAATTTATCTCAGTGCAAGATGAGTTCGATAGGCGATAGGGGTGCTTCATCTGGGTCTATCCGAAACGGTATACAACGGAATTATCACAAGTAATAACACTAAGTCCTCCCCACTACTGCACAAAATGAGGTCCCGCAGGCACAAGTAACTCCAGAGAGCCACATGAGTCTGACAGGGAATTCGCTCTGGCCTATCCGAGGAGACCCCGCGCCATCGTCTCCCCCGCAACGGCCGACGGGAGCGCCATCTGCGGGTCACGCCGTGCGCGGCATTTACACCCGGCAGTATTTCGAGGCGCGCTTTTCTCAGAATGTAGGACATAGAGCTGCTGTTTAGATAGTTTATTTAAACGGTGGGCTCGCTGGAAGACCTGAAGGGAGAAGGGGAGAGAGGGAAGAGGGGATGGGAAGGGACGGCGGATAGGGGAGGGACACTTGAGGCCACGGTGAAAAACACGCGAGGGGGGAATTATTTCGCGAGACGGAAAGGGATGGCGAAATTTTACGCGGATCATCGTGAGAAGGAGGAGAGACAAGGTCACGAGGGCATACACAAGCACGTGAATTTTCGAGAGATGTATTAATAATGCTTCTAGGCAAAACATTAATTTTTTGTTTCCAAACGCACGCTTCCAAGATCCCAGCTTGACCGGAGCTTCAGAGGTTTAGATATGAGGGATTTATATCTCGTGTATCACATAAATAAAACAAATTAATTTAATGCACCATAAGTTTGAAGATAAATAATAATTATAATGTAATTATTCGCTCTTTGAAGGGCAATTATGAGCCAAAGGCGTAAAGTGTCGAGAGCATAATCGGTAAAGTGGAATGTGAATCCTATACTGACATGAAAATAGAGATGATATACTATATATAGAAGAATGATTTTCGTGACAAGTTCTGATGACAGCGCTTATGATGGTGTGATAAGGTGCTGATGATGGTTCCTTTCTCAATTGTACAAATGATATGAATCAAAAATGAAATCAAATACGGGATTTTTGGAACCCCAGTCGACCAAGCAAAGAGCTTGAGACACAACTACTCTCTCTTTCCTACGGGATTTTCTTCGATTGAATGTAATTTTCCCCTCAATGTCAGATGCTGGCGAGCGAAAATTTTCAGCAGATTTTCAGAATCGCTGGAGTTTTCCAAGCCTTCACGTCTGCGTCATCTGTCAAATTATGCCTCAATTGACCCACGTCTCGCTCTTAGGTGAGGAAACACCCCCAAAAATCCGGACGATCCCGCTCACAAATCCGATCCTCCTATTGAATTGTTCCCAGCTCTACGTTGAGGAATTCCCTCAATTCTGAAATGTTAAAAACAAATAAAATAATATCCACCACCCCTCCGAATTCTTGCACTGAACTGTACTTGGTGACATCTTGTCCCCCGGGACCAGCTTATGGCAGCCGCTTAATATCCTCCCTCTCACCAAGAATTTTGCACTCTCATTGATAAAGAACCAATTAACACAAACGATCATTTATTCGTTTAGTTTGGATCGCCTTCGTCCATAATATTTGACCTTTCCAGACCCTGCGAGAAAGAGTCTGAGCGACGTGGGGCGTTGGGGGTTGGGGCGGTGGAAATGGCGTGTGCAGGCATGCCTCCCCCACATTCAACCCCCCCCCCCTCTGCCTCAACGCTGCCCCTCCCCTCTATGGCTCTGTTTGTTTCCCATCGACGCCTGGCGCAGATGACCCCGGCCTATAATAATTCGTCACACGAATCTCCAGCCGGAGCCACGATCTGTTCTTAACACCATATGGCATCCCCCTGGCGAGGACGCGACGTGGCGACACCTTGTGAGGGAAAATACATCGCCGGAAAGCAAGTGAGGCTCATTCGAAGAAAAGAACGTCGAGCAACGGACGGCGCCACCCGGGAATGAATCACGGACAACACTGAGATTGCGGCTCCGCCCACCCACCCGCACTCAAGGCTCGACTCTACGGGTATGGGAACGGTATGGTCCTCCATCAAAATCTGCTTTCAGGGTGGAATGGCGACATACATCTAAACGGAACACAGCAGGGCCGCGAACATTAGACATGACAATAATAATGAAAGCGAAAAAAGAGAAATTTTCTCAAGATTCCGAGAATTAGAGATAAAATATTTTTTCATTGATTCTTAAAATGTTTTTAGCAGCCTGAGAAACTAAAGAGGAACAAAACCGATACCGCAAATAAGGGAAAATTAAGAAACTAACGCATGAAACATCTTTAGAATCATAAAATGAGACAAACTTTAATATAATATTCCTTCCTCTACATATTCACGCCTTAATAGGGCAAAACTATCTCTGTGCAGCCCTTAATTACCTTAAAGCAAGGAAAATATAGCTCGTGTAGGCAGTTAAGTGTGTTTGTTTCAGAATTATTTATCAATCAGAGAGATTTTTTTACTCCACCTATTAGTTTTAGTAAAGTTAAAGGCTAGTTAAAAAGAGAGTTAATTTATGTTTGGTACAATAAATGTTGGAAGTGTTCCTTCACGATAACTTTAAAAAGATACCTGGTGATATGACAAGAATAACTCAGCCGGACCTATTGAGCGGAGAAAATGTAGATTCATGTCTACTACATCTTGTAAAATTGATTATTATTTTGCACTTTAAAATTGAAAATGTTTGATGAGAAAAATCGTGAACTGAAATTATTGTGAAAGGATTGTTATGGTAATGCAATAAAGGAATTACATGCAATAAGTTAATATTTCGGCGAACCAATATGTACTCATCGTAATATATAATTTCATTCGCCTGAGCAGTTATGCTGATATGCAAAAACATTGAAATTTCTATTTTCATTTATATCTACGATATGAAATGAAAACAGGCGGAGAATACGCTATGAAATATGATATCAACTCCTAAAAAAATACATTTCGTCCTTTCATCAGAAAATTGAAAATTCTTACGTAAAATATAAAGGGAAACTTTTCTATGTTTGTTTAAAATATTCAACCTGAAAACCGATTAATAGCAAAGTTCAAAGTTAATGGTTAGAGCCAAGGAATATCGTCCAAATTTCTTCATGAACCCAATCATTTTAACCTTTGAGAAATGGATGATTAATTGGTATTAAGAAACCCATTGTTTGTTTAATTCAACAGCAATAATCGTAGGAGTAAATAAATTCTGGGAGCCTCTCGAAAACCGATCAGTTCTGAAGTCAAATCTATTTTTATTTTGAACTGAGCCAAGTTTAGCGTAGTCTTCAAACAGCATAGAGGGATGAGCGAAAGAGTAACTAATATGGAAAGATATCACACGCGAGGAAAGATATGAGAAGCGTTGGGTTAAAAAAATCAGCTATTGTTGTTAGTGTTCAGATTTTATCAAAATGGAAAAATTACAATTAACGTTTTATAAGTTAAAAACTGACAAAAATTTAGTTTAAGCTGTTAAAAAGTCTATTTCTGGCAATGTTGATATTTTTATTAGATTCAATTAGTTATTATTTGGTTTTTAACATCCATTTCATTTAATTAAGGAGAAATTCCCTAATATCGCACTTTAAAATATATGAATTTATCCTAAGTCCCTCCTGACACTCGAAAATTCTCCCATACAATATTTCAGCGGTCCATGAGAAGTGTTCTCAGATATGTGACATTGACCCAATCAACCAACTACCAACTCTTGGTAACCTTCTAGGGAAAGTTACCACAGTTTTCAGATTAAATTTAAAGGTTACATATTCGTTATCTTACGATTCTTAACCTTAAATCCTATCGATACCTATGTTGTTAGTATTTGTTTTTTGTGTTATTTGCAGTTCATTTTTACTATCAAAAGGTTTTTCATGCCCCATAATTCCCAGGTACTTCGAAATAATGAACCTGCAAAAGCATAGCTATAAGCATTTTCAATAAGTTAATTCCCTCTTCACTGATACAGCAAGACAAATAAAAACTCGTCCATTTCATTTGCCCAAATTTGGATAGAGCTAATATTAATGGTGATAATAATGTATTTTTGCAAAACAACCACAATGGGTGTAGTCATAGGGACAAGATCACAATCATAACTTTAGTTCTTTCAGGTTCGAGTCTATGCAGTCACGGAGCGAGTAGAATGGTTTGAATATACTTCTGTCTTGAATACTCCGATACTCAAGTGTCCTTGCAGTCACTGGTAATTTCAAAAATAGTTTCGCGTCCATTTACCTTGTGCTTTCTCTGCTTAGGAAGTCAAAGATATTCGGTAACGATTTTCACTTTATTTCAAGTAATATAAGAATGCACATTACTCTTAAATCTTTGTCTTGACTTTTGCGTTCATCAGATTAACCTAAATATATTTACTATATTTTGCCATGATATAATAGTTAGCAAAAGTAGTCTACAGCGCTGCACTGTTGATTATGCTAATTACCTTGTTTTGCAGTAAAGAGACATTCGGTAATTCGTTTATGTCACAATTTTTGCCGTACAAAACGTGTAAATAAAACAATGCAAGAAATGTTTGATTTAAAACTTAAAATGAAATTTGCACCTACAGTGTCCTTGGCAAACAAAATTTTCTAGACAACATATTGTTAACAACTGCTATACCTTAAACTCAATTCAAATGTTGTTCAACGACAAATCCTAGTAGATGAACTTTGCGACTCCAGTATCAGTCGGTAGGCATAATGATATGTGCTGTGTTCTTTTTTTATCCAAAAGTGAAGTAACGAAGTGAACTAAGAACCATTCATCGGAAAGATTGGAAGTGCTTTGGAACATTTCTTTGATCAGATTTATGTCCTTCCCTCTATAAATAGAAGTGGGATCGTCTGCAGATAACACCGTTGTGCAATAAATAATAATGGAGAGATTGTTTCAAGATTAGGAAAATTACTGTCCCAAAACTGAGCCCTGCAGAACAATTGCTATATCGCATTGAAGCAATTTTTACATCGCATCAATTGTTACACGGTATTTTTTCAAGCAATATGGCAAACATTGCCTATAAACTTCACGTGATGGCTGAAAGACTGCTGATTAATGAACATACTCGTACGTACGAATATGTTCTCATTAACAGTAGTTATAATAAATAATTGCAACAGGGGTGGAAAATCCGTTCGTACGTGAGGAAAATATGTTCAAAAAAGCTAATGCGGAACCAGGAACATTTTTTTTAAGTTACGCATATATTTCATTATGCCCTTCTGAATTTTGTCACTTTGATTAATAATTTTCATGTTCCACAAAACAACACTTTTCATCCTGTACATTCTGCAGTTATCCAGTATTCTTCCTTCAAAAATCATAATATATTGCACAATATCTCTTCAATTCGTGTTTTCTTTCTGATTTTTCCCGGCAAAATTTCTCTCTTTGCAACCAATCTAAAGCTCACTCATTTATCACCCCCATCGAGAAAATTCGCCCTAACATTCTTCTCCAAGGCTTTACATTAAGGGGCACTCCACGCTCATGCTCCTTCGTTAAGCTTTAGATTCTCGAGCGGTAAGCTCCATAGTAATCTTATCGCTAATCTTTTCTTTATCTCCGCGTCTCAAGCGCCAGCCCTGGAATTCGCTTCATACGGTAAACAGAATTCCCCTTTTGTGGGGTCTCAATCGATTTGTCCGTTTTAATTCAAAATGCAGCCTAAATAAGTAAACTGCTCAACCTCGTCTTATCAACGTCTCCAGACTATGGGATTCCTCAACGTCGTCCTTTCATTCCTTGAAAATTGAATCACCTCCCTTTTACTTCGCCTAAGAAGTATTATTTTTTTTGATCGTGCATTTCACCAAATGGACTGAATTTTTATCAATCTAATTGGATTAATTAGCTCATCTACTTTCACTTTCCCCTCTAATTCTTCCCTTGTCTCACATGTCATTGTCTCGGAATTAATTAGTGAATTAATTGGCGGGGGCGAGAAAGGACATGCTTAAATATTTCATTTCCCTATCTGCCTTTTACAGAACTCGTCTCCACCCCCTAACCTAGTACAATAAGAGCCCTGATTCAAGAGAACGTTTATAAAACGACTTCCAATCTACTACCCTTAAAAATTATATTATCTTCGCTGTGCACGTGTTTCAAGAGTTCCAATGCATCGGTGTGTTAAAACAACATCAGAATTATTATGAATAGAATTAAAAATAACCTCTACAAGGCATATAATCTATAAAACTATTTCAATTATAGAACACATGTTTGGTTGGAGCCATCGAATGCAATAATCTTCAAAATGGCAACAATTTTTCACCGAATTTCGGTTTAGCGCCTTGACTTAAGGTATGCCTCCAGTAGCTAATCATTTCTCTATGTATATGTGTTCGTACGCTACACTACCTACTGCCATATTAACTTGTGAACTGAGTTTTCCATGCATTCATCTCGTTTAATTTCACACATTTTTAATTTGATTTAATATTTCCAAATTAGGTTTCATACGCATATTACCAATTCTTGACGCAGGGGACTAGTATTGCGTCGGTGATTCTAATTGATGACTTAGCTCCCATACAAGTACTCTGAGAATCAAATAATCACAGATTTAACTTTTCAAATTCCGTTGATAGGGAGAAGATTCTCTGAGATTTTGTTGAACTGTCGGGGAAGCTGAGACATTAAGTCGAGCCTACTACATTTCCGTAGATGCTAAATTATTCCTTTTCTCTATTACCTGAGAAGTAAACCTTTCGACAAAGACTCAAATAATGGGAAACTCCATCTAGATTTTGTGCAAAATATTTTTCTGGTCATTAGAAATCATAGAAACACCAACACTGACATAAAGAAATGAACTGCCCCTCCATCGTTGAATGTATGGATTTCAGACTCCCTACGGATTGGTTTCTGGTGAGGTCAATTAAAACCGGCTTTCGAATTGATTAATTGGATGTATAATTTCGCCTTTCTTCTTGTTTATCTGTTGCAGACTTTATCAAGTTTAAAATTCGATTCCCCAGAGAGTTTCTTTCGCGTTAAAAATTTATTTCTGGGACTGGAGAAAGTCCGATCTTGAATTTTCCGGAAAGGGGAATCGGCAACTGAAGGGTCATAGGTTGCCGATGCTCTTTCCCCAGGGCATTTAAAGATGCGACAATCCACTTTATCACAATTTAAATGCAAAGCACCTTAGCAGAAAATTCATTTAATCAGTCAGACAACGTATTATTAAGTGAAGAGAAAAAGCGTTGGTAATTCAAAGACCACGGTTATCTCCGTTCGAGTTTCCGAAACCACCCGGTTCTTCACAACCGTGGCTCTCTCGTTGGTTCAACATATCTACTACTACACTATCAACATTTCTTCCAACACCCAGTTGCTTAAAAAGGTGCATACGAAAAGTAATTGTATTTTCAATGCACATATTTGATCCCTAGACCCTGAGACCATTAGAAGTTGTCCTAAGCGTGATCTCGCGGAAAAATCGGTACGTTTCGTAACGTAGAGGTTTGTGGAGAGCGACGAGAGTCAACCCAACGGTGCCCCGAAGCACTCTCGAAGAGGGATGGATTGACGAATACCTCGCCAAGAAAAATGCAGTCGGTTAAATCAAAAGCTTGCCACCGCGTAGGCTTTCAAAGGGAGATGAGTTCAATTTGAAGGCGCTTTCGCGGGGATTGGAGTTGGAGGCCGAAGGACAAGCACAGCGCCCATCTGGGATGAGGACAACGGTTGGATTTCCAAAGGGAGACCACTAAAAAGAATCTAACAGGTCCTCTATCTTCCTCCAGGGTTTATCTGCCCTTCTCTCCAGTCTCCTCCCATGCTATTCCCTCGCTTTATTTCCCGACTGCCCTTCCAAACTACTTAATCACGGTCGTTTTTCATTCCACGTTCATGCACGGTCGACAGTTGGTCGCGCAATATTCCCCCGTTTCCTTTGCTATAGGATTCCCTGTAGCGAAGGCTGAACGCAACGAAAATTCTTGGCTTAAGAAATACTAAGATATCATAGAAATAGTCCCATCACCTGACATTGGAAAATATCCTCCTCCACGTTATGAGAAAAACAAAATTTGCACGTTTTCACAAATTTAAATTAATCTGTGGAACAGTGCATATTTTGTTTTTTTTCTCATAATGACGAACTTACACCACATCTTGCCTAAATCTGTTAAATATATCTTCCTCCACGTTTTCATTTTTTTAAACGTGTACTTTATGAAAATATCCCAAAGTACGTGTTCGGATGGCATCTTTTGGACCATAGGAATTGAAGAGGAATGAAAAACAGTAATTGCATCCATTTTTCAAACAAAGCGGAAGAAATCTGTGGAAATTCAGATAATTGAATATTTGAAATAAAATTATTATTTTAATACGCCTCCGATTTTCCGTTTTACCATTCCTGAAACTGATCTTCCGGAAGAAGCTCAGTCCGCTGTTGAGTTGTAGAATTCTGGTAAATGGCAAATGGTCTGACTTTAAAATATCATTAGTAATGGGCGCTCAATATATGTTCCCGTCATCGACTGAAACGGTATCTGCGAAAAGAAACTGAGGGAAAGGCCGTTAAATTACTTCAGTGGGGTCACATAGTGACTGATATCAAAATACGAGAACTTTTACGCAGAAAAAAATCATCAAATCAGGATTCCGAAATTTTAACTGCTCTCATCTGGCAGATTAAAGAAAAATAAGAATAGAGATGTCTCGAAAGTATTCAGATATTTCAATTCCTTGAATGCTAATCTGGAGATCGTCAATCATGGTGTCAACTAAATAAACCACCATTTTAAATCCTAAATTATAGATTTACATTACTAATTCTATGCATAGTTCGACCTTAGCATAATTGTGGAGGGAGATTAGTTTATCACAACCATCAGACTTGATAAGACAAGATAAGATAAGTCCTTTGGAGGAATAGAACCGTAAAACATGAATTGAAACGAGAGCGTCCATCTAGACCAAAACAATTTTTCAACAGAAATAATACATAAATTATAATAAACTGCAGAGAACCGCAATCGACTGTTTACTTCTGCAGCCGTTAAGAAAGATAGTCCTCGTAGTAATAAGACGTGTGCCCAAGCTCATTTCACACAAAGCCAATGTAGCGCATGGAGTCGGAGGAAAGAACACATCGTACTATTACGGAAGTGATTGGTGAACTAGCGCAAGGAAAAATTACTTTCTGGGATTAACACACGTACTCAGCGCGAGAAGAAACCCTATCTTTACTTATCTCCCTCGAATTTATAGTCTCATGGGGTCCTTAACTAGGTTATGTCTCCGCAGATTATCGCGTGCTCATTTCCTCCCGACGATAAAGTCAGTAAAAATAGCAAGGGCTTGGGTGACGAAAATCAATTCGATGAATCTCGAAGGAAAAGGTGGGAAAACACCACTCCCAACCATTACCCGAGTAGTAAGACGAACTCCAGGAGCCTGGAAATCCGAAATAAAACCAACCCTCCCGCTTTTGGAGCGCAAACAAAAGTCGCTACCTTAAAAAGGTGGATTGATTCGGAACTTTTTTCGATTGAAATGACCCAGACACGACCTGGGTCTATCCGATGGAAAAACGGCCGTTCCTTTAGATGCAGTAAGGTTATGAAAAGCTTTCTTTTGACCCCTAACTCTAATTTGGTCGCGAGGGAGACTTCTGGAGTTAGGGGGGAGAGAGGAACGCGGTGGCGGCAAAGCAGGAGGGAACGGGAGGCGGGAGGGTAAGTCTCCGTCCTGACATCAGCAATTCAGAGATACGTTCCGATTGGAGGGAAATGAATCGTCATCCGCCCCCAGGTAGGAGGAAATATCGTGGTCTGTCATGGAGGAAACGTTTCAACCTGAAAGCGGAACTAACGTAGCAGTTTCCGGCGTAATTATATGGAAGTAATGGATATTCAAAGAAGGAACGGGCATGATACTTGTCCACGGTATTATCTGAACGAATGAGACCGGTTCCGCATTATCGAGGCATATTTTAGCCCTTAAGATGCCTTGTTCATGCGAAATTGGGTGCGTTTGATCAAATAAACATCTCAGAAAATTGCAATGACCGTATTTTCTTTGAAGACGTAATTGTTTCAAGTTGATAATCTTAATTTGAAAATGCTTCTGTTCATATGTTGGATAAACATGATGTCGTATTGATTGCAACCAAGTTATTATGATTCCCGGTATCATGTTAATTACCTCCATATGTTGTCATCACGATGAGATTTAAGGATATCTTGAAGAGGTCATTAATGGCTTCGGATATATATCAATGGAGATTCGAGTGAAAATTACGGACTGCAGCATGCATACGCACGCACGCGCACGTACGTGAGCATTCGTGCGAGACTACTCCGATTACTACGTTGACGGCGTAAAATGAAAAAGAACAAATCGCCGCCGTTAAACTTTTATTTTACTTATTAGCCGATTGGCTAAAAAAAGTGAAATGAGGTTTGGGCGGGAAAGAATGGAGCGGGCGGAGTCGAGCGATCGGACCGCGGACGACGCCCTCGGAGGATCAACGCACGCCCCCCCCCCTCTCCCCACTGAAATATCACAAACTTCAGGATCTCTCTTGCTTCAGCTTCAGCCCAGACCACGCCCCACTACTCTCCTGCCCGTCACGCCTTCCACCCTCCCCACCGACCGACTCCGGGGGCCTTATTAGCGAGAGCGGGGTCGCCGGCCACCGCACGCGACGACCCCCGCCAAGCCACGCTCCCGGCCGGTGAGGAGACGCCAATATATTTGTGGGTTTCAGCGGCGGAGGTCGCCAACGGCTCTCCCGGCAAATGGGGTGGGAGCTCTCAGGGGGTCGGGTGGCGGTTTATTAAGGGAGAGAGAAAGAAGGGAATGCGGGTGAGGGTATCTGGGGTCAGGAACGGGTGTAAAATGGGTGCAAGGGGAGAGGGGAGAGCAGAGCATTGGTTCCGCGACCGAAGCCATCGATTTAAAGATTACAATAATGCCCTCGTTCCCCAGAGGTGGCTTCCGGTGGGCGGGGGACGGATTTCAGGAGAGAAAGGAGGGAGAAGGCCCAACGGGGCATTTCCCACGACTTGGTCCAGGGTTCAAAGCCCGGAATTGGCCCGTTCAGTTATATTCCATTCCATAAATTAGGGTGCTGAAAGACATTCTTTCCTAGAGTTAAACTCCATGGATCGGAGATTCGGAAAGCGATTCAGAGAGTGAGCCCTTTTAAACGAGGTCCTGGAGGCGGAAGCTTGCAATTGTAGAGATAATATGTGAGACGAAGAAGGACCGGTGTGCCTAAGAAGAGTAATGCTTAGTTTGTATAAAAATGCTCCTCAATGGTGTTGAGTCTACACGACCTATTTTTCAGATTTCAATTTCCTCCACAAGAGTAATAGCACAGATGAGCAAAAATCACACAGATAATTACTTCCACATGAGTTGAAGTAAGTTCTCTAATATTATAATGATTACACATCTAATTCCTCTCGTATTCCTCAGCCCTTTCAAGAACGAAGTTCACGAGCTCTCCACCTTGAGGAACCTTGTTGAAGAGTGGACGCGGATTTTATTTTCGATTTGAGAGAAAGGAGAAGAATCAGACAAACCTTGGGTGAATCTTGAAAAAAAAACATTGAATTTGTGAGAATTATCGTGGAAAGGAAAGTGAAAGGCAAGGTCCCATGAGGAAGGTCAGGACACAAATACGTGCATCAAACAATGGGGTACGTGAGAGTGAGTGAGGGCGAAAGAGAGGGAGGGATGGACGACGCTCTCGGCCACCTTTCGGTTTGAATAAGTGAATCGTTTTGACGGCGCTCAAATGGGCAGAGCGCCGTCGCCCTTGGGGGATGGCGGATTTCTAATTACAGCTGACAGGAAGGACGAAGGAGGAGTCGAATTAGCTCTGTGGCTGGGAGACTTCTTCCCCACGCCAAGGGCCCCGGTTCGAACTCCGTCTACGAGGGACGGTTGAATTTCGATCCCAGGAAGGTGGCGCGAATACGATGTGGTGCATCTCCATCACCAACGTTGGCTGAACTATGAGGAGACTAATCGAAGGTGTGTGCGTACTCTTTTTCGTCCTTTTTCAAGGCCCATTTCTCCGAATACATGTATTGTTTTCGTGATTTCGCGAGGTAGGTAACGATTCGTTGAGCAGCTCTGTTGACCCGATCCCGACCAATTGGCAATTTACTGTAGAAATATCGATACCTTTCGTGATACCTGACAACTTAGTTTAAAATGTGGTCTGACTCCCATCTCTTCTCCACACCTTGTCCCAAATGCTCAGCTCCGCCAAATTCTCCATCCAGCCCACTGGGGCATAAGAAATATCTCAGTCGAGGGTCGATTCCCGCAATGCTAAGGACCAGAGGAGATTTCCTGATGGATTAGGGAAATGGTGGGTGGGGCACGTCTAGAACTTAAGCGGCTGCAGAGATTAAGTCAGCAAAGTTTTCATTCAAATTCTGAATCGAAGGGACCGTCCCCAGCCCAGTCTACAACACGACTTTCGATTGTGTATGTCGTATTTGGATGACGGAAGAGTTCATATTGCACGAAGCTTTATCGAATGTCAAATTCACATATCGAAATCCTTTCGACGCTTGTGTTTTCCACAATCGATGCATCGAGAAAATCTTATCTTGAGAAAATATATCTCAATGGGATGAGTTATACCTCTTTTCCTTCAGAAGAGACCATTTAATGTTTACTGCTATTTGCACCCCCTTCAACTATAAGATCAATTGGAGATCTCTTTCCTATTAAGCAACACGGCATTTGATATTTACGCCTCCATTATGGGGGAACTTCTATTCCATCTGTCGCCTGTGGTTTTCCGTGATGCTCTTTTGCCTCGGAAATTACAGAGGAGAGCTTGGGGCTCATGTGGGGAGGCCCTTCGTCAACGCCCTTCGGGCCCATCGCATTGATATTCTTTGATACCTCTCCACGAATTAAATTATAATTCCTTACAATTATTTAAAGCCATTGTTCTAATTTGAATTTAGGTCGGCCTTAGAGAAATTATTTCGACTTTCTCCTGCTGGTTTCCATTTATGGATTACAGCCGGACGGCCTACATGCATGAGTCCTGAAGAGGATTTTAACGCGGTTCCGAGGAAGGGGGATGGGAGGGAGGTGAGCGTTTCCAGGGAGATGTCAGCTGTAACGAGACGATATAAATGCAAACGCTAACCAGGGAAGGACTATCGCTTAGTTTACCAGCCACTGGTTCACCGGCGAAGGAGGAACTACAGTGGAGCTGCGCGCAAAAAACACTCGAGCCATCCGCGCAGGATAGAGAGCGGGGTGAGGAATGAGACAGCTGGAGATCCCAAGGAACCCAGGTTGAAGCGAAAGGGACCCCCTAAAACCTATCCGCCCTACCCCGGGGGGACATTCCGACGGTGGCCGAAGGCGAAATCGCCTGGACGGAAGAAAAAGGGAAGGATGCCCAGGGTACAGAGAGAAGAAATGGGGTAAAAGGGGCAATATTTCCACTCCGGGAGGAGCGTCCCCCTTCCGCCCTTCTCCCTCCCTCCCCCCGACCCGCCCGGAGGCGCGGGGGATGATGGCGCACGTGACTGACCGGAAACAAGTGAAGATTTCCGGGCGCGCGCAAAGGTTTGATGCGGGGGGTGGGGGGGGAGAAGTGACCGTCGGCGGGGTGGGCTGTGTCGGGCCACCCCACGGGTGTGCGAGGGGAGAGGAAACTGGAGAGAACTGGAAGGGGAACACGCTGGAGCCTCGGGTGAAGGGGAGAGTTTCGAGGGGGGGGGGAGTGGAGCACCAGATAACGGGGGAGGGGGGGAGGGGGGAGAGGCGTCTCCGTTTATACGTGCTTCACGCGGACGGGGCCGCTTCGGTTCGATAGAGGCAATCCTCCGTCACTGACCTTCGTCCCGACCGCCTCTTCCCGCCGACCGGCAGGCGCACCCTCCCCCTCGCGCCGAGGGCGGGCTCGCCGTGGAATGGGAAGACTGAAGAAGGGCTGTCTGGAGAAGAGACGAAAGACTCCCGCCCGGATGACCACCCCGCTTCGTAACGGAGGCGGACAGTGCGTCCTCCGGCGACCCCTGGGTGGCGCCGCGCGTGCGGGAAACACCCCCCTAAGGTCCAAAGGTCGCTCTCCTAGTGTAGTCTAGCGGACGAATTCCTACCCGTATCCTCGGTGGTAATCTTCCGAGGAGAGCTACTCGGAGGAGCCACTTCACGTTGTGCCGAAGTGACCAGAGGAGGAGCGATATCCCCCTCTCCCTATCCGCCCTGTCCCCTAGGATCCTCCCGAGAGGACGGGAAGGGGAGACGCGCTCGGATTCGAGTCCCGAGTTGAACTGGGGAAGGCGTGGAGAAAGGAGTGGAGCGCGCGCTGCTAGCGGGCGGAGGAGGGGGGAGGGGTGGTAGGAGGAGGAAAGGGTTTGGCGGGGAGGGAGCAGACGACCAGACGGCGGGTCAAAAGGGGAGGGCGAGGAGAGGCCGTCGTTCGGAGAGGGAGGGGAATGGAACGAGGAAAAGGGATCGGGAGACCTGGAAGAAGTCCTCGGAGCGGCCCGAGGTAGGGGAGAGGGGGCTTGTGAGGGGGTGTGGAATGGCAAAATGCCAGAGGAAGAAAGTACGGAGTGTGTGGTGGGGGGGGAGGGAGTGAGGTCTGAAATTTTGAAGAAAAGACTTCGGAAGGAAAATGGGAGTAGGTGGAAGGAAGGTGAGAAAAGAGTCATTTGAGAATGAGACGAGATAAAAAGATTGTCATTCACATGAAGGAGCAGTAATACTATACCGAAAAGGACGTAGTACATGTATTCAACGGCAAATTGTCGATTATTTCCTTAAAATGATTTATCTAAGATTTGTATTTATTAAACGACATTATTGGGGTGAGATTGAGACTTTTGAAACCTTTTTCCATTTTAAATCCCTAAACATTGCAACAAAACAAATATCCAAGTCCTAGATGGGAATTATAACTATGAAGGGAATCGAACACGCAACCAATGCGTTTTCAGGCGAGAGCATTACCCCGCTGCCACCGGTGCTGATAAGGGACCAAGAGATCATGTGTATGAGAACAATTCTGCCTGGACGAATACGTAATACTTTTTTATAATTCAATTTATACGTAGCGTTCTTTGCTAAAAGCAAGTAGTTCACGATGAAGTTGTGCACATCCTTAATCTGCGATATACTCATGAAGTGTAATGTGCTTTTTTAATGCGAAAACAATGAATACGTTTGCGTGCCCTTGCTCATCAAATAACGAATCATTGATTGTAAACATTTTTTACGGGAGAATCGGAAAAAGGAATTTAAGAGATAAGAGGGACTATTTCGTACGGTAATGTTTGAACGCTTTTCATTCGTAAGTAAACTTGAAGAATAGTAATCAATATCACAGTAACTAGAACCTGCATTTGGTTCAGCGAAACGATACTAATCCATCATTAAATTAGATGGATGAAATACGAAAAAGATGTACTTATGATGAGTGTCATTAGTATACCAAAAAATTAGCATACTTGTAAGTAATCAAACCCACACCTATACTTTTACTTGGAGTACTTCTTGTTTATGAAAAATCATGTAGTTATTTTAACATAAATGTAATATTCTCGAAATGCGAATGTTCTATCATCCATGTTTGTTTATAATGTTACAATATAAGGATCGTACCGATCTATGTTCTACAATGAGTCCTACGTCGCCTCTAAATGCAATATTTCCAACATAACATGATCCATTAAAGATCCTGAAAGATTCAAGATTATATGTCCTCCCAAGAAACAGGCAACGGAAACAAAATCGTAGCATCGGTCTTTCCAGACTCGTTTTATTTCTGCTCTCAATGACCAGAATACTGTAAACTTAAAGGTTCTGCTTGTGAACAGATCAACTAGTAATAAGAAAATTTTGCCAATGAGCGCGTAAGAGATTTTAAAATTTCTGGTGGTGATAACTATCAAGTTGAGAAATTTGGTCAAAGGATAGTGACAGTTAAAAAAAAATTGCGAACATTCGACAAAACAAGACTTATGATGAGGCAAAGAAAAATTGAATGTAAAGAAATATTGAGAAAGAATTGACAAATCAAGTCAAGATTTCATTTAAATAAAAAACATAGCATCAGAAAAGAAATTATGGCAAGAAAGAAAGACCGAGAGGTAGGGTAGGTTAAGTTTTATGTACGTTTGAGTTAATATGCCTTACCAGCGAGAGATTCAAACCTTTGTACTCCATAGTATTAACTGGAGCACTATCGCATTGCGCTCAATATGCATTTCTACTTTAGACGCAGTGTTATTTGATTGATATATATAGTTACACATCTAAATGCATCAATTTATTTCTAATCTTCTGATTTAAGAACATGACACTATCATTTGAAGTTCAACATATTTTTAACTGGCGAACTTCAGATTGAATGAAAGGAGGAATGATTCCTTCGCATGGCATATGAGTAGGTTCCATATGTCTCACGACTTCTCTGCATTCTAACTATATGTGTCGCAAACGCCCAGAGAGAATTCGAAACCACACAATGCAAGCGTTTTATTATGAATATCCGAAATAATGGGTATTTCATTGATATATCGTACGTATTCCATTTTATTATTCGTGCTTTCTTTTGATTATAGCCGATCTTCTACTAGGGAATTTCAAGTGCAACTTATTACGGTTGTATTTATTGAATAAGAATTAAGAATTCTCCTTAATCGCTCCCATAGATTACATATCATGATTATCATACTTATTTCACGTTACTCATGTCGTAAAAAGTAAGTGCAGTTTGCTAGACTCAGAAAACCCTCTATCGAAATATAACTTTCAAACGGATACCTATTCATTACGAAGGAACACTCACTGAAGGAATGTAAACATTTTTTCGAAAAGTTTAGAGTTGACAGAGTTCCTAATCGGGTCCGCAAAATATGAACGAGCGTTAAAATTTTTTGGAGACTTCAAGTGCATATATTATCAGTTTAAAACGCACTAGAGTTTTAATGAAAAAAACTATGGAAACGATGCAAGAGTAATAAATTTGTTAATTATTATTTTTACTGCATTCGTAGATTAAAAAGTTTCGTTTTCCGAATTTTTAAGCTAACTTTTCAAAATGTAGAAAAAAATGCTCCTCGTGAAAGAAAAAAATGTGATGGTAAAAATAAGAAAAACTATTCACGTCCCATGAAACATAATGCTTGAATGCGCTGGTGCGTGTATATTTTTGTCCTCGTTTCCCTTGCTAATGCTTGCCAAACCATTATTTACTCGTGCGTCCAAACAAACGGAATCGGTTACCCTAGACTGAGGGAAGTCCTTGGGACTGGATTACCTTGAATTATAGATCCTCCGAGAATTACACTGACGTCGCAAAAAGTAAGTACGCTGCATCAATGAAAGCCTTTCGGGCAATGATGGAAACACGAGAAAGAGTAAACCTGGTCACTTGATTAAAATTGCTTATCAATGACAATTTAAAACAATCGCTTTTTATTGTAAGGAAAAACAATGGTTAATAACGGTATGGGCGATCAACTTCTCTGGGCGAAGATAAAGAGTAAGTCAGGACTGTTGTTCCCATTACGAATCTCATTACGGTGGCAAAACGTGCATTAAACATCGCTAGAATACAGCCTGTAAGAATTTAACCCCATTTTCACTTCAAATACAGACTCAAACTGACAAGACGACGAATTTTCCTGACGTAATTGATCGTGTTATTAATTGCACCATTTTTTTCCAGCTACCCACTTTTTGGCAGAAAAGAAAATAGCAGATGTTTGGGATATCCACTGTATTGGAATTTCCCTACTGAATTTCGGTTTGATCATCACAGATGGGAGAGTTTTTTAAGATAATAAGGCACTTTATTCCGGTGTTGCTTGAATCTGGTCAAGTTAATTCCTCCTGCCCGTCGACTGAGTCACTAAGCATTGTTACTCCATGTTGTTACGCATCGGCTAAAGACGTGATTCTCTTTCCTGTCCTTCCATTACTCAGAATCGCCCTCCATCATTTATTTCCCTCTTACGAAGTTTTATGTAGTACACATTTTTCGAAAGCTCGAGTTCTCTCCTGCCTCCACTTCCCGTATAACACATAAATGGCATTCTCCCTACGGTATTGACCTTTTGGGGGAAAATTGCCCCAGATGTAGGATGAATTAACTCCTATAAATCACTGCTTCGTTTCCAAAATGAAGGCCGGCGAGGAAAAAATGGAAAGGAGACGTAATAAAAGCAAACGTTGAAACAGCGACAAAAGGGGACAAACAACATGACCGAACATGAATATCGAGTTAGCGGAAAGAGAGGACGTGAGGGAAGCCGGATGTGGCGCGAATCGTGATTTAGGATGCTCAATGAAATTACATCAAATTCAATGAAAACCTGCAGCTTCATTAGTCTTCAGCTGTAGTTATGACTAAGAGAAAAAGACTCTAGAGAAATCAGAGACTGGTTGATTTTAAGGTACGCCTTCTAGCCGGCGATGAGACCGACTTGTCTGTTCATTAGTTTCAGAGGAAGTCCTATGAATTAATGTTAGTTAATTAAAGCTAATGAATGAATTTAAGCAGGTTCTATGGCTATTCTATAGCCATTAGTCAATATTACTTAATTATATCGTATTCACTGTTTTTTAAATGATTAAATGTAGTTTCAAAAATTATGACATGCACAAAGGCATTCGAGAGCTATATAAAGGAATTTGTTGAAAAACAGTACAGAAGAAACATTCTTTCCGTGCGTTTCGTCACAAATCGAAACGAAATTTGGATAGAATATGGTAGTAATTATAAAGAACATGAAACTATTGAGGTTTATCATCAGGATGTTGAAGTTTTCCGTACCTGTTGTGGTGTGCCAATCAGCAATGAATACTATATATGGTTTTCGAAGTTCATCACTGTTGAGGGTCATTACGGCTAAGGCTCAATGAAAGGTCATGCAACATTAAGAGTCAATAGTACGGCGTTTAAGAGGCGATATTGTTCTGTTCGCCGAACATACTCATGAATTCATTATGAACCGCCACCAATTCCACCACAACATGATGGTCAAATGTAATTTGAACTCAATTGGGCATTCAAAAAAAATTTTATGCCTACACAAAATTTCCTTTCATAACGAATATCGCGAACTTACAAGTACATCTCATTAGGTCGAAAAAAGCGGAATTCATGGCATACATTTTCTTTTATTCACAAGCGGAAGTGGTTATTCGTTTCGTTCATTCCAAAGACGTCGGAAAATAAGCTGGAAAAAATTAATAAATGGGCAATTTTAATAGATTTTCATTTTAATTCTTAAAAATGAAATCAAAAGGTTAGCTAGGAGGTATATCCATTTATTTACTGCAGGATTGAATCTCTTAGTAATTCTAGGATAACAAATAACATTGATCCTTTCATATCATTCAAATGATAACGACTCATAAGCTATATATTCGTTAAATTTTTAATATTCATCAATGAATTCTTTTCTTCAATCTTCGGGAGGCTGTTGATATTCCTGTTATCTATTAGGAAGACAGTGTCCGACTTAGAAAACCATGCGTTTCGTGACCTTCAATGTAGTATCCATAAATAGAACTGATGGGTGTGTGTGATTAGCGCATTTTATTTGTCAACACAATGTTAGATTATAAAGGCCTATGAGTAAGTAATACATGAAAAAAATTCAAACGCATAATTTATTGCGCTAAAACGGTGAAATAATGCACACTCGCAATTATAATTACTATTTTTTCACCGAAACGACAAGTGACTGGTCCCACAGTGGATTTCTGAAAGTCCAGTTTTGAATGCTTAGCCATTAGTCACCCCAGAACTCCAATCGCGAAAGTTCAAATAACCTATTCAGAGGAGGGACTCGGACCGTTGACTTTTTTGAAGGGAAACTTCTGCAGACACGGTAGAGAGAATACACCTAATAGAACTCGATACAAATAAGAAAATTGAAACGATAGTCAAACAATGCTGATAGTATTACAAATTCTCCAAAAAAGGTTTGCTCTATTTCCTCGATGGTGATTAGATTACAGTTTCTAATACGAGTAATATGATTTCTAATCTCGTAAATATAAGAAACGGAATTTTTTCATTTTCTCACAATGTTATCCATTGAAAAAAATGTTGTATTCCGATCACTAAAATTCAATGATTTAGATTGCATCAATTGTGTAATTCATGGATCACATTACAATCACCATGAACTGAAGAGTCTTTCAATAAATTAAATGAATTCAATTATTAAAGAAATCACCTTGCAGTAGTTAATGCTTCCACATAATACAGAAACTAGTGTCTTGAATTGTTATTGGAATTCCAGGTAAGGTAGGTTTTGGATGGACACAAACCATACAACGGTAAAAAGATGCAATTCTTTAACTTTCCTAACGAAACAAAACCTGACATACGGCACTACAATAAACCCATCTTCAATCCCACCTACTTCCTTCTTCCCTTCATTCCATCCAACATGCCTATCCCATTCCTACCCCTTTCTCAATTGTCTAGCTCTCTCCCTTCTATCACAGTCATCAACATCCCATCTCCAATCTAAACGCTCTATATCCACTTATCCTGCATGGATATCACTAAATTAAAACGGATTTTGATATATATTTACATTTTGTTTTGCTAGTTTTTGATATTATAGTCCCACCCCACATTTTGTGCATTATACCGACCACGAACTAATTTATATTTACTCACATAGTCAAACCTCAAAATAGAATTTATAAACACCACATTTCCAAGGATTTTTAGAGACGTTTTAGTTATGTCTCGTATAATCCTGTTTTGTTTATGTTTTGATGTGTGTTATGGATTTCAAAACTATTGTTTTAACCATTTCAATTACATTCAAATGAATCGTTCCAGCTGCCAATAATCCAAATTTTCCGCTTCATCCTCTGTTATAATAGTATTAATCTTTCCTCATAATAATAACATTTCCCCTGTAATAATATAATTACTTGCGCACGCAAAAAGGCCCACGGCGATCATAAATAGGTTTTTCTTTCTGACAGCAAGGCGTGAGAGGGTCTCCAACCAGACTGACTCGGGCGGATGGAACGCGACACAACGGGTGGGCGATGGTAAATATAAAATTAAGTAGCAAACAGAAGAGTGAACAGGAGTGGTATTGCGGGATGAGTTGTGAGTGAAGCGGGTACCGCGAATGGAACGCGGAGGTCTGCCAGAAAAGGTGGAGGAGGGCACCACTTCCTCGCTCCGGAAGCGCGAGTGCAGGACAGGCGGCGGAAAGAGCGAACGGCGATCCCGGCGGAGGTCGACTGCTCCAACCTGGATGTCGCGAGGGAGGGCAGGAACCCTCCCGGAGGGTGAGCCCTCCGCGGCCGGGGGATGACTCCCCGAATTGACGGACTCGAATTAAAATAAAAAGAGGACGAAGCGAAATCTCTCCAGAGGAGAGAGGAGAGCTTGATCTCACAACTCTTTGCCCGGCATCCCGAGAGTCCTGGGGTCTCAGATGGCGAGTGGCTGCTTGGCGCCCGCCCAGGGTGTCACCCTGCCGTCTCCCACTCCCATCCACGAGAGATCTACCTTAAGTGGGGGACGAAGAGATTACGTGCTCGACATGTCGGCGACCATAACTCACCTCCATATGCCAGAACCCATTTGTTTATCACTTCCTCTCACCACAACGAGGCACACATCTGCACAGTCAGTCCGATTGGTTCGATGTAGTACTAATATTAGTTGAGTTTTAGAAGTGGTAGCTCTTGTTCAGTACAACTCAATAAAAACATTACATGCCATATGGAAAATCTTGATAAATCTTCCACAAGCCGAGTCCAAATGACGGTTGCTTCGATTCCTGTTGGGCAAAGGAAAAAGAATTGGACGAAGCAAAAATATTCACACCGCTTATGTGCTTAGAACTTTATGAATATAGATGCTGAAAATAATACTGTGCTTTGAACTTGACGTGTTATAACAAGCATCATTGTCAAATTCCAAATTTTATAGGGAAAAATGATCAAAAATTCAATATAAAATATCGGGCACACAGAACGAGTCAAAAATTTTCATTTATTAATTAAACAATTGTTAATTGAAATATTTTACCTGCAAAATTATTCAAGCTTTTTTCCAACAGCGTAAATACCTTAAAGAAAAGATATAACCAATTTGAATGATAATTTGAATGATGCTTTGCGTAAAATTGTATGTAACAGCTCAATTTTGGATTTTTTTCTTGTTGATTGGAAAAACTGATGCTAATGAGGTGGGAATTTTATTTTTTTCTATGTTAGAGATTAGTGATTGGGGGTTTCCTTTACGTAAATTGTTTGTTTAATGATTGATTTTATTCATTATCTTTTGTGATACTGACTGGATTTGAGATGTCATGTTATTTTCCCAAGGCAAGTTTGACTTTAATACTTGGGACTTGTGTACCACGTGACATTTTCTATCTGCAAATGTGTGTTTTAATAATAATAATGATACATTTACTTCAGATATCGAGTAAAATATCCATGAATAAGTGCGTTGTGCACAATATGGTTGAACGATAAGTGATATAGTTATTATCTTTTTATTTATGAATCTATCGCACTGGACGGTGCAGCAAATGTTTGGCACAATTTAGGAGGTGTTTGAGGCTAATTTTATTATTTGAAAGGCCAATATTACCAACCGAGTAGTAATACTTAGCGTGGAAACATTCATGACTTCAAATTATACGATTCGTCAAATATAAGGGTGTTAGCCTTAATTGCATTATTTTCATAATTATTTTGAGTAAAACCTTTCATTATAACAATAATATTATCAATAATTATCAGTCATTTTACGGACATAATTATACAATTGGAAGTAAAACTTTTACTTCCTTGTAAAACATCGTAAATAATATCGCATTATAAGAAACTTACAAGAAAATGAAAAAAAGAAATTTATTCTTCAATACATACAATAAGAAAAAGAAAAAATTAATGGCATTACAAAAATGACACTAGTACACCGTGATAGATTGCTCTAAAAAGAACAGCATATTTCAATAAAAATCAGTATATCGTTAAAAAATGGTTTACATTTCAATCGAGACAAATGGCAGTCAATTAATCACTTCAATGCGCAAGTACTAAATCTCTTACGCCATTGCATTAAAAAAAAGAGTGAACTTTGAATAGGATTTACAAATAAAAATAATCTGCAGTGAATATTCTGGATATAAAGTATCAACTTTAATCTTGTCATTTAATTGGATACCATCAAAAAACAACTAAAGTTGCGACGATGGAATACCATTTTTCAGCTCAAAAGTGTCCGAATATTTTAGTGGAGATTTATACTCTTAATCCAATTATCTTGCAATGCCTCTTCATAAAACACTTTTAACCCGTGTTTCAGATTTATAGTATGTGAATATGATATACGTTCTCGTACTTCTCAATCTAGCATTACCAATGACACCATAATTTTCATAACTTTTCTCTAGTTTCAAAGAATCAAATAATTTTTTTAAAAATACGCCGGTATAGAATTGGAGAATCATAAGAATTTCTTTTTAATCGCAAAAGTTTTTATTAAAAAATTATCGGTCTGATAAATTAAAATCCTGATACAGATGACATTCGTCAAAAAGTCAATTTCGTGATTCACGACAGTGGGAAAACCATTTACAAATTAAATTAGCCTGTTTTTTTGCTTTAGCATTGGAGATGAACTTACACGGTCGACCGTTTTTGACAACCAAATGTTGGCATGTGTCAAAGCATTTGTGCACATTTATATTCCATTTGCTCCGGAAGGTTTTTATCCGACTCTCAATTCTTCGGAGATGATGAAAACTAAGTTTTAATTATTAAAGTTTCAAGATTCCTAACTAAACACGTTGATACGAATCTAGAAGCATTGTTAATAATATCACCTTGCAATGCACAGAAAGGTTTGGAATGGCTTCTTTGAAGTTCCGTAGTATATAATTGCGTTTTCCATGTCATACAGAGTCTATGTGACGGTTTTAAATTGGATTTTCCAAAAACTCTGGTAATCGTGATATTATTTTCAAATGAAGTTTCATTTTACTCTTCCTAAAAGTTAAAAATACGGTCTTGTACTCTTAAATTAGAATTAAATAACGAATGCAGATTGGAAATAATTTTCTACTGCCTTCATTTGAAGCTTCATCAGCGATTGAAAGTAACCTGATCCAAGTTCTTCAACAAAAATCTCAAGAAAATAAGGTGCAAATTGCAACCGCTTTAGCTCTCCCATATCCTTTGCCACCTTTGTTCAAAAATCCATTCCTAAACAAGGGTGATGGTATTTAATGCCATGATGAGCGTCTGTTATGTCGGCCATTAAAAAAATGCAATTTGGTCAGAAGTTTTGTTGACAAAAAATGACTCTAATAGTGTATTTTTTGTGCGATGCCAATATTATGCTTCTTATTTTTAATTATTTCATTGATTATTCTTATTATTATTAATATATTATCTTATAATTAATTATATTAATATTATAATCTTCTCTCTCTAGATTTTGGAACTAGTTGATTTTAATAGAGTATCCGACCCGGTCAGGTTGACCATTCATTTTTCTGATGCAATTATGATGCTTCCCCATTCTTCATTATGCGAGAATAGTCTTATTATGCTGCTTAATTGAGTGCTATGTTCACGAATTTTCTAGGAAAAGGTAAAATTGAATGTATGAATAAGTATGCAGAATTATATTAATACATTATATAAATAATTAAATAGAATTAATACACTACTTATATTTACTCAAAATCTTTCTTTTTTATGAAAAAGTTGCTTAAAGTATAAATAAACTTCACATGAAAATGGCACTTAGGGATTTAAGTAATTAAATGAAAGGATAAGAAAGTAAAAACAATAAAATTAAACATTCCTTGAACTTGAAGGATTACATCAGAACAGTGAAAAGGATTATAATTGAACACAAATCGTTTTACTGCTGTTCATCGATCTGAAAGATCGACTTAATTGACATTTAAAATGCAAATCAATGCATTAATATCTATCTATATTCTGCTTATTCTATCTCATCAATCTCATCAGTAAAAATACTCGAAAATTCCGAAATATATTACGTAAAATTTTTATAAAACATTTCGTTGAAATTTTCCCGAAAATCTGCATCACGTATTAAAAAATAATTTTAATACCAAACCCTATGGCTGAAAACCGAACGAGGGATCGAACCCTAGTGGATGCAGAGGGAAATCATTAGCGGTATGTAATACACGCTGCACCCACCTCCACGGCCGGTGTGATGGAACCCCTTTTGAATGTAGGTTTAGCAAAATATTTGATACTGAAATCAACCGCGGACGGAATCTGACAACACAAGTATTGAAGTCGTGTGGCATTGCCACAAGTGTCCAATAAGGCTGAACAAGATTTATAAAATCAAAATTAAAAACCGAACAGATATTTATATTTCAATAAGAAACCATGAAATAACGAGCATGAATTTTAGGATGATCAAACACAAGTTTTGCATAATTTTGCAGTTTTATCATAATTTCGTACTTCATGCAGTGACTACTTGATTTTCCTATTAGTCTGTCAAGAACGAGTTCAAAGCATCATCGCGAAGCGATGCAAAATATTGTATCGTTGAAAAATTATATATATTACGGGTCTCTGGGAAATCTAATGCTAAAACAATGGGTACTGGATATAGGTACAAATGAGTTTTTTCACTTGGGCCATCGAGGATCTGGATCTTCGATGCTCTTTACTAATTCGAAACGTAGGCAATCATTCATGAAATTCAAGAAATGGAAACGGCTATAGAGTCTCAAGAATTCGTGGTTTTGTAAATGAATCCGTCCACCACAATAAAACGAAAGGGAAACAGCGACTAATTGCTACATCCATGCTTAAAACAATTCATCTTTTTTAAGGGTTGATCGCCTAACAACCCCAGCCATACGCCCTTTCGACGATTTTTAAGGTTTACTTTGAGTGTCGATGAGTTGCACGCTAATGACGTACTACTCTCGGTTTTTTCAGTTTAATTGCACTCACCACTGCAATATGTGCAAACGTTCCACAAGTCAAACAGTCTCTTCACCCCTGAGTAACTTCAGAGGATGAAAGGGTTCCCACTGGCTCATAATCACCCTATTTATGGAGTTATATCAAATGCTACATGAACCAACCCTATGCTTTGTTAACGCGCAGTAGAAAAATACCGATAATTGTGACTTCAAGGTGAATATATACAGGAATCTCCGAAAGAGGACTCTCTTTACATATACACGGTTGCTCACAACATAATATAAACCATAATTTGAAAACAATATAAGGGAAAACTGTGTGCGGATGTTGTTCTTCTTTAGGAAAGAAGGTGAGTTTATAAGGAATGTAGCCAAAAATCATAGAAATTTTCACACATTAATTATGGGAAAGAGAGAGAAATGTATATCAGTCGCAGTTGAAAATATATCCGGAGAGAATGGTTAAATTACTGATGCATTACATTAAATTGACTGCTTAAGGCATTGGAATCGACAGAAAATGTTTGACTCGTCATTTAAGTGGAGCGCAAGATTTAACCCTTTGTGATATTTCTTTTGATAAAGACCAAGTCACGGGATTTCTAAAAAGAATCCGTGTTGAGTTGGCAATATGATGAGAAAAAAGTTTCTACAATTCAAACGCTAAGTATTTGTCAAACACGATTTAAAATGAAGGAGCACGTTCGTGGAGATGTGCTTTGAATGCAGATAGTTACTCCAGAAACCAGGAAGCAAGAAACTTTCATCTTTCAGCTTACAAAACAGCTGGAATAACCAGGTTAGGACAGCTCTCATTTGGTGTTCGTTCCACCGTTTCCAAGAAGATGTGCACATGTATTTACAAATTCGACGTGACTGCAATACTCTTGGTAAAATATTCCGGATTAAAATAATTTCTCTGATCAGGAGGGGACTTAATTACCATAAAAATTGTGCAACACATTTTATCACCCAACAATGAAAGTAATTAAGTGAAGCTCAAGCAATCTGGCCTTTTCAGTTTTCTTCTGGGATAAAGTCAATGCATGTTAAGTTTTGTTTTATACTTATTGAAAAAATATTCATATCCCCATTAATCCAATGTGAATAGAGATTACAAAGAAGACTTATCAATCACAAAAAACGTTCATAATCACGCCCGATATTTAGTAAAATTTAAAAATAAAACAGGAGTGAGCAAATGCAAACTTTATTTTTAATACAATTTTCGAAACATCCTAAATAATTAAAGGCGTGTGACACTCCCGGAAAAGAAATCGTGAAAAAGGGTAGGAAATGATTAATGAGGGACTTTCGTTGGCCTTCCGCTCGCTCTCCCCCACAGACTTCAACCTGACGGCCTCCACGTATCCATTAATTACCGCTCTTATGGCAAACATTCAATGGATCATACTTGATAGGATCTCAAGGTGAAGGTTTCAACCCTTCAGGGTGTAGGCTTGCACTTTCCCTCCGAATCTCACTTTCCCTCTCGTAAACTATGAATACTTAAGTAACAACTGTACAAGACGATTCCCATTCCATTATAATTTCACCTCCAAGAGTGGTGACCTGAGGAATCCTCATGAAGGATGATTTAGGAATCTGCATAACAAATCCCTTATATGTGGAATTCGAGCACCGTAAATAGAATGAATATACAAGGTTTGCATAACAAGTACGGGAAAAAATTACAGTTTTTTATTTTCTTGAGAGTACTTCCTAAAAAATCTCAAATAAGCCGTAAATGTATACAATGTAGGGCGTTTAGTTTCATCTCACATGTAGTCCTACTTCCAAATGTATTAATTCGTATTGGACTAACGGAATTTTCGCCCATTTGCTTAACAGTATATCTCTCGTGGTAAAATCGAAGCCCACAGGCACTCAACCGTGAGTATGTGGTAATATAGTCTCGTTTAATGTGTTCCTTTCTATTTAGTGTGCATAACTGCTTTTACACACAGAAACCAATTGTTGCGCAAAATTTTAAATTAGGATATCAGCATAGAATCAAAAGAGACAAGAGGATTGTCATGCAGTATTGCATTACAACTTGAAGTCATGAATTACGCTACTACACACGGGACCATGGTAGCCGTAAAGCATGTTGGTCCAACTCCGGCTGAGAAGATGATACGAGACTGGAGGAAACAGAAAAATGATTTAATGAATGCATTTAGGAGTCAAAAACTACTCTGGGAACTCGTTGAGAACTAGGCAAAACACAGGAAGAAGGGGATCACTGTTTTAATAAAAAATTATTCTAATTGACGCGATAAATTTAACGATAGCTAAAGCAGATTTTTTTCTGGGACATCGTTATGGTGCGAGAGATTCACAAAGTGAAAATGTCTCTTCACACATACCAGAACTACGAGGCGTGTTCATAAAGTAAGGCCCGTTTGGTCACAGGAAAAAATATACTCATATGAAACACATCCCTCCCATGGACTACAACCTTGTCGTGGTGGAAGGGCTTGTGTGTTCCGATGACCCCTAGAGCTGTGCTGGCGGGAGTAATAATAATTACTCCTGGAAGGGTCACCCATGCCAGATAGGTCGACGGTTAGGAGCCAGACGAAAGGTAGTCCACGCAGCGTCTGTTCCTCAGTGAGGCGGCTGCAATGGCGTCTGACCCCAGTGGGGCGGCCATTAAGTGATGGTGTCACGTTAAAAACACTATTGAGGAAGGCAACGGGAAACCACCTCAATTACGATTCCCAAGAATATAATGATGGGCACTATAGATAATATGAGTCCTGGCAACTACGGGACTCGGCCCAAGAGGCCGTGTGTCGTGCCCGGCAGCGGGAGAGGCAAGGCTTCCGCGGTCGTCATCCCACGAAACCCTTGCAGGGAAGAAATAACTTCAGCAGGACAGAAGACTCAGAAAAAGGCGAAAGTAGTTAGAATAGGAACCTGGAACGTCAGGACAATGTTGAGGAGAGGCAAATTAGAAAATATTAAGCGAGAGATGGAAAGAGGTAAAATAGATGTTTTAGGCCTCTGCGAGGTGAGATGGAAGGATAGCGGGGATTACTGGAGTGACAATTATATAGTAATATACAGCGGCGGGGACGAGAGCCAACGAGGGGTTGCCGTAATCTTAAATAAAGGGGTAGGAAGAAGCGTAGTCAACATAGAGCAAGCGACAGATAGAATTTTACTCGTAGAGATTAAAGCAGAGCCGACGAACTTGGTCATTATTCAGGTATACATGCCACCGAGCAACCACAAGGAGGAAGAAGTCGATAGGATGTATGATGAGTTAGAGGATATAGTCGCGAGTGTTCCTGCAGGGAAACATTTGATAGTGATGGGGGATTGGAATGCGACGGTAGGCGAAGGAAGAGATGGTGGTGAGGGGGGGGACTATGGGTTAGGCACGAGGAATGAACGCGGGGAGAAAGCAATTGAATTCTGCAGGAGACAGGGGTTAGTCATCACTAACACATGGTTTAGACACCACAAAAGGCGTAGGTATACATGGAAAATCCCAGGTGACTCAGAAAGGTATCAGTTAGATTATATTATGGTTAGGCACAGGTTTAGGAACAGTGTGATAAAATCGCAAAGTTTCCCAGGAGCGGATGCGGATTCTGACCACAATTTAGTTGTTATGAAATGTAATGTTCGTTTCAAGAAGATAAGGCAAGGGCGGTGGGTTAAAAAATGGAATTTAGAAGCAGTAAAGGAATTAACGAGGAAGGAGTATCAGGAGGCTGTAGAGAAAATGATGGATGACGGTAAAGAACTGAGTACTATCGAAGAAAAATGGGAATGTATCAAGAAAGGGATATTGGAAGCCGCGAAAGACACTATAGGAACCGTTAACGGGAAAAGGATAAGGAAACCATGGGTAACGGATGAGATGATTGCAAAGATGGATGAGAGAAGAAGATGGAAAAATGTAAACACAGAGTTAGGCAAAATGAAGTACAAAGAGTTAAACAATAAATTGAGAAGGGCCACAAATAAAGCAAAAGAAGAATGGTGGAAAACGCAATGCGAGGATATGGAAAGTTTACAGAAGAAGGGTGAAATTGGTGCTCTATAAAGCAAGGTTAAGTTATTATCGGGAAGTAAGAAGGCAAGATATGTGCTAACAGTTAAAGATAAATGGGGTAAGATAATAGTTGAACCAGGAAAAATCCAAGAGAGATGGAAGGAATATATAGAAACACTGTATGGTAAAGAACTTAGGCCGACAAGGTTAGACATAGAAAAGGAACATGGCGTAGAAGAAGATAGCTTAGGTCCAGGCATACTCGACGATGAAATAGAAAGGCCATTAAAGGAGATGAAAGCAAATAAGGCTGTGGGGGTGGACAATATTCCTGTAGAAATGTTGAAATGGTTAGGGAAAGGTGGGAAGAAGGCCATATATGGACTGATTCGTAGTATCTATGAGGAAGGAATCTGGCCGGAAGATTTTGTGAGATCGGTGTTAGTTCCTATTCCAAAAAAGGCAAAGGCTTCGTCATGTGAGGATTACAGAACAATAAGTTTGATATCCCACGCAGCTAAAGTTATTCTCAGGATCATCAACAAAAGGATAGAGAGTAAGGCAAATGATTACTTAGGGGATGATCAGTTTGGGTTCAGGAAAGGAAGAGGTACGCGTGATGCCATTGCAGTAATGAGATCACTAGTCGAGAGGAATATAGAATACAATCAGGACGTTTTTGCCTGTTTTGTAGATTTCGAAAAAGCGTTTGATAGAGTGAATTGGGAAAAATTAATGCGTGTATTGCAGAAAATAGGAATGGATTGGAGGGACAGGAGACTGATCCGCAACCTGTACATGTCTCAGACTGCTCAGGTGCGAGTGGGGAACGGAGAGTCCGGATGGGCAGTGTTAGGAAGAGGTGTAAGGCAGGGTTGCCCATTGTCACCGGTACTGTTCAACGTATATGTAGAGGAAATGATTGAAGAGGCATGGGAAGAACTGGAGGTAGGAATGAAAGTCGGAGGGGAATTCGTAAAATCGGTTAGGTTTGCTGATGACCAAGCATTAGTTGCTCAGTCAGCCAAGGGGTTGCAAGCATTGTTGAGTGAATTGGAGGTTCAGTGCCTTAAATATGGGATGAGAATCAATATTAGTAAAACAAAGGTTATGCGATTTTCCAGAAAGAAAAAGGCTAAGGTAAATATTAAAATAGGCGGGGAAAAAATAGAGCAGGTAGAACAGTTTACATATCTCGGAAGTGTTTTGGACCAACACGGTCAAAGTGGTAGGGACGTAAGGAGAAGAATTGCGCTAGGCAAGGAGGCTTTCTCAAGGAGGAGGGAGTTGATGACGGGGACGTTGAGTAGGGATGTTAAGACAAGACTCGTAAAAACTCTGATATGGAGCGTAGCTATGTACGGCGCGGAAATGTGGTCGCTGAAGCAGGAGGATAGACGTAGATTGGAGGCTTTTGAAATGTGGGTGTGGAGAAGAATGGAGAAGGTGAAATGGACAGAAAGGAAAACAAATGAGGAAGTACTAGAAATGGTGGGGGAGGAGAGGGGTTTGTTGAGAGAAATCCTATGGAGGCAGGAAAAATGGATGAAAGGCGTATTGAGCGGTAGTGGAATGTTGAAGAGGGTAATAGAGGGGAGAATGTTGGGCAAGCGAGGTAAGGGTAGGAACAGGATAGGGATGTTGGACGGGATGAAGGGAGGACAGAAGTACACCGAGATGAAGATGGACCTGATATAGATGAGCTTGCTAGGTGGGGAGTCACAAAATGTTTATTTGATAGTTGTGTCCATCCAAAAACCTACCTTAACCGGTAGATTACCTAATATATCAGGAGAAATTCAACGGGGAGATATGTGTACTGTAATTGCAATATTTTAATATAAAGTTATTGAAAATTGTGGCAGGAAAACTTCACCTGGAAGAACAAAACCGTTTTGCTGATGAGGAAAACTTGTATTAGTAATCAAGAGGAATTTTTAATTTAAATAAGTATTGGTGTTTTTAAATTGATTTTTCGCCTCGTGGGAATTTATTTGAATATGAAGGATTAGTAAAGCTTAATAAATACTCCAATAAACTCAAAACCAATTAGATATTAATCGTGGTTACGGTATTCTTGAATAGTTTTTCCGAAATGAGCATTGACGTAAGGTCAGATTGGGTGTAAGGTCAGGACTGTACGGTGGGTGGTTTAAAGAGTTCCCAACGACCCAAAAACTCTCGTCCACTGGACATTCTTTGCTCTTTGTGGTGGTCGGTGAGCATTTTCGGTACCCACCTTGCACGCAATGTGTGGTATCCGAGGTTTTCCGTAACAGTATTGTAGACAGTAGTGCGTCCAAGTTGAGGAAATTGTTCAGCCAGGCCATTAATTGTCAATCGACGATCACATCGCAGTTTTGTTCCACTTGCAAAACAATTTCATCGGTCAGAATACTGGGCCTACCACTTCGCTCTTCGTCATGGACATTTGTTCGTCCATTTTTAAAATCACAGCACCATTGTCTAACCTTTCCTTCACTCATAACTGTAGGTTTATAAACTAGGCATAATTCCCGATGAATTTCAGTAGCCGACAATCCTTTTGCATACAAGAATCGTATGACAGAACGCACTTCACAGCTGGCGGGATCAACGATTGTCGCGGACCTTGTTGTTTGCATGCGACTTCTGAAACAAAACAAATGCTGCTATAGCTTCTCAATGAATCAGTAGATGGCGCTGCAGGAGTAAAACTGTGTTCTAAAGCGCCAATATTTAAATATAAGCAAACGGTACTTACTTTAAGAATACACCTCGTAAAATCTTCATAAAAATTGCTGATTAAACACAAAAAGAAAAAGTTTTAGGATTGCACAGTGAAAATAACTTCAAATATGATTTTAGCAGCAATGATGGAGAATTTCTGGGATTCTACGATGATTAAACTATTATGTAGTTGCAATATTTTAAAGTTTAGCACGTTTAACTTCTCTCCATAAAGGGCTGATATTAAAATAATTTTGGGCCTGATCCGAAAATGTTTTGTTAGTTCCAAGCTGAAATGTCACGGTGCGTCTTATGCGCTGGTGTTTATTATGGGCTAAGGGAATAGGGCAGTTTTTTAATGTAAACAGATGCCACCAAAATAATCTTCGGTGGGAAAATTTTTGTGACCATTTCGATTAATAACATGGGATATCCGTAGTATATGACCATGCCATTCCAGATTAAGAACATTTTTTAGTTCGATATCTGCGATATCCATCACCTATACGTTATGGGCACAGAAATCATACTAATGGCCTTTAAGACATTGAGCAATGGTCTTCGGAGTATAACGACTCAGCTGCAATAGTGATCAATAGTGATCCCCTTTTAGGGGATAATATTTGCGACCAGTGCGCAAATACGACATACATATATTCAATATATTATATACCACAGTGACAACTTTGATCATTAATGATATTCAAGAATGAAAAATCGCTCTTGCAGTCATTAACTTTATGACATACTGCGGGGATCATATTGATGGTTGAAATTTATTTTTATTTGTGAAGTTTATCAAGGTCCGATTACAATCTTTGGGGAGAGTTTATAAATTATTGATCTTTCCCTAAAACAATTCAATTCCGCTCACATTATTGACCCCACATCAAAGAATTATATTTATCAGCAAACAGAAACCGAAGGTTAAAAAAAATTACGTACATTCTAGTATACTTTCATAATATCAAGATAAGAATGTAAATTACCGCCGGAACATTACCATACAACATTTCTTAATTTTTTTCCGAAGTATCCGACAAGCCACCGCTATGGTGTGCGGTAGGAGTTGATTACACATGAAGCAACTAATGAGGCAAAATACGTTTCCCCTCTAGCGTGGACAGTGTTATTCTGATCCCTTATCGTTCTTGGGAAAAGTGACATGTTAAATCCATCTGTTCTACGCTTAATCTTTCTAGTTTTATTGACATGAACAATCCTAACGTTGTACGATGGGAGTAATAATGCATTTTCAATATCGATGCTAAAAAGTCATTCTTCCAATTTATGCAAGAGACTTAACCTTTAATTTAACCTTCGCCCCACAATGATTCCCGAACTCATTCATCCAATTGGTTTTATTGTCTATTACTAAAGCAAATGAAAACAGAAGAAGATAATTTAAAACTAGAATTATGACAAATTACTAATATAATTAAAGCGTTAACCTCATTCACCTATCATTCTCATTATCTTATTCTACATCAACTTATTACTTTGCCAAACAAATCGACACTTTTTATATCGATTGGTTTCTTTCGACATGTCGAAAATACTAATAGCGAATATCACACTGAACATATATTTTAAATTTAGAAAATATTACTATTAGAATTTTATGCACGTTTGTTCAGTCGAAATGAATTTTTTGTGTAGCTAAATATTTTTGTTCCTAGAGCAACCAAAATAAAACGCTGAGCAAAAACTAGTGTAGTGCCTTCATAAAATTACATACCAGATTTGAGTATTGCGAACTTCGAGTGAAAAATAGAGATAAACCCTGGAAATACAAAAAAAATATCGATTGTTAAAAAATTTGATCGTGGCTTTGGGTAAGGTAATCTCTTAGGGTCACTAGTCCTAAGAGCGTCGGGAACTAAACAAACTTTCTCCTTCCAATAAAATTCCGATTCCACACATCCGGCCGAACTCTTTGTGACGACCTGAAAGATAACTTAAACCATATGGTGTTACAATCATATCGTCATGTAAATGTGAAATATTTAGTTTATATTAATTTTTTATAGAATTGAATAATTTTTTTATTGGTACAGAAATGGAATACAGGGCCCGTTTAAGGGGTACATACCTAAAGGAATGGCCGATATAAAGTTGATTTTTCACATCACTACCCCTGGGATCGATCGCAAGGAGGTAAAGGCATTCTCATCCTTCCCTCGTCTTCTTCCTTTGAACCCACGGTCGAAACCTTCGGTCTCACTCCTTTTGAGGGCTAACAGAGTGTTTTATAGGCATAGTTTAATATTGCAAATAATTCATTAGCAAAATTTGACATCGAGAATGCATCTCTTTTGACAGGAACTGTTTTTTTTACTCAGGAATTGCCATTCGCACGGCTACAAAAATCAAAAAGACTGACACGCTGCCTACGAGTGGTGTCATTGTATCAGAGCGACGAAAAAAAATTATCACAGAGCCAGGAAAATGGACGAAAACAAAATTGAACGAAACAATTGTAGACAGTGTTTGGGAAGAGAAAGATTTTTGGATGAAATTCCAAATTAGTTAGAACTATTGGATGCAGGAGACCCTGAGATGTAATGGGGTGCTGAGAAGGTTGGATGGGAGTCCAATGGATGGGAGTGGATGGAATGGGGAGTGGAGAATGGAAGGGAGAATGTTGCAAAATAGAGGTGGAGGGAGGAAAAATGATAGACGTTTGGGATGGAATCACGGGAGGTAAAAAGTATGCATAGCTAAAGAACGAGTTATTTTATTATGCTCCTATGGATTCTTGGATTCCTGACGTCATGCTAGTCAGGGCTTCGAATCAAAGGAGTATCATCGCCCAGTAAAAATATACCCTAAAGACTATTGACCACTAAAAAAAACCAGAAAGAATTCTGGCAGCACTGGAAAAAAAATAAGATGAATCCCGTAAAGGATTCAAGCAAAAAAATCTAATTCTCAGTCTCCTTCGTTTAAAAATCCAAATCGGCAAAACTCCGACCACCCTCTCCGTGGCGACTCTTATGAGGGGGCGGGATAGCCCGATGAAGGAAGCGAGCGAGAGGACCGCGCCCATCTCCCCGGCGGCGGAGGGGGGGTCTGTCTTCGGAGGGAACCACCCCTGTCAGTCGACCCTCTCGCGGGTCACACGGTAGGAACGGCCCACGGCAAAGAGAAGGGGTGCACCGGTGTGTGGGGAGCGTTATGTGGGAAGGGGTGGACTAACGCCCTCTCGCGACCCCGTTCTCCGAGGTCACGGGGAAGGAAGCGGCTGGAGTTGGAGATATTTGGGGTGGAAGAGGCAGGGAGGAAAAAGGAATATGGCCCTTATCTTGGCGCCATAACTTGCGAAGCGCCCCGGGCAAAAAGAGTGGAGGAGGATCTTGAAGGGAAAGACAGACAAGGGAGCGAATTCGTCTGTGTGTGAGTGTTGTTGGCTGCGAGAGGAGTTCCGAATCCCCTCCCCGACCTCCGAAAGCGCCCCCGCGAAAGCGCTGACTCCACCACGGCAGGTCAGGAGAAACCAAGGCGGCGGCGATGTCCCACTCAGCGGAGTTGGGGAACATACGATCGAAAGGTGACCTTCGCATCATTTCCTCCTTCTGACCAGAGGTGCATCATCAATGAAGAGAACGTAGGGGGAAAGGGCGAAGCAAAACCGACGACACCCTCGTCACCGCTTATCTCTTGAGAGCTCGGTTAAAACGTAACTCTGAATTGCTGGAAGATCTTATCACCGTGGGTGGGATTAGTCCAGCTATAAGATTAATGGAAAAGGAGCGAAAATAAAGGTAAGTAGGAAATAACGCCAAATTAGGGCTGCAAACATTGGAAGAAACTGAAGAATTCTTTTAGTAGGGCAATAGTAGGATCAATGGTGACGGAAGAAGCTAGTTATAAATATATATCTAGCTCTATATATAAAGATATATATATATATATATATATATATATATATATATATATATATATATATATCATTAGAGAAGATGGAGTCACTAGGGGAAGAGTTGGAAGGGGAATTTTTTTATGTGTAAAATTGTGGGAATAACTCAAAGCAATAGAAGAGGCATTTATCTGCTCCTCTTTTCCTGGAATGAACCAGGTATGAAATATTTGACAAAATTTCCCCAGATCCATCATCCTTCCCTCCGTTCCCAAAACCTTCCATATTATTCCCACACTTCTAAAAATTTCCCTCCCAACTCTTCCCCTAGCAACCTTTCCCCACCTTCCCCTTCCATCCAGCATCTCCCCCCCTTCTCTTATAACCTTCTCCTCACTTCCTTCCCTCTCTTGAGAAAGGTGGCTTGGAAACGAAAAATTCGAAAATGTGTGTTCCTTTTTTTTGTTTTTCTTTGTACGCTAGTGCTAACTTGATATACATTACATTCGCATCTGTGAGACTTTAACATAAGTTATATATATATATATATATATATATATATATATATATATATACACACATACCCATAAACACAGTACCTACTAAACCGACCCGAAGGTCGGTTTAGTAGGTAATGGTAGAGCTCACCCATGTACTAAGCCCGACGGCGTGTGAATATTCACACATCAGGGTAGGGGGGCCAGTTCCTTTCCCTGTGCCGGTTTTGGTTTCCCAGGAAGATCTGGTACCTGAGGAACCGCGTGGAGTCCATGAATTTCAATTACGCACAATCACCATTCAGCCATCGCTTTAGAACTCCTTAATTATAAGTTAATTATAAGTAATTATAAGTATTAACGTACAGGTTAGGGACTGCGCGAGGATATGTGTGTATGTATGTGTGTATATATATATATATATATATATATATATATATATATATATATATGTGAATATGTTTATATGTGAATATGTTTATATGTATCTATTTTTTCTTACAGGTTCCCCCCACCTTTCCTCACCTAACCCCCAACCCCCTCACCCCTTACCCTTCCCTCATGGTGCTGCACCCCCTGCCACACACCCACCTTTTTGGTGGTTCGCAGGGTATTTATGTAGATGTAGATGTAATTTTTCCCAGAACTGCTTATCAAAAAAAAATATCCCAGCCGCAAGTTCATCAAAAAAAATAAGATAGACAAGTAAATTTAAAAAAAAACAACAGAAAAATGTGAATTCAAGTTCAAATCCACGGAGACCCATAAACGCATTCATTTTTTACCCACGCCTAATTGTTCTGATTTTAACCTTCAAGGTAAAACCTTTTTCTCTGCTCATTTGTTTTCATTTTTAGAAACTAAATGGGAATCCGGTGAATGATAATGCCACTCACTCTGGAAATCATGCATAATTCGATTTGTCTTTCAGTTGATCGGGTCATCTAAAGACGATTTCGAAAATGCACTTAGTTTAAAATGCTTTTATGGATGAAATTGATCTGGTACCCAAAAAATCAACTAGCCTGGAGCTGCAGGTGCCCTGCAAGTGCCTGCCCGGGAATCGAACCCGGGACCCTCCGGTCAGTAGCCCAACGCTCTACCCACTAGACCACCGTGACCCGCCCCATATAAAAAAAATATTCATTCTGATGACGACGGTCGTGCCGTCGAAACGTAAACTACATACTGTGAGTGTTCTTTCCTTGTTTCTCTGTGTTTTGAATATTCGGTATCTGTGGGTTTACACGTATGTGTTTGTGCGTCGCCGGAGAGTGTTCCATTTCAATAATGTATATATATATATATATATACAATTGTTTGAATGGATGTGATGTGTTTATCAAATTTGTCCCAAATAAGCGTACAGCAGCAACTTTGTAGTGGCAAATTTTCTCACATACTCGGAGAAAAAAGTCAGATAGGGGAGAACATTTTTGGGGAAAAACATGAAGGTTCTGCTCCCGACGACTAACTTGTGTCTTGAAGACTTGAAGATCAATCGGTCTCAAAACTGCAACAATTGATGAATTGAGAAGAAAATGACTAGTACAGCTTGGAGGAATTACGAGAGGAATTGGAAAAAAGTCTAGCACGCGACAACGTTGAAGCAGCGCACATTATTGAGACTGAGGAACCACTTCGAGGAGCACAGCAAGAGACACGGAACTCTTCGAAATGAGGAGGGTGATATTATAAATAGAGATGAAGATAAAGTAGATATAGAATATAAAGGAGATATGGAAAGCGAACAATGAAAAATGTTTAAATGGGGGAGTAGTATACATTTCACGAAGATCGTAAAGGAGACACTATACCAAGCACACCCGCGTTCTGCACTGCTAAACTATGACTTCGGATTCAATGAATGCTTAGACCTTAAAAACTCCCGCGAGCAGAATCCAACCAAGCTTTGCAACCTGCACATTGAAAACTCAGTGAGTGTTCTTTGATTTATATCGACAGTCGCAAAGCGGAAATTGTAGCTACCTAAAACGACTCCGCGAGTTACATGGCGGAGTCATATATCATTACCAGATGTTTTATGTGGATCTCCACCGTCAAAAAGTGTGGCCTACTGCTATCTTACCCACCCAGTCATATCTTGAAGTCATTTGTCGAACCAAATTCTCTGCCAAATACGAATGTAGTCAAGGCTACTGCCACAATAAATTGTAAGTCTTTCTTGTTATCGCGTTTTCTAATGCTCCGGGTTATTTATGAACATTCTTCCCTCCATTCTCTCCAGGAAATCAATCCTTTTTGGTGCTCTCTGCCCATTTTAAACCATGGCTAGGGAAATACGTAACAGAAACCCTTGAGTCTTATAAAAATGTCCTCGCTTTCATCGTCATCCTATCTGAAACCCCCTCAAATCGGCCGCAACCAAAGTTTCTGTCATTCATCAAACATATGTTACGAGTATATCACATCAAAGTGAAGTCACTCGAGCAAATGTTCTCCAGCAGGATTGTAATACATAATGTGAGTATAGAATGAACGTAGCTACGGTCGTGAATCAATGAAATACGGTCTTGGCTATCTCTTTTTCAGGGATACGTGATAACTAACTTATGTTTTAAATGCATGCCGAACACCTGAATATTAGTTACGAATTTTTCTCGGAAAGTGTATCATCATTCATTGGCTCGTAAAATCCTACTGCAGAAGTAACTTTAATTTAGAAGCCAAATAGGAATTATGACAAATTATTTCCTAAATATCACGTAATATAACTTTTTTTTAATTATTAGATATGTATTTATGATTCTGCTGACGTATCCGAGTGAGCATCTCTATGTTCCGGACATCATTTACTTCTTCTATCGCATTCCTTTGTAAATAGTTTGAAATAAAAATTGCCATTGGATTATTACATTCCTAATGTCTTTTGCCGTAATGTACTCTTCCTAAATGTCTCGAGGGACTCGGAACAGTCGAAAAAATTGCCGTGGCTCAAACTTAAATAGGCGTCCAAATGTTTTGGTCGTGACCGACCCGGCGCCTAAGGAGTATGTTGACGAAATTGTAGACACATGACGATCACAATTGACTCCTTGTTGTACCTTGGCATTAATACCAAATCATCAGTCTGATTCTTACAACTCTGCACGTAACTGATGCAAAAGACATCACATAACCCTGATACAAGTCCAGTGACATTCAAAGTTGTTAGCGCATGCAGGGCCATAGTCGTTGTGCACGGGAAAAGTCGGATTACATATAATATGGATTGATCTCCATATATCTACAATTATTACATATATATGCACTGCTAAATCGGACGTGTAAAGCTAGGTGGATTTTTTCACCATTAGTACTTTTGTCGTATATTGATAATTATTGAAGAACACTTTGAATTCTCTCGATTTAAATCCGTAAAAGTGACTTTTTCATGGCATTATTGCTGAAAAAACTTGGGTTGAACAAAGAAACCAATATTTTTGTGTTTCATTGGGTTTGTCTCTAACTTTAATCCAAATTATGCCGTCGCAGTGTGACTGTGAAGGACCTGGAGACGTGGTTCTTTGAAATCTCAAGTCAGCAGCTCTTCCTGAAGTCTCCCTCACGGGTGCAACCGTGTCAGAATACGAATTGCTGGCATCGGCAGACAAGATGGAGTTTCCAAGAGGAAATGGAACCGTTCCAGCCGCCAAGGTATCAATTCGGGACGGAGCGATGATTAAGGACGGATGTTGATGAACTTGGTGAAACATGTGTAAAAGGTTCTATTTGGTTTCTCTCGTAAATTCTGTAAATGCAGTATACATACATATTATTACAGACCTTCAAAATAGAGCATCAAAAAATTCAATACTGAGCTAATAAAAAAATCACGATAGCGAAATTTAGAGTAAAAAAATAATTCCTTAAAAAAAGGAATTAGTCGGCGATATAGAAATAATTTAAATATTTTCAGGTAAAGTCAAGTATAAGGTCAAAAAACTGTTTCTCACGTCCTTGGTTTTTTGTAGTTGACAAAGTACCACGAGGAAACACGAAGGTAAATATATTTTAGGTTAAAAGGGCAGTTTGAAATTATTGAAAAGCAAGGTTTCCGTTAAACTATATTACTGAGCAAACGTATTCGCCAAAAAATTACAACTATTAGTTGCACACTTGAATCTTTTTACTCTTTCCTTTAAATGACATCTCTCCTTCAGAATATTATTACTTCTGCAATTAGGGTTCATGTTATCTAAGTAAAATGGCGAATTAATGAGACACAAAGTTCTCTATCGTTATGATCAAAAGAGGAGAGCTTTGCGAGGGCATCCTTTTGGCACATGTGTGGAAACCTGCGAATTATAAAACCGATGCTAATGTTGAATGTAAAATTTTCATAGGGAATGTGGCCACTGAATGTTTTCATTTGTTAGTTATAAGTGCCACACATGAACTAAACACCAACTTTAGTTAGACCACTTTCTCCAGTTCACTCCGCCTATATAAGAGGAGAGAGTTAATAGGCAAGCATTTAAAACTATCTTGTATGATTAAAAGTTTAATAAATTACAGAATTTACGAATAAAATCGTTTTAGTATCACAGTATACGGCAAATAATACCAAGTGGATGGCGAGTAAAATAAAACTCATTTGAAGTGTTACCCGCATAGCACCCCAAGTAGGACTCTGGACACCACTGAGAAATTAGACAACCACCAAAACTCGAAACCGAGCCCTCGAGGTTGGAAGACAGATAATTTGCCTCCGCACCAGTCAGCGCTGGACTTGCTGACCTTTGGGCTCACACAGTTTCCTCGTCACATTCCCTTTTATCTCGTCAAAGTCGAGAATCTCTTGCTGCAGTTACAGGGTAATTGTTCAAATTCGCAAACGATGGTTTCCTAGAAAAGGTCATATTTCAAGATGTTTCATGGGTCTACGGCTATGACCCCCTGAAACAATAGCCCAATCTTTTCAACAGACGGCTGACGAGATGAAGCAGAATGCGGGGACGAGGCAGCACTGATGAGCATTCCGATAAAAAGGACTTTGCCAATTGTTTTGCTGAAGAAAAGTGGAAGAGAGACGCTGGAATAAGTGTGTGAGGCGTCCCAAGTGGAGTAGAGCTACTTCGAAGGGGAGCCTACTCATTGTTCCACGGAAGGCTATCATTCTCAAAATATCCCATGGCTGGATAGTTTCAGGACAGATCTCGTATATCCATTCAGTATGGTCAGTCCAATAGACAGAATCGAATGTTATATTTTTTTCAGTGTTAAGAATTTCTACGTTTTAAGGTAATTAAAGCACTTTCTATTCCCGATGTAATGCATCATTTTCAATATCATGGGAGCTATTTCACCAAACTCATTATTGTAACTGTTATGATGCTGAATTGAACTTACGGCGTAGGAAAACGGTACTCCCTGTTAATTTTGAGTTCAAAGTCGATGGGGGCTGAAATTACTTTTATTCATTATGCTTCGGGAAATCGATGGCTTGCTTTCAATTTATCTGCCATAACTCGCAAGCAATTTCGTACTTTTTCGATCCTCGATGAAAACCTATCAGTGAGTAAGCAGTTAATGAGCTTTCTGGGCACTCGCTCACCTTTTCATCACTAGGAATAATAACTCAGAGGTGGAAAAAATAAAAAGAGCGCGTGGAGTCCATGAACTTCAATTACGCACAATCACCATTCAGCCATCGCTTTAGAACTCCTTAATTTTTCCCAGGACTGCTTATTAAAAAAAAATATCCCAGGCGCAAGTTCGTCAAAAAAATAAGATAGACAAGTAAATTAAAAAAAACAATAAAAAAAATGTGAATTCAAGTTCAATACCACGGAGACCCATAAACGCATTCATTTTTTACCCACGCCTAATTGTTCTGATTTTAACCTTCAAGGTAAAACCTTTTTCTCTCCTCATTTGTTTTCATTTTTAGAAACTAAATGGGAATCCGGTGAATGATAATGCCACTCACTCTGGAAATCATGCATAATTCGATTTGTCTTTCAGTTGATCGGGTCATCTAAAGACGATTTCGAAAATGCACTTAGTTTAAAATGCTTTTATGGATGAAATTGAAATTTTGACCAATTTTTGCACAGCGTCCTGCACTATGCGGAAGAACTCCTGACAATAGTCACAAATGGAAATAATCAATGCGTTAATACTACAATTTCACCTATTTTGAGATATCAATATCCTTGTAGCATATTGCTTAGGGAACACAAAAATCTTGGTTATTGATTTCATTGGCAAATTAGTTAAACTGTGAATGTATAGAACCAGTGTCACACGTGGTTTTTATTTATACCATTTTCAGTTGGTTTAAGCACTCTGATCGACGTTGACCTGGTCAAAATAGCTTTCACTGTTCCTTCAATAATATGTTCATTAGAAAGCATGGCACCTAGTATTCGCCTAGCATTTGTACTGCATCATTCCATATCTTGTTATCTTCCGACCTTATTTTATTTACCTTTAAGATTATCAACAACACCTTTACCGTCATCACGCATGGGCTAGGTTCACACCATACCTACAACGCATCATCCATCGCCGCACTTTGTCCATAATAACGCAATGTTCAATGTCATATACCATTCAAAATGACGCACCGTTAACACATCATTCACTTTTGCAATAAAACTTCTCACGCCGTCCACATCACTAACAGAGCAATATTTTAAAAAGTACAATAGTATAATGATCACTGATCAATGAAGTTTATCCACCCACAGTGACTGCTTTACACTTATCCTTAAAACTCCTAAAATTGGATGGAAAGGGCTCAAACAAACCTCCAGGTAGCTGGTTCCATTCAACAATAGTTCTGTATAAAAAAAGAATATTTTTTCTCATTTATTTCTTACGTTCTTATTTTTATTTTAAAACTGTTCCCGTTTTTTCCTTAAAGTCTGGTTTTTCCATCTCTTTCCATAAATCTTCCCACGCCTCGTCATATCTAATAACTCTATTCATCGCGCCTAACCTACTCCTTTTTCTTCTATTTTTCAAACTCTCCCATTTCAGTATATCCAACATTTCCGTGACACTGTTCTTTTGTGCCTTCCTAGTACTAGCACTTGCTGCCTTTCTTTGAACTTTTTCTATATTTTTAATATGTCCCTCCTCATAGGGATCGTATACTATGAACGAGTATTCTAGGATACGGCTAACCAGTACCTTATATGCTTTTTCTTTCGTGGCTACGCTACTTCCTTTTCAATCTCATTACCCAATGAAGTTCTTCAAATGCCTTCTGGGTCACATTATCTACTTGGAATCCCCACCCAAGATCCCTAGTTTAGTAAACGCCTAAATATTTGCAATGATTGCTACATGGGATTCTTTCTCCAAAGAGAGTGTAAATATCCTTTTGTGCATTCCTTTTATTTGAAAGTTTTATATGCTTACCCTTACTCACATTAATGCCGTATTATTATTTGTAACACAAATCTTTTAAGTCATTCACTGTTAACCTGAAATTCCTTTATTACATTGACCTTCTATCACAAAACTAGTTATTTCGAAAGAGCATTTTAGTAAAGAACATTAATGGCCAAAATAAAGCAGGCAAAATAATTATTTGATGTCGTATTTAGCGTTTTCGAAAAATCATTCGGCAAATTTGTTAACAGAAATTGGAAAAAATGAACTTCATTTATAATGTATTCATTGTTCACATACATCACATAATATTTTCGCTATGTATCTACGTGGTTCATGCAAACCAGTAAATTAAAAAGAATGAAACCATGAACTCACCAATAAAAAATCTGCCACAAGTTGGGTTGGACCCACGCCTTCATAGGAAAACCAGAATTTAGCAAAGCAAGACAAACAGTAAGGCCTTTATTTTGGCACCCTATACTTGATAGAGTTAGTTCTTTCGTAGGAGGCTGGACGCGTTAGTTACAGAAGATGGTTTTCGTTAAACAATATCTGCATAGCCACATTGAGTGGTAATCTTTGTAAAAACATTCCCTCCTTTGTAAGAATGCATCTAGAATGCAATTCATAACAATAACGGTCCATAGTAAAATGAGTGTGGCCACATCGTCTTTTAGAGAAATTAAGTATCATAACCTATTTTACATTCAGTAAGGAAATAAATTAAGAAATACACGTACTCATAAAATTAAAAAAACACTGTCAGGGGTGGGATTCGAACCCACGGCTTCATATGAAGACCAGAATTCACAACCACTCGCCAACAATGAGCAAGGACATCCTTGAGTCTGGCGCCTTAGACCGCTCGGCAACCCTGACGTCGAAAATATTTATTACCGTAACTCGTCATATTATCATTGCGATATCACTGTATCCTCCCTCGTGCGTATTTCCTGCTTGGGTTGGCAGTGGTGGAATGATGGTTTGAGCACTCCAAATTCAAATTTATTTATTTCTGGGAATGCGTAACCTCTGGGTTGACAGGCAGAGAGAACAGACAGAACCTTACCCTGCGACCACCAGGACCGGCAAATTAATTGTCATTTGTTGATTATAAATAATAAAAATTGAAAAGGAATTTTTGTTCTAGTAAAAATATACGAGACACGTAATTTTTTCATTCAATGTCACATTTCTTACAATTTAAAATTATTTTGACCATCCAAAAACAATAAAATCACCTATTTATTTACCTAATCACATATAGTGTTTTCTTGTCTTTCTAAAGCATTTTCTTGTAAAGTTATTGAAAGATATTCATCTCCTCAAACGATATCATCACTTCAATGCAACAATTTCAGAGAGTAAAAATCATTCGCCTTGACCGGGATCCTGGTCAAGGCGAATGATTTTCACTCTCTGAAATTGTTGCATTGAAATGCATGTTAGCGGATGACTCCGTTAAAAGTTACTGTTGCGACATCTGCCGTAATTTCTTGAAATTTGATATCATCACATTAGACGTGGAAACAGAAAGAATAATGGAATGAATTGTGATTTATAATGCGCTGTAAGTTGCGATATGGCAATCATTTTTCATAAAAAAAGAGAACTCCCAAAAACGAGGAGTTTTCGATGTCTTCACTACGAGTTAATTTCGTATGTTAATTACAATCGGTTGAGTAAGTGCACTTTTCCCGGGATGACTACGGGGAGCTGGGAGCCCATCGCGTGAGGCAAACGTCCTTTCCTTCCTCCAACATCTCCTTCGCTGCTCGGGGAGATAGTTTCTGCTATTTTTCCTTACCTTCGTCTAGGTTGGACTGACCTAGCTCCCAGCTCGTAGGCAGACGAGGGCAGACATATATCGATAAGATTCCCCCGGGAGATAAGACGCTCGTGGCTCCTCGAGCGGTGTCTTCGAAGACTGACCCAGAGTTTCCACACGACAACTCGCGAACACACAGCACATTTTCCAATATTTTGGAACAAACCCCTCCTTGTCTGCGCCATCACTGATCACCAATCCCCCTCAAGCAAGAGTGACACTGTGTATCGTGCAAATATCTACTTCATTTGTTCATAGGTGGGGCTGCACGTGGGCATCTATGCTGTGAGCAGGCAAAATATCTCTTTTTTCTCTTTCCACCTCCGCAAGGATGGTTGGTTTCTGGTCACGACCGCGGAGGTCTCCACTGCTGCCGGGCACCGCACTCGGCTCCGGGCCCCGTAGTTGGTATGACTCATATTCATAATTACGCCCTCCATGTTTTCAGCGAGACACCATCACACAAATGGCTGCCCCACTGGGGTCAGCACCCTTTGCAGCTGCCTCTCTCGACTTTTCGTCTGGCCCCTACTCTTCGATCTTTCTGACCTGACCAGGAGCAAATACCATTGTTCCTGATAGCATAGCTCCGGGGATCATTTAAACTTACAAGTCCGTCCCCCACATCAAGGTCGTTGTCCACGGTGAAGGTCCATATTAATATTGCCTACAAATAAATGTGTCTAGTCTAACAAATAGCAATTCAATTTTTTATTACTTCAATTTAAGAGATTGCAGGTGCATTGATTTTTATATATTTATTGAATTCTTTCGTCCAAAACGAACACCTTTCCCTATTTTAATCGATCTACCCCTTTCTCCGAATTATGCTCTATCTAATTGGTAAACGAAATGGCCGATAATTCCAATGAATGAATATCACCATCAATGAAAAATAGTTTTCAATAGACAATCATTTAGAATGTTGAAATTGGATATCACTTTTATAATTTCGCGGTGCAATAGTCGACCTCGCTGTATTCCTGAGCAGACTCGCTATAATAAGAACTGTATTCCTGAGCAGAATTTTGCAGATAGATAAAGTCTAGTGAACTACGCATAGCAACTTCGTGCGCATTGAACAAAATATGAGGGGAGAATTTGTATCTTTGTTATTGTCTGACACCTATTGTGCGAACTTCATGTTTCGTGTCAAACCTAATTGTGGTCATAAGTCCGTCCCTGCCCTCTTTAACTTCATAAAAATCATAGCTAGAGCCACTCAACCATCGCGTGCATTCAGACTCATCGTCGGGGATATGTTGCGTGCCTGGAAATAACACAGCTGCATCCTCGTGTTTATTCCTCTCTCCCCAATGACCAAAGGGTGTGGCAATCCTGTCAAACGCGTGCGTAGCATGCAGAAGGCAATCATTAATTCACTGACTTAACGTTCTCTGGTACAGCAACCAATCCAGCAGAGATATGTACTCGAAAATGCTCTTCCATTATTTTTGAAAAAAATTACATCTTATTTAGATTATTATAATAGAAAGAAAAAAAGGGCTACAAACCTAATGCTTTTAGTTTACCCATGAGTAACTCTATAAGTTAATTAAGCATTCCGTTAAATAAAATTAAAATGGATAGGCCATATTCTCACCACCTGTTACTAGGTCTTGAAGGATATACATACTAAACAAAATTTGATGCGAAAATAATTATGCAGGACGGTAAATAATAATTTTCAATAGTGATCCATTGAGAACTGATTTTATTTCATGGTTTTTATAAAATTCGATTAATTGCAAATGCTTTACTCCAGTAAATGTTGAACTAGAGAGGATATTTTACAGAGTAAAGAGCCCTAAAATAAATTTTCACAGTCCTTCTTTGCCTCGGGCCACATAATTTTCCCCAAAATATTGGAGGGTCTAAGATTTAAGACTGCATTGACTTTCACTGAGGAAATACTTTTTTTCTGCGATTTCATCCAATCGCAAATATTATTTAATGTCCATCCATAGCTTTCCTTCGGCCGAGATTCAATTGGAATATATTTCTCTCAACTTTCAAAAGCTATGCAATCTTCTTGCCCATAAATTTGGCCTGTAAACATTCTAGACAAACTCTCGTGCGCCAGGTTAAAGGACTTGCAGAGAGAAATCAAGTCCGCGTACTGTACGTTGGATTTACGTTACGTTTTGGAACGCGTTCGAACACGTACGCGAACGCAAAGCCTTCCGGAGTTGCTTTCTAAAATCCTACCGCTTGCATTTTTGATGGCGCTAAATGCATTTCTCCATTTATTTACCCCACGGACTCCCTGGAATACATTAGTGGGCCCTAAGGAATATGTACGTTAGCGTGTTCGATTCCCTGATCCATTCCTTTATCGCTGAGATGATCCGAGCAAGAGCAGAAAGGATGAAGAGATGACTCCCAAACTGTATTCCAGCAGCGATAACCTCTCCGCTTGGTGTCCCACCAGGAGGAGGGGCAGACGGAGTGCCAAACGGGTTCTCTCATTTCAAATTGGGTCCCGTGGCATATCAGCACGTCATCTGATTAGTGAAGTGGCACTGGGAAAAGGTGCGCGATAAAACCCGGCCGGATATTTTTCCTACTGCGTGAGTTACTGCGATCCCTACTTGGACGACGTGACTTGAATACTATGCTATGCATCCCTATCACTTTCAGAACAGAGTAAAATGTTCACCTGGTGGGGTAGACACCGGAGGTCACGGGGAACAGGTGAGGTCAATCTTCAAATTACGACCACACATATATCGATACGCTATCGTTCAACATTGATTTAAGGGAGGGTTTTTTTATATGCCTCGTCCGAGAGAGAGTGACGAGGATGACTGCAATCCTCTCAATCTTGCCGTTATACGTAGAACATGGAGACTTTACGTTAGGATGATTGAGGATCCACAAATTATAATTATTTTTATTAAAATATAAATGCGAGGTGGCACACAAGTCCCTGGAATCGCGATTGATAAAACATAGATCAATAACAAAATCGATCATTTAAAAAGTCAATAATCCAAACAATCATTAAAAAATCAAAACTAAGTCACTAAATGGTTAATCAAGGAAAATATAAACTAATACTTTCACGCATGGCTTAGCATCAAATCCCTACCAAAATGATGCACTGTCCGACTTTCTCTTTCTTCACTCTTCTCAAGATCCACTTCTCAAGAGATTCCAATCGACGCACATCCTCCTGACTCAACAACCAAGTTTCCTCATGTTATTAAGCGGCGCCCCTCATCACTCGCTACAGTTTTCACCCTTTGCATCTTCACTGATAATCTCTTTCATCAACTCCCTCATCTTTGTAAAAACGTATTCCCCCAATGATATTCTGCTTCTTGTACCCCTAATACGTACTTAATACCTAACGGAATTCAGGAACTCCTCACAGAATTTTATTTCTATCTCTAGCTCTTTCCAAACATCTTTTGCCGCTCCATCTGTTTATTGATTGAAAGTCTCTCGTGATAATGTTTGCCATGCCTCGTGAGGGAGAGTCGGCATGGTAGCACTGCCCATCCCTCCATTCGTCACGTGCACCTGATCAGTTTAAGACTCGTTTCCGGTTGCGGATATGTCGCCTATCCCTCCAAATCTACTCATATCGTCCGTAATACATTCAATAACTTCATCCTCGCACTCTGTAGTGCACCCAAATTTACCAACGAGAATCAATGAATTATATTACGTTAAAATCTATTTTTTCATCCAGTCGTTGTATTTTAAATTTGATTTTCGCACTACAGCATAGTATTTCATAAATTTTTCTCGTTTTGCAAATGTTATTACCAAGGTTTTCTCTGAAGGTTGATGACTTTTTTATTTAAACCACGGTCGCCTTCCACGAACCATTGAAATTTGATGTAACCCCCAATTAAAGAAGACTGCATTTTAATGAATGCTCGGTTTAAGCTGCCAATAAAGAATTTTAACAATCATTCGGCATTGCTTCTTGGGTTTCGAGAGGACTTTTAACAGAGTAACGACGTTTCAGCAAACGGTCCAAGTTAGGGCACTAACCTGTTTCGTCGGTTCCATAAATATTGACACATGCTTCGTCATTTCTTTGAAATAGGAATAAAACTGGACCATATGATTGTAAATTTGCCTTGAGACGACTAATAGAACGGCCAGGCAATATGAATTTATTTGCAGTATCCTTAGTGCGAGTCCCTTCCTATCCGCTAAAAACACTGAAGTTAAATCTACAGTCTTCTAAAAAGTTCTTCCATTCACCTTTGCTACATCACCGCACGTTTATAGTAATAATGGTTCTGCATAATGTTTTTCAAGGGGATAGGTATTACTTTCTTGATTTTGAGAGCTGAGTAACTTTTATTTAGGACATCCCGATCCAGGAAAATGGACAGTTTAGGGTATTAATAAACTCTGTTCATAATTTTCGAGTATGGCGTTTGATTTTTGGCTCGGAATAAGTCACTCATGAACGGGACAGTCCCAAGGTCGCCTGGCAAACGCCTTGGACGTAGCAAAGACGATTTCGGTGGCATTCGTTGGCCTCCCCTCCCCGTCTTCTTTCCCCGAGCCCGACTCTCTTTTGCGAATGCGTACTCGACGCTCGGAACCGCAAACTTTCCAACGCAAACCCAAAAAAAAAATCCTGGCGGTCCGGGGAAGAGACGAAGGATCCCGTCCCACAGAATCTGCACTCCGAGGGTTTAATCTGCTCCTTTAGAAACACGGACTTGGAAATGGAATCCCTTCCTCCCTCCTCTTCCTCCTCATCTTCCGCCTCTCCCATTATGCCCTCGCAATCTAAACGGGAGGGGGACGCCCGGCGGCGAGGATGATTAATGACCGTAAAAAGAGTACTCTTCGCCCTTCTGCATGCTGGATGAATTCAAGACCGTCGAGAATTTTTTCGCCAGATGCCCATGGATGTATGGTGATATTGCGTTTTGATTTACTCTTCGATAGAGCATAATGGATTTCAACAGATTCTTAACTATTCGGAATTAAGACGCATTGTTGCTGAAGTCACTCTTATTCTCTCAAGAGCTGTTAATATCTATTTTGTTAACGGTAACCTACCGGTTAAGGTAGATTTTGATGGACACAAACTACCAAACGATACAGCGACAATACCCTTGCCTCTCCCAACGAAACACAACCCAACATCCTACCACACTACAATAAACCTCTCTTCATCTCAGTATACTTTCATCCTCCCTTCATTCCAACTAATATCCCTATCCTATTTCTTCCCCTTCCCTCGATCATAAGTCTTCAACATCCCACTGCCAATTAATATTCTTTGCGTCCATCTTTCATGCCTCCATTGCACTTCTCCCTAAAATTCCCTATCCTCCTCCATCATACCAAGTCATCACCTCCTCGTTTGTTTTCATTTCTGCCCACTCTACCTTCTCCGTCCTGTTAATACATTACTTTATTATTAGGTAATCTACCGGTTAAGGTAGGTTTATGGATGGACACAACTACCAAATAAATGTTTTGTGATAGATGAATACACAAGTACGTGTATTTGCAAAATGCACTTGGAGTCTTGAATTAAAGTCCCCAAGACTTGATGCTCAAATAGCATTATTTCTGAATTTTGGAAATTAAAAACTTTGTAAATTCCACCGGATTAAAATTGAAAACGTCCGGTTTCGTCGAAATTTCCACATCATCAGGGACAAAATACAGGATTTTTTTTTCCGTATATACGCACATGGATGTGGCGGAAGTAGATTTCGGAGGAGGGGGCCTGAGTGGTGTTGGGAGGGGCGGAGGATTTCCGGGGAGTATGCCATTAAAGTAAAAATGGTGAGGGGGTAGAAGGGACCAGAGATTAGAGTTTGAGCCAAAAAATGGGGAGGGAGAAGGTATGAGAGAAGGGTTAGAGCGGCGGAGATATGATGAGATACTCCATTTAGATCAATATAACCCTTCAATTAAACTAGCAACATTCAAAATTTTTTTGATAAATATTAGGTCTGGTTTTGGTCATTCATGTTGTAACATATCATCATCAGGGATGCTCTCTAGCGTCGGATTTTATTTGTCACTTTTTCGATCGCTTTATGTCACTCGTCGGTTGAATTCTCACCAAGGTATTCCATGTCAAAGCTGGAGAAAGCCATTCCCAAGTGGGATGCCGAAGAAGGTTTAAAAGGGAGGTTCCCAGAGGGATAATTTGTTCTTAAAAGAATTCTTGGCTTATTTGCTGGAAAAAGAAAAACTCCTTAATCTTCTAACCCAAACGTCGCAAGTTCGATTCCCACCCACTAGGGTTGCTATTCCTACCCCAGAGACTCGAGCGTATTGTAATTTCATGTTAAAAAATTTGAATTTATAAGACCCAATCTCGCCTGCTTTTAAATTAGTAAATGAATAAATAAAAGGAACTCTTGTCGTTAAACATGTTAGTTAGATATGTAAGCTCGAGAAGAAAACACTTCCTTTTATTTCCTCAGATGGAGAATTGAATCAAGTGGACGTTGCCATCAGCCATCTTTAATTCTTGAAGAAAAGAGCCAAGGGTTGTAAGGCATAGTGTATCGTCCGATGGGCGGAGGACTACGCGCGAGCTGTGTTCTCCAAGCGGAACTTGAATACATTCAATGTAAAAATCACTTTAAAATCCACTGAGGCTCAAACCCATCCCTTTGGTATTGAAAGTTAATACCAGCTACACCCCCAATGAACTCCGACTTCGATCTCAATGTTAGATTTCTTAATAGCGGGGTATGAAGTCGGAAATAAATATATGCTTAATTTATAAATATTAATCACATTTTCCCCGGCTTTGTATAAACATTTAGGATTGATTTCTCGTAAGGTAACAAATCAGTATGATTATATTATTACAATTAAACAAATAATGTGGCTGAAAAATAATAATGCGGTCATATTGATAGAGTAACATGAAGACTAACCCACAGTTGCTCGGAATGTTTCAAGTGTACTCCCTCGTCTTCAATAGTAATTTGATTTTGTCTTTAAATGACCCCTAAGGAAAATTACACGATAAAAAAATTTTAGCGTGTAAAAATCAAACCGGGAGTCCGGTCAAGGCGAATGATTTTTACATTCTGAAATCGTTGCATTGAAATTCATATTAGCGGATGACTCCGTTAAAAGTTACTGTCGCGGCATCTCTCGCAGTTCCTTGAAATTTAAAATTACTTATGTGGAAGATGCCATGGCGCTTAAATTAACGTTTCGATTACATATTATTATATATTCTCACTAAACAGAGCGCAGTCAATTTTCTCAACAATATGATCATCGTGTTTTTTGTAAAGATGTGTTTCTTGTTGGTTCTTCAATGTTCCCCATACTTCGTCCAAAAGCGAAAAATGTCTAAAAAAAGACGAAATAGGTGCTAATTTTTTTTTCACCGATTTGAAAAATGCTAGAAAAAGTAATATGAGCGTAAAAGAATAAAATGCGAAGGTGACAGAAACTCAAGCGTCACGTGGAGTGTGTTACAATTGTTTGTAAACTACATTCCATGAACATGGGACGTAATTTATTTTTTATAAAATCGAACAATAGCTCTAAGGACTCACTACACATGTCATTGATGATTTTCCTTTGTTTCTAATTCCCTGCCGCTTCCACTGCCGTAATTTAAAGGTGTAGATGTATAAAGTACTTCAATTGAACACAAAATACTAAATCGAGTATGTACTTGAATGTATCTGTGGTGTATAGAAGACATTTGGAAAGAAAACAATATTCGTTACCTGTATAAATTAACGACAACATGAAATTAACGAAATAGTATTTCATATTAATTTATGTCGGGAGTTACTTCTACAGCAAACGATTAATTTAATTGTAATAAATACTGTTCTTCTATTTACAGAAATGTATGCTCCATTTGTGTTTAACGTAAGACACTCATCATTAAATTGCAAAATTATTTGACTGTAGGCATCATTTTCCTTTCGGATAGAGAAAATCGAAAACATTGGTTCTAGTCACTAATATTTTACAATTTGACGCCGGAAGACTAGATTTTTCGAAATAAAAATAGGAAAATATTGTATTAACCTGACCAATAATGAGTTTCTTAAACTGGGTTATTCCCTCTTCTTTTGAATACTTTTGTTGCGTAAGACGTCGGCGTCGTCCATAACAGCCCATACTAAACGTAATTTTTTTTGGAGGAAAAAACAGAAAAAAAACAGTAAAAATCGCAGCCACAACAACTTCCCAATGATTGAATTCTTTCTTCAGAGGCACTTTGGCGAAAACTTTCAGAATCTCCAAGGTAATTGGGCTCGAAGGAGCAGCCACTTCGAGGGGAGACTGCGTTTGTTTGTTTCCGTCATCATTCTAGTTGTTGGTCTTTGTCCGAAGCCTCTCATTTTCACATCGCCCCCCAGCGGACCCCATCCCTCCAATCGATTAATATTCGGCGGTCGAATCCGCATGGCCCCGCCTGATGGCCCCGCCGGATGGCCCCCGCCGCTGTCACTCGCACCCGCGTCTCCGTCATATCGAGCACCCCTTATCCCTTCGATTACGCAAAGGGCGGCGCTGCGTCCGACTCCCGCGGTGCGAGACGACAGATTTCAATGGAGTGGCAGCCTTGAATTTCATTCCAACCACTTTCTAGTAGGTGAAATTTTCCCTTCAGGAAAACAGAGCGCCAGACAATATAGGTAGATTATCACAAATTTCGGCCAAAGCTGCGCTCGGCACGGATTCATCGACCGAAGGGGTTAACATTTATAAAATTATTAAACCTTTAAAATTCGTAAAAATGTAAGGACCGATAAACCGGATTTCACCTGGTAGTATACCACTCGTATATTTAGGTAAATTTCACGTCGCTTCCTTTTGGGCCAGGCAGAATCGAAACTAAAAGCTTTACTTTATTTCGAAAAAGGTAACACCCTTTTGCTAAGTCCTTTCATACGTACTTCTTTCGCCTCCGTTAATGTCGTCATTCCTGTATGATCTTCTTTAGCCGAGACTTATTCTTTGTCTTGAGTCCCTAAGGTTCACCCCATATTTCAAGGTTTTTCTCTCAAAGCTAATTCCTCTTCTCTGCTTACTCCTTTTAAGTGATTTGACACTCATTATTCGCCTGAGCAAAACAGCAAAGAAAATTTTTTTCAAGGAGCCCTCTATTACCAGTTCATGCAGCCCACAGCATTTTTTCATTAAACCCCCATTTTTAAAGATCATCAAGTGATCTCAATCATGGTTTAGCATTCCAGAAGAGGAGATGGGTGGGTGTGTGAGAGGATGTTTAATGAATCTCCCATTCATCTCTTCGACTGAGGTTTTGATGAGGTCAATTGATTCACAGATAAGGAATTTGCTAGACATGTGTCATATGGTGTGGTCTCCTTTCTTAGTAGATAGGTGATCTACCGGTTAATGTGGGTTTTTGATAGGCACATGCTACCAAACGGCACAGCGACAATTTATTTGCCTCCTCTAACAAAACACAATCCAACATTCTATACTACCATTATCCCCCTTCATCTCCATAGACTTCCTTCCTTTCTGCATTCCGTCCAACCTGCCGATCCTATTTCTGCCCCTTCCTCGCGTGCCTAACACTCTCTCCTCTATTACAGTCTTCAACATACACTACCGATCAATATGCTTTCAGCATCCCTTTTTCCTGCCTTCTTATTATTTTTTTCCAAAAATCCCCTTTCCTCCCACGCCATGACTAACGATTCATTTGTTTCATTTCTACCCACATCACCTTCTCCATCCTTAATAAATGACAAAGAAAAACTTTGTTTCAATCCACCACTTTATTTCAGGTACGACTAGTTTCGACGCTACGGCGTCATCCTCAGGTACATGAACCTGAGGACCTTCACGTACCTGAAATAAAGTGGTGGATTGAAACAGTTTTTCTTTGTCATTTATTGAAATGAACTTCCACAAAGTTGAGGCTGAAACTATGGATTCTCCATCCTTCTTCACACCCACCTTTCAAAAGTCTCCAATCCACACCTATCACCTTTCACCAATGATAATGCATCCGCTCCGTACAAAATCAAGCTCCATATCAAAAGTTTTGATGAACTTTTTCTCGAACATCCTTACTTAAAGTCCCTGCTATCTACCCACTCTTCCTTGTGGAAGCCTCTTTGCCGAACGTAGCTGTTTGTCTTATCTCCTACCTTGAACATTTTGATCCAAAACAATTCCGAGATACGTAAACTGTCCCACATGATATAGCTTTGCCCTCCTATATTAACGTTTAGCTTAGCCTTCTTCTTTCTGGAAAATCGCATAACCTTTGTTTTATTAATATTGATTCTCATCCCATATTTATCGCACTGAACCTCCAATTCACTCAGCAATGCTTGCAACCCCTTGGCTGACCGACAAACTAAAGCTTGATAATCTCCAAACCTGATTTTACGAATTCCCCGCCGACTTTAATACCTACCTCCAGTTCTTCCCATACCTCTTAATTATTTCCTCCACATATACGTTGAACAGCACCGGTGATAATGGGCAACCCTGCCTTACACCTCTTCCTAACACTGCCCATCCAGACTATCCATACCCCACTTGCAATTGAACAGTCTGAGACATAGGGTTGTGATTAGTCACTAAAATCTCCAATCTATTCTATGCAATACATTCATTAATTCTACCCAATTTCAATTTCAATCAAACACCTTTTCGATATCTACGAAACAGAAAAACACACTCTGGTTGTTTTCTATGTTCCTCTCTGTTAGTGGCATCATTACTGTTAAATGATGGTGGATATTATTCATATAAGTTATAAACGGTAGGGGTCCAAGAATCTAACTCTGAGGAACTCCAACCGAAACTTACCTAGACTTCGAAGTGTAATTATTTTGATACATGGGACTGTTTTTCGACAATCTCATAAAAATTTCTCTGTTCTCAAGGGAGGAATTCACTCCGTCTAGATGTCTCCCCAGGGTTTCAACTGAAACTTTAGACTTCCTGGAACCTGTATGTCACTAGGGATTTACATACTATCTAGGGATTTACATAAATCTACGCAATAAAAGGGCTCATTATGGCGTCGCGTGTTCAGTTGGCCGAAATTGGCAATTCACGTGAGCGAACGTGCCCACCGCCTGGAGGAATGACCTCCAGTAAAAAAAAACTCTTGGGGCGAGTGCGTTCTAGCCGCGATGAGGAAGTACTGGAGATGGTGGGTGAGGAGAGGGGTTTGATGGGAGAATTCCTATGGAGGCAGAAAAAATGAATGAAAGGCGTATTGAGCGGCAGTGGGATGATGAAGAAGATAATAGAGGGGAGAATGTTAGGTAAACGAGGAAAGGGCAGGAACAGGATAGGGATGTTGGACGGGATGAAGGGAGGAAAGAAGTACACAGAGATGAAGAGGGACCTGATGTAGAGTAGGTTGCTGAATTGTGTTTTGTTAGGACTCACAAGATATTTATTTGATAGTTTTGTCCATCCAAAAACCTACCTTAACCGGTAGATTACCTAATAAAAAATCCTGATAATTATATAATGGGCCCCAAGTCAGAAGAGCATCAAAATAACTCCCTTGGGGAACTAAGGAGTGCTCTTTCGTAAAATGTGTAAAAAGGGGTATTCTTTTTAAAAAGAAAGACTGAATTTTAATAGTTGATCGCGTGAATTTTACTGCTTGGCATACATCCGAGCTAGAAAGGCGAAATAAGATTAAGGGATTGAAAAATATCTTACAATTAAAGTGTTTGAATTCTCTACTTTGGAGTTTAAAGGTCAAAACATCCATTTTTTTTGTTCAAGCATCTCATCAATCAAAAAAAATCAATCAAATCAATTTGATCTCAGGGGATAAAAATAGTGCTTTTGGGATGAAGGCGTCGATATAATAAGGCCATTATTCATTTCCCTGAAACATCAAGCATAAATTTTCTGCGCCTCTTCGCATTCTTTTCAACCAAGCTGTCTATATTGCACAACCCATTTTCATCAATCCCAAACTTCACATCTCTCATTATCTGCTCCGCATATGTCGTTCTCGATATTCGTCTGTATACGGCGGTATCCCAGATCTAGTGCATAAAAGCTCGCTCAGAAAACTTCATACTGCATACTAGGTGATATTTCAAGCTGCTTCGGAAAAAGTAGTTTGATCACTGATCGTCACATTTCGCCTGATTCTCCCTATTCCTCCCGTCCTCTCCCTTGGCCCAACCCCAGAGTGTCGTATCTTGGAATTACACCAACTATTTTCGTGAGATCATCGTCTATGCTTAAAGGACGTTAGGAGCAAAAGCATTATTTCATATCTTTAGACATTTACAGGCCAAAATAAGTTATTAATATCCCCTCGTATTAAAAAAATACAAATTAAGCTAGGAACCTTTTTTCCTTTCATTTATCTCTTTCTATAGTTGGAACCCCATTGTGGAAAAAATTGCCCAATACTATTTTCCCGTTATATTCTCGACTTTTTTAGTAAATATTCTCAAGATGATCTGTAAAAAAAAAACTTTGAAGATGGGTGCTCCTATGCAAGGAAATGTCGGTGTCGGGAGAGTAACATTCTCGTCTGCCAATATAAGGGTCGCGGGTTCAACTCCCGTCTGGATGGGTTTTTCTCCATCTAGGGGTTGGGTATTTGTAATCTTGTCCATTTTTGTCACTGTTAATAGTCCGATTAAAAGGGCAGAAAGTTTCGTTTTCGATCTAAGGCTAAATAAGTAAATCTGGTCAATTGGGCATACCTTTCATCGGGCGTAAATGCTTCTAAAAATCCATGTATTCATAAAATCCTTGAATATTTTTCAAGCAGTGACAGAATCTCTTTCTTTTTCTCTGATATTAAATATTCTGCTGATATTTACTGCAGATCTGCTCTAATAGCATATAAATATTTTGGTATCCGACTGCTCTAATTTTGTATTCGCTCCAAAATGAATTATTTCTCAAGATTTAATTCCGATTGAACATCCTCGGATGTGTGTATTTTACGCAAGACATCAGCATATGAGGAATGAGTGCCAAATAAGCATAAATGAATGCAGAGGTCATTCAAACCACACATACTACACATACTACAAGCGGGTGACCGCATTATTCAAACTTATTTTCAATGTTAGTGTTGACCCAACTTTTCAGAGCAACATCAACTTATTCACCGGAGGCATGTTTCCTCTTTTTAAATCACTTACCTACGCTGACGCACAAAATAATCAGTAAACATGTTTATCATTCTACTAATACGATCAGCCTCATTTTGATGTAAAAATATCACAAAATACATGTCTACTGAAGTTGTTATAACAAACGCCAACCTCATTCATATATTTCATCATGCAACATGATTTTCTAAGTAATTGCATACTCCAGAAATAATGGAATTTTTGCATATTCCTAAATCAAATCCTTTAGTTAGGTATACTAGTTTTCACAAGAGATGTGACTACAACCGTAAATTATTATTAGTTCCAGTAAAGCAATTAATATTTCCACCGTGTATTTCTCCTATAGAACTTGCCATGAAATATTCTACAATTTATTTTTGTTGACCAGTATTCTGTTCAAATAATTATAATATTGATATTTTATTTCTTTCTCCAGTGACCGCAGATGTTGGCTTTTGTTATTTGTGGATCGGGGACTTTATGTATCGTTCTTGACGCATGGAAATTATTATCAGACAAAGAAAAACGTACATATCGATCCTGTGAACACCTCCAACACGTGATCATGGAAGAAAAAGTCACTATTGGAAAAGTTCTATTGAAGTGACATTTACCCTGAATGTGTCTAAATATTTGGACATGTTTCCTTTAAATACTTCCCTTTAACTTCTACAGACGCGGAGGGATCATCATCTTCCACGGCAAATTGTAAAGCAATCTTCCGGCAAAATGACCGGAAACGGATTTATGTTCGAAATTTTAAAAAAAGTATATTTCCGTTCCGAAATTTAAAAAAAAAATATAAGAAATAGTTATATAACATAATATGCTTATGGATTTAACAAGGAAACCGAAGAGCAATATGCCCTCAAAAATGTCAATGCTTACTGCTTAACACCTGATAGTAATATTGCTGAAATATATACCTTCTGCTTGCATCCATTTTGTAGTTATGTTTTATCGAACTCTTTTGTTAGCCTATTTTGGATTTCATATCGCCCTAACCTCTGGATTTAAGAACTAGATTAAGGTGAATTTCTCTCCATGCGGAGAAAACTAAATGCATTTCTATGTACGTAAAAGAAGCGCGTCCAAAACATGACTCAGGTATCAACAAAATTAATATCTTCCGGTGCCGCTGAGACTCTTCTAGACGCGCCGAGCAAGGAAAAGTGCCCCAATTATTTATGTTATAGCATAGCTTTATGTGTCAAAAGAAGTGAAAGAAAAGCATATCCAAAATTAACGGAGCAAATTTCAGCTGCTTTTAAAATTTCATACCCGAATCAAGCAATTTCTTCTTTCTCTTTTCTTCTCATCAGTGGTAAAAAAATTAACTTTAGACTTAAATAAGACGAAAGTGTTCCACTTTACTCTAGAATCGTCATCTTAGCGGCGTAAATGTGCATTAAGAAGTACAAAACCCCAAGTTTTTGTGTCGCGAGATGAAAATGGTACGAGGAAAAATGCATCTTAACATTACTTCAATTCTTTTCACCGCTAAAGCAAAATGAAATTGATTCGAAAAATACCGAAAGAGTTGAAAAAAAAATGTCCTCTTACTAACTCCGAAAGTGAAAAAAGCAACGAGGGCATTCCGTTTCAAATGTGCCCTCTCTGTTTATCCTGACATCTCAAAATATGGCAAATAGCGTGTGGCCTAATTAATCCGGGATAAAGACGGAGGGGAGTAAGGGGGGGAGGGGGAAGTGTAGCGTGCGTCAGAGCCTGTCGCCCGGGGTGACCCAACCCACGTGCCACTATCCCCACCCTCTCTCCCCAACCCTCGTCCATTGTCAGCGGGGTGTGTGAGTGCGATGCGCAAAAGCGGCCATTCGACGTTCAAAAGGGTCCGATGAGCCGCGACTGCAACAAAATGCCGCCTTAAGCGGAGCGCTACGAACGAGAAAATATTTAGTTTAGTCCGCGATGATCGCAGCAGCAGCTGGAGGAACAAAATAAAAAGGAAAAGCAGCTCAGTCTGAATAAGCTTCGTTTCTGAGACGACTTGTGTTTTCATTTACGTTGTCTCTTTTGAAGGCAAATAACTCGAGCCGCAAAATGTTCATAAAAATTAAATGCTCACTTCTCTACGGCCATGAGACGTGGGCGATGAAAGCGACGGATCTTTTCAAAAGGAGAAGATGTGGAACGATGGAATATGGAGTACTTCAAAATAATGACGAAAATGAATTTGGCACGAAAAACTGAGAAAAGGAATGAACCGAAAGGCGTCCTTCGAAGCAAGGGAGTGAAGCCTATTAAAACAAGAGAGAATGAATATCAAAATAATAGGGGCCGTTTAAAAAAAGAAATAAGATCTCAGCAGGGCACAATAATTTGTACAAAGTCCTGAATGGGGAGAAGCCTGAGAAAAGGGAAAATGTTTACTGTGAGATATAATATTAGAGAGAGTATACACATGCATTATGGAAAGCAGCAAAAATGCAAGAAGCTAATGAAGAAAGTGGAAGGGTAAGTTGTTCAACTCAATAGATCGTAGTGGACCAGTTAAACCTATTTCAGAACCAAGGTAATGGTAATGATATTCGATATATTTATGTCACGGGTAATTTTTTAATTGGGGTAACATTTTCAACAGATTCAGGCGAGATTTAGTGGAAGTTCGTCATTATGAGAAAAAAATGTGCAATTTTCTCCCAACTCTAAACTAGTTTCCTTTGACGTAAAAAAATGTATTCCGTGCCCATTCATAAAACTTTGTTGTCGACAAGGATTTAGAATAAATGCGCGAACTGGAGCAATCTGGCGGCCACGACGCGGACTATAGCCCCGCCCCACTAGCAGCGCTAGTTGCCTGAAACCGTACGTGCTTGGCGGATCGTCGAGCTGTACGTATGGTGCCAGTTATCTTAGTTCCTGTTTTCCTTGTTTTTACTGTTTGTCGAAAATGGAAATTGACGAAATCACGGAGGAATGAATTAATATCAAGTTTTTGGTGAAGTGCGGTAAAAATCATCATGGATTCACTGATAAGTTGACAGTTGTTTGCGGTGATAATGCTCTGAAGAAAACATCCGTTCAAGTGGATTAAGCGTTTTATAGATGGCCGACAAGACGCCACGAATCTTTCGAAACGCTTCTTTCTAAATTACGTGTGGTGCCCTAACACCCCCAGCCACACGCCCTTGCGGCCGCTGGCGGGGTATTGAGTAGATGTAGATGAATGATGCAAAGCTGGGACGACTTTCAACCACCTGTGCTGACGACAACATTGATCGTGTGCGGTCCCTTGTCCTTGCCGATCGTCGAAATACTGTCCGATTGATATAGCTGATGAACTGAATTTAGGAAAATGAACAGCGTACACTATTTTAACCGAACATGATGTATGGATCCTTCACCATGACAATGCACCTGCACATTCAGCATTGATTGTTCGCCAGTTTCTGGCAAAAAAATCAATCCCCATCCTTGATCATCCTTCTTATTCGCCAGATCTCGACCCCTGCGACTTTTTTCTATTCCCCAAATTCAAAAATATGACTAGGGGACATCACTGGAAAGATGTGGACACAAATAAAGGAAGAAACGGCAAAAAACTAAAAAACCTAACTGCCGAGGACTTCCAAGGGTGCTTTAAACAGTGGAAAATAAAATGGATTAAGTGCATAGCAACGAATGGAGAGTAAATTTCAAGAAACTGCGGGAGATACCGCAACAGTAACTTTTAACGGAGTCATCCGCTGACATGCATTTCATTGCTACATTTTCAGAGCATAAAAATCATTCATCCCGGTCAAGGCGAATGATTTTTACGCTCTGAAATTGTCGCAATGGAATGGAGAGTACTTTGAAGGGGACAAAATCGATCTGGACTAAATTTTGCAAAATAAAATTTTTGTGGCCTCAGTTCACGTATTTGTTGGATAGACCTCGTACACCCAACAGCTTTCGCGCAAACGAGAGGGAGCGAAAGTTGGGAGTAAAATTTGGATTCGTAAACAGAATGACGAGGGAAATTGTTGGGAACATCCACGTGGCTTGGTAACACGTGTCTTGGATATCTCCGGCGACTCCGGCCGTCTCCTCTGCCCTGCGACACAGCTTCACGGCGTTAGGGTCCGGCGTCGTCGTTTTGCCCCAGCGACTTCTCGACCCGGGATATTTTAGAGACGAGGCGAATTCGTCGGGGCTGACTCATTCAACACCGTTGATTCAGTAATGATACACGTTTTGGGAATCTGGTCATTTAATTCTCCAAACAAAACAATTCAAGTCTTGAGTGAAATTAAAGAAACGGTCCCAAAATAAAGTTGCATTCAAATTAGCGGACGAGTGAAAATTGCAATCTAGGAGATTCAGTCATGAAGGGAAGTGAATCGGGGTGCCTCGAGTGGAGGGAAGGCGGAGGCAATTAGCCAGTGAGGGCATCATGACGCCATGGCGGGTGCGAGAGGAAGAGCAGCGAATGAGGTAAACGAGATCACAAGGGTGTCATTATACCGAGTTAGTAGCAGTTATTAGGGGGAGGCGACCGACAACTGTTATGCCGAGTTCGCACCGCTTTAAATCCTGGAGTTGGTGGAACTCCAACCGCCATTGGGTCGACGCCGGTCGAACAATTAAACGTTTGCCGGTAAGAATGGGAGGACAAATTTACACTTCGTTTAAATGAGTCGCAATACGGCGCAATTTGTACGCAATCAGTCCACAGCAACAAGCTTGTTGACTGTTGTGACCGAGTCCCTCGTTGACTCTTGTGGCCTCGGGGACATGTTACCCCATGCCTAATTATTACGCCCCGGCATTATTTGCAACATAATTTCATATCTTCATCTCAGCTGCCCCAGAAAACAGAAACTGAGGGCTGGCTATGACTGTGGCACCATAATAGGAAAATTCAAAAATCACCCATACTTTGTTTTACGAGGATAGGCTGAAAACTAACGCACACATGCTTGTAGAGCGCGAAAAAAGAAACAAATAGCAATATCAGGAAAAAAATACACTAAAGTGCAATTCTTAAGTTTCAAAATCATATTTTTATTTTTCAACATAGTCGCCGTTAAGGCTAACACATTTCTCTCAACGTGTAAAAAGTATTTTCATTCCGTCAATGTAAAACTCTTCCGACTTTTCTCGAATCCAGGACTTGACAGCTGCCTTCACCTCATCGTCCGAGATGTAATGATTACCCTTGAGGTGTCTCTTCAGTTGAGGAAAAAAATCGGGGGAATAAGGAGGGTGTGGAATCGGTTAAAGGTTCAGATTTCGCAGAGCCTCTCCAGTTGCGCGCGAGGTGTGTGGACGAGCGTTGTCATGTTGCAAGGTTATTGGCGCCAGGCTGCCACGACAAACCGACCAATATGGTTTGCGATACGCTTTTGAGTGATTCATTGTCATTTTGAATCAAATATTTGACGAGTTTGAGATGTTTATCGTCTGTGGCAGTGATAGGACTTCCGCTTGTTGTGTTTCATCAACAATTATGGCTTCTCCAGGTTCGCAACCACGTAATTTTACTACCCATCGATTTACGGTGGACCTATCAACAGCATCGTCACCATAAACAGCCTTTAAACGGCGATGAATATCAGTAGGAGTCACTTTTTCAGCAGTTAAAAATTCGACAACAGCACGCTGTTTAACTTCCGTTGACATGGCACTAGAACACGTCTCCATACTTCCGCTTCTCAAAATACACTGGATGAATGAAACGACCTCAAACTTGCGCATGCGTGTTGAGGGGGAATGTTACTTCCACGTGTCACCAGGAGTGCTTCTGAAGGTCATTTTATTTGTGGTCTACAAGCATGTGTGCATTAGTTTTCAGCCTACCCTTGTGTCATAGCTATCACACAAAGGAGGTTTTTGATGAAGTAGCTGAGCTAAACCCATTACAAATGGAAATCACGGCACTTGGCTAAAAATGAAATTTGCCTTGAAAGCCCATACGATTGCAACCATAAGCAAAGTCATCAACCAGAAAGTCGGTTTGACAGGCGAGGGTAGATTTCGCCCAATACTTAGCCCGACGGCGTGTGAAATTCGTCAGGGTAGAGGCAAGGGAGGGAGGGAGGTCCTTTCCCTGTGCCGCCTGTGATTAACCAGGAAGTTCTGGTACATATAAATCACATGGATCGAGTACCAAAGCTCAAGAGTACCCAGAGACGTCGAATTCGCGCTCCGGGCATCAAACCGGCCCTCCGATCAGTGGTCCATCGCTCTACACTAAGTAGTAATTGTAACTAGAACACTCGAGGTTTCGATATCGTATGACATACGTTTTTCTTTATCATCAAATATCATGAAAACAATAAATTATTAATCATTGCTCATAATCACAAATAGATTTTTATTGTTTTTCTTTTTCACTAACCAGATTTTAATTCTGCATGTAATAATTAATTAAGATTCCTCACCTTTGAACCCTGAATAACTTACATTCCAGTGAATTGTATTACTCTTATAAGCATATCTAATTAAATTCAGTGAAAAATAAAAGTAGCACAAGGCTAGTAATATTTGGCTAATATTTAATATTCCAACGAACAATCTAATTTTTTCAACTGGGAAAAGGAATTTGTGAACGTTCAAGTAAAAGTGGGAATTGCAATCATGGCTTTTTAATCCTTGAGCTCTAAGTTATTGCATTATTCTTTTCACCGCAATACTTAAGTGGTGCTCCTTTCACCACGAGCCTTTGAAATGCTGAGACTTTCACTAAACTGAAGGCGTTATAAAAGTAAGTCCTTGTCATGAAGAAATATAAATATTTTTATATTTCACTCTTCAATTTAGAAACCACTGACTGACTATTACTTAATCACAATTTGGTCACCATCTCCGACTTCGATTTCCTGCTGCGGTGGCTTCGTCGAGCGTCCACGCCTCCGTGGCCTTCCCCGGGAGGAGAAGCAGCGACTCGCTTGTCCGTGGAAGGGTCACAAGAAAGCACGGCGAAGTTGCGCACGCCATGAGCCAGACCGATTTCTCGTGTCCCCTTGACCTGGTGCTGTCCCATCGTGACGCGGCAGAGATACCGAAGCCCTCCCCTTCCGTCCTCCAGTCTTTCCGCTATATCGTCCACATTTTGTTCCGCAGGATTCTTGTCCATCAGCAGCTGTTTCCCCCCGTTTCCCAGCGCGGTACCGATTGCTCCCGTCACAGTTCCAAATCCGTCGGCCATCTTCTCGTTTTCATTCACATCCACTGGTTGCTTGTCGGAGTCGCAAGCCTTAACCCTATATTTTCCGTATCCCATCCCAGTCACGTTTCCGAGACGTCTCTGAGGGCGGCAGCGACGGCGGGACACTTTGGACACGCGGTGGATAGAATCCAAGACCTGCTGGTGTTCATCTTCGGGTAGCAAAGCTGATATCTCCTGTAAAACCTTTAGAAGAGAATTTTCCTATTTTTAAGAGCAATTTGACAACTATCTACAATTCATTTTAGGCTTCTAGTTTTTGCTGATATGTCAAAAAAAAAAGGTTTAACTCTTAGAATATGCTGCCAGTACGATTGATTGCCAAATTGGATCGCGTGCAGCGTTAGAGGAGCTAGATTTGCGAAACGCTGTTATAATAAACTGAATAGCATATCAAATTTATAAGAGAATCTAGGATGGGAATTAAAATGTGGAGCGAAGGCTAATTAAGGATTCAATCTCTTACTTAAATTGGACGGCTGTCTCTTTAGCATGTTACAAATGTTTTATTAGCCCTATTTAAATTTGGTAGGAGAGATCATGTCAGTAAAATTAGAGAGATTAAGTGCAGATATGATAGATTCAAAATGTCATTTTTCCAATGAATGATAAGAGATCAGAACAAAATAATGTTTGTCCGAGCGCATTAGTAGGCAAAGGTGTTTTGGGTCAATCTAAGTCTAGTGCATATTCACCCCCTGCCCCACACCCTAGTTGTAGCTCAAAGAGTATTAAATAAATAAAATTAAGTAAAATTAGCCAGAGACAGATTTTTGGAAGAATAAAATTAATATTTAAAAGCAGAAGGGTAGAGATCGAAGTGATTATTAAATGCAATAAAAACTCCATAAAAACTAAGAATAAGCTGACCAAAAGGGTGGCAGTTTGTCCATTAACATTCTAGGCATATCTTTTGAGAAATGTTTCAACTACTCCAGCAGTTGTAGCTACCCCTGGATGATAAAATGCCAAAAATTATTCGCCACCCCTCTCAAATAAAAGGAATCCCAATAAAACTTTTTGCTTAAAACGAAGGAGGAAATATTTCAAATTTCCCTGAAACAGCTGAAAATGAAATTTTAGTTTTTTTCAGACATTTTATCTTAATATTTTATGGACTAGCATCATCTCATAAACACTGAGATGAAGAGGATTCATTGACTAGAAGCAACATTTTTAATTTTAAAGGGTACTGCCAGGGCTAACAGCCAGGTTCCAAACTCTACACCTCATTTTGTGAATGGCAAATAACTCTTATGTTTGTTGTATATAACAACTGTTATGTTTCTGTTTGTGAAAAATAAAATTATGGTGACTTGAAATGGACTTCCACAGCTCCAAATCATAAAATCTGCAGCGGAATAAATTGAGTGAACTTGCAATAGCAGCTTTTAAAACTTACTGGGATTATAGTTTTTGTCTACTTTCCTAAGAACAATTTGAAGTACGTAGACTTTTTATAATTTTCCCAGCAGTATTCAGCTACACATATTTCTTTGTACATTGTTTGTAACAAAAACTCTATTAGGGTATACAAAAAATAATAATAATACTTGAGATTGAGATAATCAAAGAGATAGCTCTAGGGACTTAAGTTATTTGTACAAATTATGATAAATATTTAATTACATCACTTCTTAATATTGACACAATAAACAATGAGGAACCAAAAACTCTTGTTTTGATAAGTAATATTAGTTTTTAACCCGATTGACAATAGCATTGCCCATGGAAGAAACATTAAATAAAACATATGCATTTAAAATTTGAAAAAATACTATGCACAAACCCTATACTAGCAAAAAGGTCAATTTTATCACTGTCCATCTCTTAATTTATGATTACTAAAGTTGTAATATATAGCTAACACTCCTGACTAATAACTCCATAATTAAATTTGCACATTAGTATTTTATTATTATTTAGGTTAAAATTGGCAAATTTAATGCTTTATAAGAGTGATACAAATATATAAATCAAAATCTATGACTATTTTATCAGAATAAATATGTGGACCCCTAAGCTCTGGAAATAATAAAGAGATTCTACAACATTTTTACCCTTCCTCATGCTCGCAAGTTATGCTCGATACTCACCGAAAATTTATGCATTGCAATCAAAGCTGACACAGGTGTCCCTAGTCCCCGGTATTGCCCCTGGCGATGACACATACCAATGATTTTACTGAGAGGATTGCTTTCTCGGAGGTAGCAATGTAGAGGCTTACTTGCAGTTCTAGGTTTTGCATGCTGGGATTGACATCTCTGAAGACGTAAAGTTAGAAATTCTGGATGGAGTGAGAATGGGAGAAAATAAGTTATGACTTGTGACAATAATTTCCAATTAACAGTGTGACTAACTTACGAACACCATGTAATAAATTTGACATGAACTTATTAGCTTATTAGATGGTTTTATTCATCAAGGAATGTTGATTTGAATAATACATAGGAGTTAGGTAATTGTAGTAGTATTATTTAAAGGAGATACCAAATTAATTATAGAGATACTTTTTCCATTAGGAATAAGTTAGCAATTATGAGTAGGTGTGGTTTTAAGAAATGGAGAAAAGACTAAAGGTTGATGAGAGCCTACATTGGTCCATCAAAAACATACCCCTACCCTTTGTAAAAGATGGCAAGGGCTAGATTTTGCCTGCCAAGGATATTTTGCAATCAAGATCTTTGGTACTCCCTTGCAAATAATTTCTTAATATTGTTTTTTTTTTAACAATAAAAGAATGTAATAGGCAAATTTCATTTCATAAAACAAAAATAAAATTTTTTTTAAGCTATAAAATATTCAAGCTATGTGATTTTTCGAGCACCAGATCTTCCTGGGAAACCATAACCGGCACAGGGAAAGGAACTGCCCCCCCTACCCTGTTGTGTGAATTTCACACGCCATCAGATTTAGTACTGGGTGAACTACCATCACCTACCAAACCAACCTTCGGGTTGATTACTGTGTTTATGGTTATGGTTTTATAAAATATAATGTCATTATGCAAACATTATAAATATTGTTATACGAATTGTTCATAAAATAACACTCAATAAAAATATTTTTTTATTAAAAAGCCAACAAATAATGACACACACTTTCCTTAATATTCTTAGGGTAGTATCCTTCAGGGCACCTTGGTAGTCTACCATTTTGTCTGCTTTATATTCAACTACAATAATGAAAAGTGAGTTCAGTCATTTTCATGAAATAAAGATCTTCGAATATTTTCACTGATATACCAAAAATATGTATATGCAATGTCACGCCCGAGACAACGAATTATATGCAAAGGGTTATGAAAACTCAATCCATGTACAATCAATAGAAAAGACAAATTTGAATATGATGAAGTACTATGACTTTCATCAACTTTAGGATCAGAAAAGAATGCCAAAACACTAGTTCTACCAATGTATAACATGGTTCACATTTAATGCAGTCTGCTGACATGTTATTTATTTCAAATTATTAAATAATCAAATGTATGCATACATTAGAAAAAATAAAAACTCATTCATTATATCTACCTGGACACCATAATTCAAATTCATACAATTACTGTAACCCATAAGTTGATACTCCAGTCTATTTCCATGTCAAATTAAAACACTTTTCCAGGTCTCTACTTTCACCTCAAAAGCACATAATAATGAATATATTTTTTGCATTGGCCAGTATCCATCAGCTAAGAATCATGACCCTTTCACCGAAATTTTTTCCTAGCCTGGTCTAGGGGAATAAGTTAGTCATCTACAGGATTTAAAGATAGACAAGCAGGTACTATTCACATTATTTGCAAAAAACTTAATGGTTCATACCTTTGGCCTTTGCAGTCTGAGCTCTGCTTGGAAGTGTTGCTCCAGCCCTTGTTCTTGGGAGTGTCAATGAGGAACCACAATTTAATTGATCAAGGTAATAATTGTAAGAATCTTTTGATTTTGGACCATTAAAAGATTGCCGAACGGACATGCCAGGTTTTGGAGCCAGTACAAGCTGGAGAAGACCACTAGAAGACATTGCCTTGTCAGAATCAAGGATGAATTGAGCCCACTTCCAGCCTTTGCTGCAGGCATCATAGACACCTTCATCAGGAAAGATTTGGCCCTCCTCCACAAGACTAGACCACAGGCCAAAAGAGAGAAGTTCTTGAGCTTTCTCTTCCTCATGCCTCAAATATTCCTCCAAGTGAATGCAGTTCTCAAGAGAGGAAGCATAGAGTAACGTTAGATATTGTGCCATGTACCCATCCCCAGAATTCCTCTTGTCACCCAGGGTCAGCCATCTTTTGAGAGTGAGAGAATTCTGGTTCCAAACACAATTCTGGAAATATATAGGCGAGATAAATTATAAATGCCGATACAATGGCAGAATATAATATCTTTCATCAAAATAAATCATGTCCTAAGAGACCAGTTAAACTCACAAGAGCATGAGAGATAAAAAAATATTTATTTACCTCATCAATTCCATAACCATGAATCCTTGGAGCTTGCATTATCTTTTCCTCTTCTTTTTTAGCTCTAATAAGCCATTTCAAAAGGTAATGAACAAAGGTGTTGTCATCGGATAAGTCAGCAGCTAAGGTATCTCTGTCATGTATCATTGCATTCATTATTTTGGTAACAACTAGTCTTTTTCCTGGAAAATGCCTGACTTCTGACCATCTCCTAATCACTCCATCTTCTGACTGAAAGTGAAAAATGAATGCAGAGACATGCGAATAAATAGTTGAATTATTTTAATGAAATATAAATTGGAATAGCTTGTAATACTAAAATGTTTTGTTACTGCCATGAGAAACTACTAAAATCTAGGGTTTGGGATTTAGAGAGAAAGACCATGACATTTCTTAGTAAATCAATGCCTTCCTTTTCCCTGTGCTCCATAAAATGGGTGAAACATTCCGCATACCATAAAAGAAAGAAGAAGTAAAAAAAGACGTTTCAGGCATGACATGGTGGAATAACATTATTAATAAAAATTGCCAATATTTATCAATAAAGAAGAAGTAATTTCACAAACAAATAGAAAATCATTATTCAGTGCCACTTCGTTTAGTCATGACAAAACACAGGTGTAACTGGCAAAATGCTTTAGAAATAATATAAATTGGTCTAAGGAGAAGTCTTTAAATTTATCTATTATGTACTTACTCACTGCCACAGATGGTGAATTAATGAGGGAGAAGTTGAATACTGTTAACTAACATATACTGTGACAAGAGGTGCCAAGCATGCTACTATTTGCTTTGAATTTTATTTAGCCATTGATAGCTCTAAAATGCATTCTTAGGTGTAATAATGGCTGAAATTTGTTGAGAGAACTATAAGAAATCAATGTTTCTTATTATCATAGATGGAAAAATGTATCGTTGACAATTATTTTCCTGGTGTTACTGTATGTCGCAATGCACTTGCACCATGCAGGCTCAGTGATGGAAGGTCCGACTTTCAGCATGCCCCAAGTGCCAATTGCCTGCAAGCATTTGTTCAGACTAGATCATGTTTTTAGTGGGCCCCTGTCGAGTGGCTCGGTACAAGTGCAAAATTCAGTGAATGATGGAATAATGGTACGCCATCAAATTATGGTTTGGGCTGGGGATATAGTGTCCAGAGACGTTGGGCATGATTCACCAAGTTTTCAAAGATGAAAGCATGTCACATAGTGAAGTTTTTAAGTGGTACAAGCTGTTCTAAGATGGCCGATGGAGAGAGTGTGGAGGACGAGCCTCACGCTGGATGGCCATTGACATAAAAACCGACATGCAACGTGTGCATTAAGTGCTGAATTCATAACATCAGTTAATTGTGTGCATGATCCCAGATTGCATAGATATTGATAAGATGACAGTGTACACTATTATAACTGAAAATTTGACGATGCAAAAGATCTGCGCTAGACTCGTCCTCCAAAAGGTCTTGACGGATGACCAAGAGTAGACTCGAGTGTCTGCTTTTGAAAACCTTCTGCAACAACATCATGATGATTCTCCAACACCCTTACAACCCCAACTTGGCACCAACAGACTATTTCCTATCCCCATAAGTGCAATCCTCCCTCAAAGGACACCACCATGGGACTCTAATTTGCCCACCAGGGAGCCTTTGATTCATGAAAAAGCTGCTGACTAACATGTGTCGATGCTCAAGTGATGTACTCTGAAGAATTTGAGGCATTGTAGCAATATCTGAAATAAATCTATTTTTCCAAAACTTTTCTTGACACTTCTTATACAAACCTTGTAAAATACACATGACCATAATCATCCAAGAAATGCCCTATAAACTCCTCATTGAGTTGGAATAAAACAGACCCAATGGCATTGGAAGCAACAGTCATATCACTCCTTCATTACTTCATTCAAATTAATGAAATAGAGCTCAGCAAAGATTTTCCCATCTGACACAAGACCCAAATAGTTTGGATAAGAGAATTTCATGAAAAAGATTGTTAATAAATTAAGATGAGATATTATAGGTTGACATAAACTCTCCACAAAGGCAAGTTTCATCAAAATTCTAAAAACAGCATTATACGTGTACATTAAACTCTTGATGATCCATACTCTACCTAGTGCCTCAAAATTTGAAAAGAACGACATTCATGAAGATAATTAAATACTTTGAAATCTCAACACACTTTTATAAAAACACAAGTTTGAAATTCCTGAGATGTCATATTAGTTTTTAATTTCACCAATCAAAAGTTGCCAATAATAGCATTAAATGTTTTAATTTAAACGTTTTTGTACCATCTGTACCTTCCCCTTATCATTACCCTCATGTTCATTAGCCCTGAGAATTCCACATTCTCTTTTAATGTAAGCAAATACATAGACTTTACTACGTAGTCTTGCCAATAAATATGCGAACTGGTGCATCTGGTGGCCATGGCATGGACCAACTAGCAGCACTAGTTGCCTGAAACCCAATGAGCCATCTGTGCTTGGCAGATCGTCGAGCTGTGTGTATATTACCAGTTATGTTAGTTTCTGTTGTCCTTGTTTTTACTATTTGCCCAAAATGGAAATTGACAAAATCACGGAGCAACAAATCAATATCAAGTTTTTGATGAAGTGCAGTAAAAGTTATCAAGGAATTACTGAAATGTTGACAGCTGCTTATGATGATAATGCTCTGAAGAAAATGCGTTTCCAGGTGGATTAAGCATTTTTAAGATGGGCGACAAGATGCCACGGATGATGCAATACCGAGAGGACCTTCAACCACCTGTGTTGACGACAGCATTGATCATGTGCGGTCCCTTGTCCTTACCGATCATCGAAAAACTGTCCGAATGATAGCTGATGAAGTGAATTTAGGAAAATCAACAGTGCACACTATTTTAACCAAACATTTGGGTTTTAAAAAATGTATGCTAAAATCATGCACATTAAGCATTGATTGTTCGTCAGTTTCTGGCAAAACATTCAATCCCCATCCTTGATCATCCTCCTTATTCGCCAGATCTCGACCCCTGCGACTTTTTCCTATTCCCAAAATGCAAAAATGTGATGAGGGGACATCACTAGGAAGCTGTGGACACAATAAAGCAAGAAACGACCGGAAAACTGAAAAGCATAACTGCCGAGGACTTCCAAGGGTGCTTTAAACAGTTGTTTAAGAAGATGGAATAAGTGCATAGCAATGAATGGAGAGTACTTTGAAGGGGAAAAATCAATGTAGACTTAAATTTTGCAAAATAAAGTTTTTATGGCCTCAGTTTGCGTATTTAACGAACAGACCACGTATGTAACAAATAAATCATCAACTATCTATACTACAATATTTTAATCAGTATCATGTAATGAATATGAATCCATATCAGCAATCAGTCTTTAGTATTTTTCCTTCACGAGTCATTTGTTGTTTCCTGGCTATGGTTTAGCTCCTTGAGAAAAAAATGCTCTGCTATTCACTCATTGATAGTTCTGTGTTCATGTAAACACTATATTTCCACCCTTATAAATATGAAAAGTATCAAAATATACTTTCCTTTGCCAAAAATTCTGTCCATATACATTTATACCAGAACAATATTTTCCTCATATTTTGGTAATCCATGTTTTTTGATTACTAATGATTCATCATGCTGCCATTAGCATAGATTATCAAGAAATAACTGAGGTTCAATATAGCATTGTCAAAAACCACAAATGTAGACTGCCTTTACGCGACTCTACTCCAGCATGAGTCCATGATATTCAGCCGAGGTAAATGTTAAAGTTTCCTAATCACCTTGGCCCAAAGTTGCTAAGAAAAACGGTTGCCATGGAAACTCACTTCTTTTGATTTCCCAATCGAGAATAAATTTCTGTTTCCCTTCCATCGTCTCATCCCTTGTCCATCTCGCGCCTTGCTGTTCTTCTTCTGCCACCATTTGATTCTCGTTTGACTTCGACGGGCAGAGCAAAATGAAACTCCATCCAAATGCATACTTGAAGGATCCAACAACAATGCTAAAGTGTAAGCCAGCTCCTCGACTGGTCCACTAGAGCGCAAAACTCCAATGCTCTGAGAGACATTTTGCTGCTCCTGATGGATAAAAAAATAAGGTCACTCAAAGAAAATTGGGCTCTGGTTTAAATTCATCACATGCATTGGTGTCAGTCAAAGCAAGACAATCAAGGAATAAGTGAATGAGACATAGAGCAAATAAGCATAAAAATTTTATCTAAAAAACTAAATCACATTAGAAATTATAAAATTATTATGAAAGAAAAGTAATGCCTATTTTAATTATTAACAAGGCCAAATGTCATTTTAACTGTCCAACAAATAAAATACTAAGCACCAAATTCTTCCACAGGAGGAGGGAATAACATAGGAAGGCAACTCTTAGAAATTTCAGATGCTCAATTTGAGATTTATTTAATGTTGAAATGGGATCTTGCATAACCATAAGCATTCTAAAATTGAAATTTTGTAGGCATACTGCATTGCATGATTCTTTTGACAAAGTTCTCTCCCCGAACATCTAAGAGCCTTCAAAGTATGCATCTGAACTCTACCTTAGGGCAATTTCTGTCAGGAGGTATACAAAAGTCAATACCAAGGAATTGTAAAGAAGCCAAATCCACCAGACAATTAATTCTATAATACATAGGTTTGGATCTTATGTCAAGAGGAATTAAATTTATTTTTTAAAGGAATTTCGGTGTGGGGAAAAATATGAAATGAACACATCTGGCAATGGTTGAAACAAAGGTATTATATACATCTACATTGATACCCTGCGAGTCACCAAAAAAGTGTGTGGCAGGGGGTGCAGAACCAGGAAGAAAGGGTAAGGGAACCAATCGATATGCCAACATCATCAGCGACCTCTCTAATCGTGATTCAGCAATCGTTCATAACCATTTCTTTCACTTTTTCCACATTTTCACCGATTGCTGATGTGCTGGGGCATCCAGGGCGTTCGTCATCTTCAAGGTCCTTACGGCCTTCACTTCTTGGAAACGCTTATACCACTCATAAACTCTTGATTTACTCTCAGCAGACTCACCATAAACCTTTGTTAACATTTCACACACTTTGTTACAAAATTTGATACAAATTCTTTGATCCATTTCTTTTAACAATCGAAAATCGCCGAGCTCATAAAACACATCTAACCTTAGTGGCTGTCACAGAAAAAGACCATAATGAAAACAGCTGAGAGTTTTATCATACTTCAGAGGCATGTATACCAACATAACATAAAAAATTTTATCAGACAATCGGACTCTCCAAGCCCGCAGAATGAAAAAATTTTCGTTATGTTTTGAACATTATATTCGTGATCCACCCGACTGTAATAAGTTGGGGTTTGAATTATGTTCTTGATGTCATCAGAAAAGGACACATCTTTAAATGTTTTTAATAAATTTCAAGAAACTGTAACAGTAACTTTAACGGAGTCACCCGCTATGTGTGCATTATAATGCAACCATTTCAGAGAGTAAAAATCATTCGCCTTGACCGGGATTCGAACCCGGATCCCTCGATATCCGGCCGAGTGCTTTAACCAATTTCACCCAAAATTTCAGAGTGTAAGAGGACGTCTCGGTAGCCTAATTGGTTAAAGCACTCGGCCGGATATCGAGGGATCCGGGTTCGAATCCCGGTCAAGGCGAATGATTTTTACTCTCTGAAATGGTTGTTTTTAATAAGTTTAATCTATATTGTAAATGCCACTGTGTAAGAGAATCCCAGCCTAAATTTTCTACCAGAGTAGTTACGCTACTATATTGGTCATAACAACATATTATGCATGTGTATATAGTGTTATAGTGTGTATAGGCCATAGTGTTCCCTGCATACATACTTACTTGGTTTGTGATTTGCTTAACCCTCAGAACCTGTCTCACAGCCTCCTGGATATACTTGAGCTGCCGGGTTGAGTATGCAGAGGCAGGCAAAGACGAAAGGTATTGGGAGGAGAACACTGCTGTCGGTGATGATGAAGAAACTGGCCCTGACGGTAGGTTGTTATCCGTGACTGGTGTTGGCACTAGACTCATCAGTGTTCCCTGCCACTTTTTGGACAGGGCAACCTCAACCTCTATGCGTCTCTGGTAGTCCTCTGCCCCCTCCCCCTCCCTGTCCTCCTCCAGGGGCTCCCCCAGGGGAGAGGAAATGAGGTGGAGGCAGCGCAATGCAGACTCCACGTGTGCTGCATCTGTCAGGAATTCCTCCTCCTCATCGTCATCCTCTTCTTCAGAACTAGACGTGAAATCATCAGATCCTAGGTTTCCCGACAAAATTATTGCATTTTGCCAAAAATTTGCCACTGTAATTAATTTTTAAAAAAAGCATCAGGATTATTTTTTAACTTTAATTTTTCCATACTTGCTAAGACATTTTGGCATTCAATATTCCATAGTGATCGAAATGACTCTTCCACCATCAGCAAATTTGCTCCTAAGATTGATGACATTATTCACAACTGACTTTTGATGAAGATTTAAAATTTTCCATTGGAATTCACTCCACAATATTGAAAACATAAAAGAATTGATGGTTTTGGAGTACCTAACCTTTAAAAGTTGTTATAATATAGAATTGGAATAGTGCTATACCTAACAGATTTTTAGATAGGTCTAGTTCAGAGAAAAATTGTTGTCAACTAGTCCAATTTTATCTAAGAATGGCTAAATTTTTTAGAGCAAATCAATTATTCTTAATGAAAATTTCCAAGTATACAGCATTAATAATTAAAGTATGAGACATTGAAGGTTATAATACCTACCTTTATTCTGCAAATTTGGATCAGGTAAAGGCCTTGGTTTTCTTGGTTTAGCTGCCCACCTCTTGCTCTCCCGCATTGCAGTCATTTTTTGTTGTGGGAAAGAGTTAAGGAAAACAACATTGCAATGAGGAAACATAAAATGTCTTTGTCTCTGAGTTCGAAGGGCGCCCACTATGGAATCCAACACAAGAAGCACCTGCATGGACACTGAGGTCCCTGTCGAATTCCAACTCCTGTCACCATCACCTCCAATTCCCCCAGGCCTTGTGACACCACGACTTTCTTTTTCCAGATGTATTAGATGAACTGTGTACAGCAAATCAAGAGTGACTCTCCTCAATTGTATCTATTTATATAAAATGGAAAGCCAAACACTGGTTATTGCTGAATATGCACATCTGTTGTTTAACTAATAATATTAATAATTATTAAAATTTTTCCACAAAATGTGTAGATACATATTTGTGCCTCAACATCATGACAAACTGCTGATATAACTTTTATAAATATTTATTTAATCATACATTAAGCAGATAAGAAGTAAAATAAAGTGATGCCTAGTACTTGATATTAATTTTGTTAACCAATATTTTAATGAATTTTCCCACTGTCAAAAATGGAGAGTGAATCAATCTATTTCCAGGCCATTAAAATTATGATCTTAATAAAGCTAAAGATCCTATCAAAACATTCCTGCAATACATGGAATCAACTTATTGACATTAATTTTTGTTCAATTTTTTTTATATTGGGATTTAAAAATTTTTTTAGTTTTATTATTTCTGCTTAATATTTTGCATTGTTAACATTTATTTATTCCATTAGAATATTATTCTTCTCTCTTCAACTTATTATACCTTTGCAGACTACTAACAAACCTTTAGAACATAGTTAAAATAACCATATATGTTACTACAAAGGCTATTTCTTACTCATCATTGATCAGGTCAAGCTGTTCAGAACTAAAAAGGTAGTGAATATGGTACAGCCAAATACATCATAACTGCTCTGTTAATTATTGTAGTTTGTGAAACTTACAATTTCCATTTACCTCAAAGGACTGTGATTGATGAGCTCATACCATCAGTTCAGTTATGGTTAAGGAATTTACTCAGCAAATGAGGCATAATAAGTTCATAAGTAATGAAATCTTCATGGTTTTTCCACTTGGTCAGGATGTCAACTGCTGACATTTTGTTGACTAACTTTGTCATCATCCTCAGGGTGTTAATCGAAACATTGACAGCTGATACCCTGACCAAGTGGTAAACTTGCAAAGATTTCACCACAACCATACACGGTGAAAACACCAAATCTTATAAACATATCTAAATGTTTCTTTGTCTTCCTTGAATAATCAATTCAATTATCCAAAGTTAAATTTTGTGCGTCGACAATGTGAATAACCTACAGAGCCAACAGAATTCAATGAGTAAATTTTAGCCAATTATTTGCAGTTATGTTTTAATCAAAGACAGCATTACCTGTTTCTCTTTATTGCTAGACACTGCTGCCCCAAGGAGTTTCCTTCCAGGACCTTGTCCTTGGATCCCTTCTAAAAGTGCTTCCACAGCAGACAAGGACCTCCCTGAACTGCTTTGAGTAGGACACCAATGAGATAAAAGAGCTAGTTCCATGGCAGGTGATGTCATCAACCAAACAGAGCTTCGAGGCGACTCACACCGTAATGTGTGATGTGGTCTTCCAGGGATCAGATAGAAACCCTGCATTGAAAAGAGAAGGTATCACAAGAAATTGCATGCAACAGAAAATGCTGCACAAAGGAAACAAAGCCCATAACAATGTTGATTAGAATCAAATAACACACTTTGGTAGTGAGCATACTGGGCATTTTTCATTAGGAATGATATAAGAAAAATGTTAATATCTTATTATGAATCAATGTAGAATGGCTTGTTGCAGGGAACAGTAAATCTGTGTAAAAATTTTTAACACAATGCCTAAAAAGGAAAAATCATAAGTCAAGGACCTCATTTCCCAATTCAAAAATGCATTGATTAATTTTTAAAAAATCCTAACAATGGATGTAAGACAAACTATGGAATTTGGATTTTTAATCCTATCTTTGAATTTAAAGCAGAGTAATTTAAGATAAATTTGTAGCTAATACTGCATAAAATGATACTTTGCTTGAAGGCAAATGATAAGTAACACATGCTAATAATCATACTTACATAGAGAGCTGTCTGATAGTAATGAAGAGCATTGATGTGTCCCAAAGGTATTCTATAAGGAAAGTCTGCTGTTTGAGGCCAACTGTCAAAACCAATTCCAAGTGTTAAGCACACACTTATGGTTTGTCTTTGAGATATTAGCTTATTCCCCTGTGATAAACTGTCATTTTCCTGGTCAGCCAAACTGGAACTGAATGATTTTGAAGGAAGAATGGTCGGTGAAAGTGGAGTCACCAGGAGTTCAGCACAAGGATTGCTTCTCGCAATAGTTATGTGGAAATCTCTTGGGTCAGGGAAACGATTCAAGTTCAATTTAGCTGAAAATGTAGAATTATTACAGTAAACATAATATTGCAAGACACATCCTTTTGTTATATGTAAATATGGCATTTAATTTTAAGCAGGAAAATTTACTTATTCAGGTGGATAAACACATAATGGATAATAATTGGGAGCAGGTATTTAATATGTTTATCATGTAAATCATATGACAAATAATGGCAATATTATGGCAATGATGGCAATGGTGTGCATGGCAATATGGAATTTTCAGAACTAGGGATACAGTCAAAATTTCAAACAAGCTCTCTAAAATTAACTGTAGATGCATCTATAATCCCACAACACCCAAATTAACAAAGGCAAAGTTTTGTTTATACCATAACTAACCATTGAAAAGAATATTTGAGTGAGTGAGATCATATATTACTCAACCCAATAATATGCACAGCATTTTTAAAGCAGTTTTCATCTAATTTCTATCAACTTGAGCTTAGTGTGAACATTAAAAACGAACATTTACCATGCACTTCCACCTAATTTTATATATGAACTTCCTGTTAGACATTTGACTAGCACACCACATACTTGACAAAAGCATATGATATCCAATGAAGACCACATTCACATCTTTTGGTATCAATAGGTTAAATAACTATACAGTTGTAGGTAATAGAGTATAGGATTATCATTATTATCAGAGAATGCTCAGGCATTTTCATTATTTCATCCCACAAAACTAACTTCATTTTAAAGCTTAACAGTATTTTCATATTTATTGAGTCCAGAATGAAGAGCTTAAAAATACTATATGTTGAGATTGAATACATTTAGAAAACTTTTCTCTCACAACAAGGCGAGATGACTTTAATTTTTCCAAGCATCTCAAGACTCATAGATGTATTTCCAGCTTTACTGGTTTATTTTCTGTCCCAAGTAATACCTCCAATAGTGACAAAAATGTCCATTGAAAATTAATTAAATGAGATGTACCTTTGGTTCATACAATCACTAATAAGTGTATTTCATAATGCATACAATGAGGTGAAAGTAACCCACCTGCAGAAATACTTGACATCTTAATTTCAGTGAAAGAAAATGCTTCAAAACAAATGGGTCACAACTACATGCCAATAAGACAAAGGAAAATGCTTTTAAAAAACATGAAGAGGGACTTGCACTTGAGTGTGAAAATGTTCTAATGATAAAAAATATGCATATAGTTATTACATGGAATATTTAAATAGGTGGTTTCACCAAATTCATTACCTGTTTTATGCAGATGAAAATGGATACGGTACCAAGTTGAGATGATATAGAATGATCTGTTTGCTACTTAGTAGTAAAACTTTCAAATCAATAAAAATATATTACCTAATCTCACTTGCAGTCTCTCTTACAACCTTAGTGGCATATTCATGAAATTTCATCATACTCAACATTGAGTCAAAAGCCGACCCAATCTCCAAACAGTTACACATAGTTACTCTTTGTTTTTGCTGATGCAATAGTACCTGGTCCAAAAAAAATCTGATGTGATGGAGGTAAGTCCTTGATGGTGTGATGCAGCGTCATTGGGTCCAGAATCTTCCCTGGGCTGCCACAGAGTGTGGACTCGTCGACATCCAGAGGGCACAGCGGTGGAGGAGGAGGAGGTGGTGGAGGTGGGGGGAAGGACTCCACAGAGTCAGGGGAGGAGATGACGGTGGAAGATGCTTCAAGCGAGGCAGCCTTTGACAGGAGGTGAACAAAATGCTCCTGGAGTCTATCACTGAGGATCAAGAATAAAATGGATCAAGGAATCACATCTGATAACATAAATTTTCATAACATAAATTTTAAGTGCACAGGTGCTGAATATAAGTCAAGTTACTCCAGAAATTATCACACTCTTTTTGATTTTTAAATGGCGAATGTTTTTTAAAAAAAATAAAAATTTACAAATATACAGTTTGATTCCCTTAAAATTTTATCAGTCATGCTGTAAAATTTGTTGTACTTAAGAAACATAGAGCTGATTATTTCTATAATATATAATTGTTCCGAATTTTTGCGCTGGGAAGATAGTACATAAGCATTCTAATAGTTTTAACAATTTCAATTATATTTAATGTTAATTTTAAAAGTTTGTATTTAAATTTCCTGAATAAACTAACACTCCATTTATTCTAAAACCAAATCTTATTTCTTGAAGTAGAACAATTATAAAAGGAGTACAACAATAATTCCAAAAATACGAGCACAATAATTCAGCCCCAAAACATGATGCTCTGGTGATTAGATTTGGTGGACAGAGCAGGCAGCATTCATGTAATACTTTGAAAGCTTAAACTTATAAAATTAACTCATGCCAGCAATACATCAATGGGGTTTATCAAAATATTACCCTTCATTTGCATGAGTGAGATGAGAATTACAGGGGATGAATGAAATAGAGTGAATACTTCTATCACTTGCAGTGACACAATTTCATTCCCAAATCTTTGGGAAATAAGACCAACAATCCTTCACTAATGTCCTTATGTCATACAATACACACCCACCTATCAAATAAAAGCTCAAAATGTTGATCCCAAACATGGTATGACTCTATGTTTTCCAATTGAAAATGAAGAAATATTGGTTCTAGTCATGACTTCACCATATGTATCATGGTACATGAGTAAAAATATGCATACAGTTATTTTTATTTCTTGTAGTTCATAACTTCCTGAGGATTGGTTGAAACAGAGGAGAAGGATTGTGGGGAAGTGAATTGAAGAGGGAAGAGGGGGAAGGTGGGAGATGTGAGGCTGAAGTTGAGGGGTTAAGGTGAAGTTGAGGAGTGAAGTTGAGCAAAAGTAGTTATTGAAAGCTGAGGGATGGTCACTCCCCAGAAAGCACTCATCTTTGTGAAATTCAGAAATTGGGATTCAGTGTGACTTCCTACTAATATTGATTAGCAACCAAAATCTTTTGGCCTTGTTTGGAATTCCCTCAATTATTCTGTGAATATAGTTTTTATAGCCAAAGTGAAGGAGAAAACATATGGTAAATATCAAAGACATGAATTGTTTAAATATAAATAATAAAAATATTTGACTGCAAAAAATTAATTTGAAATTAAATTTGAATTATGGAATGGATGGTTAATTTTCCTTAGTCATGCAACCATTTACACATTTCGTGTAACACTATCCAGATAAATTTTTAAATGTACATTTATTTTTGTAAATATTACCAAGATACGACTCTGGGAAATAATTGGAAGACTGATGCACCAATGCGATGCACTGCTATTTAAGAATATTATGATGTACAATACTTCAACAGAGATGCCAACATCGCAACCTATTGCCCTGACGAACATAAGTCATGGTACGCATAAATTGAAAATTATAAGCATTTGCACACGAATATTTATATTTGAAATTTAAAAAAAAAATACCACAAAGTTCTTAAAAACCTCAATAACGTGCCTAAAAGACGTTTATGTTGGAGAAGGTAACCACAAAAAGCATTGTTATTCACCTTCTGAGGTAGCCATCTTGCCCGATAAATTCCGCCCAAGTTTCTACCCCCTCGCCCTGCAGCCTGACCCTGGCAAACCCTTGTGGGGTGCAAGGCATCCTCCTTCCCCCTGCCCCCTCCTCCGACGTCACCTCTCCGCCCCCGCCCTCCAGCAGGATGCAAGCAGGCCTACTACTGCTGCCGCAGCACCCGTGGTCGTCTTCCTCAGGGTAGATGGCCGGCGAGGACAGGGCGTCCAACCGCACGAGGTATCGAAGACTTCGGCCTGCCTGCATGCACATGGAAAGAAAGACACCCTTGTGGAGGAGGAGCGGATGGTTCCAGGGCACGTGCAGTGAACATGGGAAAGATTCGCGCGGTAGCGTAGCCATGCGACTCTGGCGTAAATAGAGTTTGTGCCTCCCTGTGATGTCTCTTGAGTCTCCCACCCCACCTCCTCCAACCACTGAGATTCTCATTACCCCAAAATTTTCATTTTTACCTCATCTTGTGCGTCATACAATATGGAAAGAAACAATATGCAATAATACACTTTTTTGCAGCATATTTATAAGTACGGCACGTTTCACGGTGACATGACACAATCAGTTGCAAAGAAGAGCATTTGGGTACATGCACATGGTCTGTACAAAAAAAGACGAGACTGGTTTTTCTACGAGCGAAATGCTTGACAGATCACGAGCAGTAAGTTTCCGCCTCATAGCGGTCTCTGTGAGAAGTAAAACACCACCTTGCTAATTGCTCTTTCTAGACTTTCCTCCGCACAACAGCGATTCTTGTCTGAGCTTGCACACGCTTGCAGTACAAATTCTTGTGCCGGTGAGTTTGAAGGTGTTAGAGAAGCAGTGCGTGTTCATTGAATTTTTGTTTTATTCTCGGTAAAAGTGCAACTGGAACTAATGCAATGATTCAAGAGGCATTCAGAAATGAATCTATGAGTCGGTCGCAGTGTTTTCGTTGGTACCACCGAATCCTGTCTGGAAAAACCTAGACCGGTGAAAAACCGAGACATGAACTTGTAGGATACGGATGCATAGGAGCAGAGTTCAGTACGCCTGGGGAATCCCGCCGCCTGGTATACACCAGGACGACAAAATCCAACATCCCCCTCCAGTTGGACTCTGCGGCGCAGCAGGGGCATTATCCGTCCGATGTTTGAGTTGCCTAATACGAGGGTAGCCTGAAAAATAATGCACACATGCTTGTAGAGCGCGAACAAAAACAGATAGCAAGATCGGACAAGAAGTACATTAAAGTACAATTCTAAAGTTTCTAAATCAAAGGTTTATTTTTCAAAATAGTCGCCGTTAAGGCTAACACATTTCTCCCAACGTGTAACAAGTTATGTTCATTCCGTCACTGAAAATCTCTTCCGACTTTTCACGAATCCAGGATTTGACAGCTACCTTCATCTCATCTTCCGAGGTGTAATGATTACACTTGACGTCTCTCTTGAGTTGAGGAAACAAATAAAAGTCGCAAGGCGCAAGATCGGGGGAATATGGAGGATGTGGAATCGGTTCCAATTTCAGGTTTCGCAGAGCCTCTCCAGTTGTGCGCGAGGTGTGTGGACGAACGTTGTCATGTTGCAAGGTTATTGGCGCCAGGCTGCCTCTAACATGACAAACTCGACCAATAAGGTTTGCCATACGCTGATCATTTTGAATCAAATCTTCGGCGGGTTTGCCATGTTTATCGTCTGAGTCAGTGATCGGACGTCCGCTGCGTGTTTCATCAACAATTATGGCTTTTCCAGGCTCGCAACCACGAAATGTTATCACCCATCGATTTACAGTAGGCCTATCAACAGCATCGTCATCATAAACAACCTTTAAATGACTTTGAATCTCAGTAGGAGTCACTTTTTAAGTCATGCTGTTTAAAAAATAAGGAAAAATGTACACTTCCACACACTTTTAATACAATACGACCATGGTTTCGATGATGCGCAGCATCGAAACCACCATGAAGGAATTCTACAAAGTTAAGCCTGAAACTGTTAGCTTTATCACGCTGTTTAACTTGCGTTTACATAGCGCTAGAACACGTCTCCATACTTCCGCCTCTCAAAATGCACTGGATGAATGTAAGGACCTCAAACCTGCACATGCGTGTTGAGGGAGAATGTTACTTCCACATGCCACCGGAAGTGCTTCTGAAGGTCATTATGTTTCTGGTCTACAAGCATGTGTGCATTAGTTTTCAGCCTACCCTCGTACGCGGACTCCCGCCCAAGGCGCCACCCCCCCCCCCTTAGTGGTGATCGCTCCGCCGGGACAGAAGCTCCCGTACACTTCTCTCCGATTCGGCGACGCGGACTCTAAGAGCCGCGTATTCGCCGACCCTCTCGAACAGTGAAACGGGAGACCAAAGTGAACCCATCATAAAATTACTAAATGCCTTAACTACTAGAAGAGGAAAACAAAAGCTAATCTATGATTCCCGCCCTATGTATCCTTAGTGCCCTTCGATAAAGTCATAGTAAATATTCAAACAGGAGTTCTTAAACTAGAGGAGGTGGAACAGTTTAACTATCTCAGGAAGTACTCCGGACCAAATGATCAGAGTACTGCGAGGGACATACTCGTAAGACGTAGAATTGGGTTATGCTAAGAAGCTTTCACAATCTTTCATATTCACGTTTGTGTTGTTTTTATCATTAGATCACAATAGAATGTTTCTTTTTTTCATACAGACCTTTCGATGCCTGCGCTTTTCCGGAGCATCAAGAGGTATTAAAAACTTGGAGGCAAACCGCGGATCGGACATCCCCACTGAACACACCAGACGCTGCACCAAACGCTCAGTAGATGACTCGGCCAGCGCCAATGCTCCTTCATCGGCCATAGTATCGCACCAATCCCCTGGAAAAGAAAGTCCCTGGCATGAAGAAGAATGAATTGAGTGTACAACAGTCAATACATCGTGATATTAGTTGAAACTCGTGGGCTAGTGTATGTAGGTAGTAATATATCTTTCGGACGGCTGTGATATGTTTTTAATTTCCCATCAAGTCTGAAATTGAAACACGGAAGTCAATCAACTTTGGAAAGACGATGGAGGAGCAAAATGGCAATTTAAATCCTTAAGCGGAAGTCGAAAATGCGACATCACGGTGAATTCTCTGAAGGAATATCCACCAGACTAACCGGGATGGCACTGCTATGTTCTTATGGCAAACTTATGTCTCCTTTGGGCACGCAAGATAGACAGATACATCCAACGGAGAAACTAAGGGAGATGCCGCGACAGTAAATTTTTGTGGTGTCCGCTAAATCTGAAATCGTTGCTTTATAACGTATGGATAGACAAACGTAGAGGGATGCCAATCTTCTTGCAAAAATGAAGGAACGCCTAACTATGTGTGCCCAAAGAAAGCCGAAGGTAAAAATAGAATCGGTTAAAGTTCAAAATCCTATTTACGTATGAGGCGGGTGTAGAGGTTAGCCTCCGGGGTATTTCATCGGAGGGGAGTGAAAGGTAAATGCTTGGCCTTTAATATAATCTTAATTCCGTCCTAAATCAAAGGTATTGTTTTATAGCCTTCACGTTTGGCTGCCTTTCCATTTTTGGAACAGGGACCAAAACTGATATTATGAAATCTTCCCTTCAATTTTCTCCTTCATAAATTCAACAAATTAACCTATTAAACTCTTCTTTCTACGTTTTCCTCGACCCTTTAGAAGTTCCTAAAGCCATTTATGGTGGCAGCTTCACAACTAGAAAATTTCATTCCAAATTATTTCAGAAAATCTCATTCGGTGAAAAGTTTTGATTATAAATTGTATGCTATTTCGGCAAAAGGATGGATTCCTCAAATTGACGCAGTTATCAATAATATCATTGTGCTATTTTAAAAAAATACATTTGTGATATCATAGTTCATTCATGATCTTTTTTTGCTTAAAATGATTTCAGATGGTTTATCATGACTTTTCATCAACAAAAGGATAGAGAGTAAGGCAAATGGTTACTTAGGGTGATGATCAGTTTGGGTTTAGGAAGGGGAGAGGTACGCGTGATGCCATTGCAGTAATGAGATCACTAATCGAAAGGAATATAGAATACAATAAGGATGTATTTGCCTGTTTCGTAGATTTCGAAAATGCGTTTGATAGAGTGAATTGGGAAAAACTAATATGCATATTGCACAAAATGGGAATGGATTGGAGGGACAGGAGACTGATCCGCAACCTGTGCATGTCTCACACTGCTCAAATGCGAATGGGGAACGCAGAGTCCGGAGGGGCAGTGTTAGGAAGAGGTGTAAGGCAGGGTTGCCCATTGTCACCGGTGCTGTTCAACTTATATGTGGAGGAAATGATTAAAGAGGCATGGTAAGGGCTGGAGGTATGCATGGTTTAGTAGGGAGGTTAAGAAAAGACTCACAAAAACTCTGATATGGAGCGTAGCTATGTACGGCGCGGAAACGTGGTCACTGAAGCAGGAGGATAGACGTAGATTGGAGGCTTTTGAAATGTGGGTATGGAGAAGAATGGAGAAGGTGAAATGGACCGAAAGGAAAACAAATGAGGATGGTGGGTGAGGAGAGGGGTTTGTTGAGAGAAATCCTATGGAGGCAGGAAAGATGGATGAAAGGCATATTGAGCGATAATGGGATTTTGAAGAAGGTAATAGAGGGGAGAATGTTTGGCAAGCGAGGAAAGGGCAGGAACAGGATAGGGATGTTGGACTGGATGAAGGGAGGAAAGAAGTACACAGAGATGAAGAGGGACCTTATGTAGAGTAGGTTGCTGGATTGGGTTTTGTTAGGATCCACAAAATATTTATTTGGTAGTTGTGTCCATGCAAAAACCTACTTTAACCGGTAGATTACTTAATAATATACACAAACACAAGCATCTGCGGACGCCCTAGAATTCTATGCGACGTTTAACCTGGGTCTCACTTTGTGTAATATCGACCGTGATTTTGTTACTTTAATGATTCTTGACTGCCCGAGGAAAAAACGAATATTTGTATCTATCTGTGCTGGAGCCTGGCTATCTAACCTTATCTTTGTGGTCTAACCCAACCAAATAGTGTGGGGCCGTAATAAGTCCCTTTTGCATGAATTGGTTAAACTCGTTTGTTCTGAAAGTCTCTCTCGTTCTTTCCGGGGCTCTCATTATAAAGCCAATCACGCTCGTCTTCTTATCGAAACAATTTTCAACGAATCTAGAGGATTTTATCTTAAGTATACCCGGTTCTTATCAACGATTTTTGCCATGAACCCAAATGCTTGGGGCGTATTCCAAATACTAGCTAAGCGAAGTTACTCCTCTCTTTTACTACTAACTCATTTCATTTTTCTTATCAACTGTTTAATGAAGCCGAGTTTCTTGTGAGGGACTTTTTTTTAATCTCTTCTTTGAGGCGTCTCGTATCTATGTCTCGTGTGCCGAGGCGTCCCTGTCTGTCGTACGGTGTTCCTTTTCTAAGACGTACTGGTGTCGTCTTTGTTTTTCTCATGGTGGCTCTGTGGATCGGCGGTATCAGCAACTACTCGGTTTCTTCATGGGCGGAAGGGCCGATGGCAGGTGAAGAGTGGCAATGGGTCGCTTGTTACACCCCACCTCCTGTCGATAACACCTTCGTTTTTTTCGACCAGTCAGGTGTACTCTCAAAGAAATAACCAATGTTATTGCTCCCGCCATGGCGATTATTCTTCTGTCAGTTGTCGCGCTTCTAGCACTTGGAATTATGGGGTTGCAGCATGGCGTATTTGCACTATTTGTGTCCTAAATCCGGGGGCCGAAATTGGCGCCTAAATTTCTACATCTACATGGATACCCCGCAAGTCGCCGCAAGGAGGTTTGGCGGGGAGTGTTAGGTCACCTACCGTAATTAAGGATAAAACCACATGTAAAGCATTGCTTATCCTATTAAATTAATGAGCTTACAATATTTCCATGCCATGAATAAACTACTTCTTTACAGATAAATGCAATACTTACTTAAATTTGGGTCCTCTCGCTGCCTAACGAGTTCAACATGGCGTCCACGCCAAATCTAGCAATTTAGGCGCCTAAATGAATCTCCTGGGCGCAGCATAAGAAATACCATTGTGCTCACCCTTCCATCCCTCATCCCTTACTCGGTCCACTGCCAATAGAACACATTTCCTATGTGTGGGGGCCATTTGTTACATAGCCTTGGATTAATACAATATTTCCATTCTTGATTTATTTTAGTTCCCTGCAAGCCACCACTAGAGTGTGTGGCAGGGGGTGAATACACACCAGAATAATTTTACCCGAACATGGCCCTACCGCGGTCGGACAGTGTCATTCTGATCCCCTATCGTTCGTGGAAAAATTGACATCCTAAAGCTACCTCCTCTACACCTGATCTTTTTTATTGTATTAACATGATCTCTCCTACCGTAGTACGATGGAGGTAATAACACATTTTCAACATCAGTGCTAGAGAGACATCCTTCCAATTTATGCAAGAGCTTCAATCTTTAATTTAACCTTCGCTCCATTGAGTTATTACCAGCCTAGCTGCTCTAATATTTTGGATACGGTACTCAGTTTATCAAAACTTTTTACAAGTCTAGCTCTCTACGTTGCACTCAATTCAATTTCGTGAGGATCCTTGATGCTAGCAGTATATTCTAAATGAGGCCTAACCGGCGAAAGATAACATTTCTCTTTGACCTTTTCAAGACATTTATCCCGTACTCTTCTAATTATTCCTAATTCTTTGTTAGATTTTCCACATATTCTCCGTATGTGTTTCACCCAGGAGAGATCGTGAGTGAGGGTAACGCCTAGGTATATAATTGAGTCTACACATTCCATTTCGGTGTTCCCAATGCAGTAGGCGTTCGGGTGGTAATTGCTATTTTTCCAAAAAATTATGACTACGCACTTATTTAAGTTTAATTCTAATTGCCAAGTGTCGCACCAGCCTTGTATAGCATTAAGGTCATCTGACGAAGCTGTATGGTTCCGAGACTTGGAACATTGGAAAAGTGGAGCAGCAAAGAATAGAAAGAAGCCTTTGAAACATGGTGCTGGAGGAGAATGATACACCCACCTTTTTTGCCACACACCTTTTTTGCTGGCTCGCAGGGTATTTATGTAGATGAATGATGAATATTAAATGGACAGACAAAGTAAGGAATTGGGAAGTATATCGAGGAGCAAAAGATGATAGGACCAAATGGAGAACTCTACGGCAAAGAAGAAATAGATGGATTGGACACACATTGAGGCACAATGGATTAATTAGGAATATAATAGAAGGAAAATTAGAAGGAAAAATCACACGAGGAAGATCAAGAGACATGTACATTGGACAAGTTAAGAAGGACGTAAAACAGAGAAGGTATCAGGGATTGAAGGAATTGACATTGAATAGAGTAGAATGGAGGGCTGCAGTATACCAATTCTAGGATTGAAATACTAATGATGATATGGTAAATGATAGACTAATGATGATTAAAATTAAAAGCATACCTACTGAATTGTTGATTATACAGGCATACTTCCCAATATCAAGTTCAGAAGACGATGGGATTTTAAGAATCTACGAGGATATTGATGAGCTGATTAGAATGATAAAAGAAAGAAAGTGGGCCCCCATTTACAAAGAGGGAATTTCAGTATGAGCTTCAAAAGCTAAATGCTGGAAAAACTATGGGTGTGGATAATGAACTGGCTGAGATATTAAAAAACCTTGGAAATAAAATGAAAAAAAATGACCCTTCACAAAAGTACATTAAAGTTATGAAATGGGAAGATACCTGAAGACTTTGTTAAAAGCAAAACTATTATGAAACCAAAAGCAGGTAAAGCAATTGAATGCATGCAGTACAGTACAATTGCTATTCTGTCACATGCTTCCAAGGTTCTTTTACGCACAACAGGGAAGAGAATCAAAAAGAAAGTGGAGGAAATTGTTGGAGAAGATCTATTTGGCTTTAGGGAAGGTAAAGAAACGAGAGACGCTATACTGGCACTGCACTTGATCCTAGAGAGAAGGCTAGAAGTGAACAGGAAAGTTTTCTTTGCCTTCATTGATTTGGAAAAAGCCTTCGATACTGTAGATTGGCAACTTATGATTGAAACCTCTGCAGTGAAGAGAAGGGTAGCTTTGGCATATGAATATCAAAAGAATCTTTTAGGAAACAAACACATAAAATTTGAAAGTAGAAAATCCTTTGCAAAATCGTTTATTTGGAATACATTATTATATGGATGCGAAACTTGGACATTGGGAAAGAGGGAAAATACTTGGAAGCAATGGATGTGTGGATTTGGAAAATAACAACACGAACGAGATGGATGGACAAGGAAAGTAGCATAGAAGTATTGGGGGAAATGAAAAAGGAAAGGAATTTAATAAAAGAGATGATTAAATTTGTGGGACATGTTCTCAGACATAACAACTTCCTGGAAAACATAATGGAGGAAAAAATAATAGGAAAAAAGGAAGAGGAAGGTCAAGAAAGAAATCTATAGATGATAAATAAAGTACTGTGAGAATAACAACCTAAAATGAACTGAAAAGAACGGCAATAGATAGAGAGAGACCATCCCACCTAGCCTTTACCCCCATTTGCACACCATATTCCAACAATCACGCGCACTCCCGCGTGCTGTTCTCACCCATAACCTATATCATTTCAGTGAACCCATCTGTTGTCCCTAGCCAAAATCATATTCAATTCAGCCCCTCACTCAATCCGTCAATTTGCCAAATGTACTTCCTCAGCACTTCGAAATCTCACTCGATGTTGTGAGGGCTTCCTTAAAACATTCTCCACTCGTACCCAGTCTTTCTTGGCTTTCTTTAAGCTAAACATTAAAACAGGAGGGGAAAAAATAGAGCAGGGAGAACGGTTTACATATCTCGGAAGTGTTTTTGGATCAATACGGTCAAAGTAGTAGGGACGTAAGGAAAAGAATTGCGCTAGGCAAGGAGGATTTCTCAAGGAGGAGGGAGTTGATGACGGGGAAGTTGAGTAGGGATGTTAAGACAAGACTCGTATAAACCCTGATATGGAGCGTAGCTATGTACGGCGCGGAAACGTGGTCGCTGAAGCAGGAGGATAGACGTAGATTGGAGGCTTTTGAAAGGAGGGTGTGGAGAAGAATGGAGAAAGTGAAATGGACCGAAAGGAAAACAGACGAGGAAGTACTGGAGTTAGTGGGTGAGGAGAGGGTTTTGTTGAGAGAAATCCTTTGGAGGCAGGAAAAATTTTTAAGGAAGAGATGGAAAAATTTTTTCGATACGGAAAAATCTTTGGTCTGTACGACGTTTTAGCTTTGGACGAGGTAATGAATTTGATGAAACTGTCGATTAGGCCACTTGTGTCGATATGGATGACATTGTCAATGCTTCTTGATGCCTCTCAAAATAATCGCCAATTGCACATACGTCTCCTTGGGTCCCACATATTTTTTTTCAAGTCGAAGGTCGATGCTGGGAAAGGAATGCGGGCCGCCTGCTTGGAGAGAGACGGCTGCTAATCGGCGCCGAGGGGGTCCGCCGCAGCCCTAAAGGCGCAAGTGGGGGACGGGAGAAGAGAAAGAGGGGAAGGTTTGGGGAGACTTGTGGGCGGCATAGGTATGCGCACCCGTGCGTGGACGAGAAGAGAGCCGATATAAAGAGGGGGGAGGCCCAGGTCCAGAGCTGACGAGGATTACGCGGATGGCAATCGCGTTTCCATTTCCGCTCCGCTGAGATAATGAGCGAACTCATGAAATGCAGCCGCCTTTGGCACGCCCGTGGCGCTCTGGTGATCCCTCCTTCATGCGTAGAGGGGGCGAGAATTCAAACGGGGCAGGGGTGACTCCAGGGAGGGATGGGGAGAGGGAGGGGCGCAGGTTCGTACCTCAGGAAATGGGGGCAACAAGGCAGAAATGCACACGTTTCCTTTCTGCGTTATCGGACGAGATGCTTCTTCGTGATGGCTGATTGGTGAGGCACGGCGGTGGTTGATTGCTTGCTATACGGCAGTAGAGATCGTTTACAGGGGCAGATGGCTTATTTGAAGAAGTGCGTAGGTGTGGAGGGTGTGCGACTGGAAACCTGGCTTACTTGGGTATTAGCCCACTCTCAGTGGGCTAGTCACTCCCGCTGAATCGGACGCTTTGCGACGTGATTTTCATTCTAATAAATATGCACCGAAAGTAAAGGTTATCATCCAGAGATAAATGAACTGGCTAGGGAGACTTGGTCTCTTACTATTCCATTGCTTTTTTCAAAATTCTTTATCATATTTCTATCGAAAATTTCAATACGGCAAAATCATTTTAACGAAAAGACCTTTTCTTAGAAAACCGACCACCATTTTGAAAAAAAAACAAAAGGCCAAATGTGTCCATGATTATGTCTCTTGGTATCATGTCAAGTTATGAAATATATGTTCGACGAGCAGTAATCTCTGTATTTGTTCCCGAACGTAAAGCAAACTTCGAGATTTCTAAGCGACGGAATGCTCTGGCGTGGTTAAGCAGATATTTCAGCTTTTCCCCTCACTTCTTTCCAGAGTACTGCTCGTTCGTAACGTACGATACGTCGTGTGGACATGACAACGCTGTACTTGCTGCTAGAAGAAGCGGAAGAGCCCACAAGTGGGGGGAGAATTTGGAATGAGAAGTAGAGGAACAGGAGAAGTTGTTTAACACTCTCGGGCTCATCGCAGAGGAGAGGATATAGAAATATCAACCGAGTGCTATTTCTGGAATAAGCAAGAGGAATATACGAGTTAGCAGAATAGGAATAAAGAAGGATCTCTATTAGAAGAAGCAACTACTAGCGGAAAAAAGTACTACGAAGGTGAGTCAAATGCAAACCTTGAAATGTAAATATTTTTTATCTCGTAATTAATTTAATACCGAAGGTTTTCATTCATACCATTTTCCTATTTATTCCCTTTGGCATACAATAGAAGTAGTTCAGCGCTTCGAAAGCTCTCTTCCATCTATAAAATAAAACAGCTATTAAGGCTTCTGCCGTCTTAACACGGTGTGTACCTGACCTGGTGGAGTGGAGCCGGTGATCTACATCAACATAACAGTTTTTCCATGTAATAAGTTACCGTGACGTAATTTATTTTCAATGGAATTCACCAAAGACATGAAAAGCAAACTGGTTGCAACACATTTCAGTCCTAAAAAATCAGCTGAAGCGTTGATAATTTTTCAAGATTATTTTTTTAATATGATATTGAAGTTTGCACAATCAAAGATATAACTAGAATTAATTAATGTAAAAAAATCAATAGCGGTGAGAAATGTATGGATGAAATGATTGAATTTAATTAATAGAGATATCTCCGAAGAATTATTTAGGTTCGTTGAGTCGTTTTCTATGCTAGAGAACATATCGTATATCTATATCTATTCCGTGCCACAATTTTGTGTTAAAAAAGTCTTAAAAAATGAAATACGTCAAATAGGTCAAAATATTCCATATCCCCGATCAGTGTTTCCCATCGCCCTTCTTAAGAGGTACTTGTTTATGCCCGATATCTTATCGATGTTTATCTGCAGAAATTTGGTTTTTTTCAGTTGTATTGTCGATCGGCAATCAGAGAAAGATCACTTTGAATTGAAATTTTCTTCTAATCTTTTTAGACAGCGGTTATTTTCCCATAAACCTCATTTTGTTGCTTGTTTTCTTCATCACGAGTCCAGCATATAATCAAGCCGGTCCCTCTTCTCAAAACGTTTACCAGCTCAACAGCACTGAAGAAGAAAGAAAATATCACCGGGAATTCCACTTCCTGATCAAAGAAATGGATTATACCGAGTCTAAGGAGATTTTTAAATTCGATGAAAGAAATATATCTTTGCGCTAAAATACGTTCCAGGTTCAACATTTAGATCAATTTTTGTGACCGAATGCCTTTACCGCTCGAATTTAAGCAGAGCTCATCGGGGACAACGGTTTCACATACTCGTAATAGTAAATCTTCAGGTAAGCAAAACACCTTCACAAATCGGGGGAAAATGCAGCGCATCATTTGATTTGGATGCGTGAACGAGTTTTCCGTCGAAGCCTTCAAAGAAGCGCACCGCGACTGCCAGAGGGAGATGGCTGCAGTCGATGTTTCGACGCACAAGGATGGATAACTTTTGGAGATTTTTTTGAAAGTTAAACTTCGACCCACAAGAAATTTATTCTAGGTATATTCTACTTATTTTTTGGTAAAGACTCTGTACATCTATCTACACCTACAGACTATCCCGCAAGCCGTCGAAAAGACGTGTGGCAGGGGGTTAAGGTCACCAGCCTACTTACCTCCGACACTTCAAAAACACATGACATCCCGAAAGCCACCGAAAGGGTTCGTGGAAGGGGATAACTAAGCACACCATTGATGAAATAATCGTTACACATTAAAATTATAAACTACATTGTAACAATTCCACTGAGTACACTAATAACACAAATATGAAATGCCCAAAAAACGGCAAGACTAAAATGAAAAGCAGTCACCAACCATCGGATGGTATTACACTAATGCAAGACGGGCCATTCGCAAATGAATTACAAGGATTTTATAATAAGACTCCGTAACATTTGTTTCCTGACGTTTGCGTGAAGTGCTGAATTCAGACCGTCAGTTAAGTGCACGCATGACTGCATATTGCATTGCCATTGATAAGAGGACAGTGCACACCATTATCACTGATAATTTGGCGAGGCGAAAGATCCGCGCTTAACCCTTCCCGAATGTCTTTGGAGGGACAGCCGAGATAAGAGTCGAGTGTGTCTGCTTGCGAAGACCTTCCGCGGTGGAATCGCGACGAATCCCCAACCCCCCTTACAGTCCCGACTTGGCACCAGCAGGTTATTCTTTCTATTCCCGAAAGTGAAACCCTACCTCGAAGGACACCACCATGGGACCCTAAGTGCCGCCAAAGAAGCTTAAACGCGGGCGTACCCTTAAGGACCTTTCGGAATCCTCCTGCCTACCAGGGATTCTTCTAGTCGTGGAAAAGCGGCTGTTAAAACTGTGTCAACGCTCAAGAGATGTACTTTGAAGAATTTTCAGACATTGTAGCAATATCTGAAATAAATCTATTTTTTCCGAATCTTTACATGCTAACCATGTACACCTAGAAATTTGTTCACAGGACACCCAACCACCATCCGGCCCAAGCGCGGGTGTCGGGCGCGTTATGGGGTTTTTGTTTTATCTATTTTCACTTACTAGTACCCTGGGAGCCACCACTAGTGGGTTTGGCCGGGAGTGATTACACACCAGAGTACCCTTGACCCAAAACGACTTCCTCCACCCCTACTGCGGTCGGATAAACATCATTTAATTCCGATCCCTTGTCGTGCGTGGTAAAAATGACACCTTAAATCTATCTGTTCTGTCTGCACTTAATCTCTCGAATTTAGTTGACATGATCTCTCCTACCGTAGTACGATGGGGCTAATAAACATTTTTAACATCACTGCTAAAGAGACCTTCCAATTTATGCAAGGGAAGGAGGAGGGATTCAATTTATACAAGGGGAAAGGATTGATTCCAAGAGCTTCAATCTGCAATTTCACCTTTGCTCCGTTAAGTGATTCCCAGCCTAGTTACTCTTTTTTTATAAGCTACTAAGTTTATCATAGCAACGTTTTACAAATATAGCTCCTCTACGCTGCACGTGATCCAATCCGGCAATCAATCCAACTTCATGAGGATCCCATTTTACTTGCAGCATATTCTATGAATGAGGCCTAACCAGCGACAGATAACATTTCTCTTTGACCTTTTCATCATATTTACCAAATAATCTTCAAATAGTAAAGCCTAATTTTTTTTAGCTTGTCCACATATTCCCCGTATGTGTTTCACCCAGAAGAGGTCGTGATCGAGGGTAACGCCAAAGTATTCAATCGAGTCTACACATTCCATTTCAGTGTTCCCCATGCAGTAGGCGCTCTGGAGGGAATTGCTTTTTTTCCAAAAAGTCATCACTACGCACTATATTCAGTTTAATTCTGATTGCCAAGCGTCGCACAAACATTGTGTAGTCATTAAGTCACATGTTAAATCTGCTTTATCCTTACGGATTATCTCTGTAAACTTCTCCGCATCCCTTTGAATCGTCCTTAAACAAACGCATCATACTAGTGACTACGGAGTCACTGGCGTTAACGTAATTAAGGAATAAAATAAGTCCTATAACACTTCCCTGGGGAACACCAGAAGAAGAGGTCAGCCATTATGTGTGTTGAGGGTGAATTAACTTGTATGTTTCTAACTATTTTCGCCAGGGTCTTTCCTAGTCCCTTTAGTGTTTACCCCTTGTTTTATTTTCCCGAATAGTGTGGAACAGGAAAACAAGTGTTTGAATATATCCGCTCGGCAGTCTTTCTCACGTATCTTGGGACAATTGTCTGTCCTGCTCATGTAGTTGGGGGCTGATCTTCTATATCGGATGCAAAATCACACTATTGGTATCTTCACCCTTGGGTTAATATCGCATTGGGTCTTCGCATATCTTAAGGTTCCCATTCCAGATCTTTCGGTAAATGTGTGGCGCAAATGCGTTAACTCCCAAAAATTTTCAAAATGTCTCCACCCAGAAAGAAACTCATGCAAATACTCTGTGGAAGTTAGGCACACACGCCTCTAAGAAGAGGTTATTCCTTCCACACGCCGCTGGAATGGGCATATCAGAATCAACGGCAGGAAATGCAGCCTCAACATTTGCTCGCGTCGACCACCGAAGCTGAGCTGGGAGTCATCCCCTTCGGCGCAGACGCCACGCAAAGGACAGTGGGAGTCTCTGTAGATGATAAAGGACTAGGTTGGGCCGCGAGCACAAACACCTTAACCTAAGCAGCTGCTCGCTGTGCCAACTCCACTTTTTGAAGGACTTCCCACGATTCCTTCGATGACATTTGACTCTCCCACCAAGGCACAAACCTCCAAGCCTCACTTGAATCAAATCCAAACCACGGGGATAAATCTTTCGCCGCACGACAGGAGCTTCGTGGTTTATTAGCAATCGCGACATACTAAAAGTATTTAAAACTTGAACTGAATACGCCTTCCGTCGGATGGGACGTTTAATTGAGTGACCTCTAGGCAGACTCCTATCGCTATTAGACCTTATTTCTTATACAAATTATTATCTCTAATTGTACTAAATTCGGGTTCAGCATTAATTTTGCAATTTAATGCTAACATGTCATCTTATTTGATATTTCTTTCTCGTGTTGTGTAATTGATGTTAACTACATCAGAATACTAAAGGGGGATTAAGCGAGAGCAGGAACCCGCTCAACATATCATGCTATATTTTTTTGTATGCTATTTCTTTTGTATTTGCTTCTGCAATAAAAAAAGGAAAGATGTGATTGGGGAAACTGCTTCACCACCTTTCCTTATTATTATTTATAATATCGCTATTAGAGTAGGCCAATCCCCGCGGTGGATTCCACCCTTCTCCTCTTTCCCTGAAAACCCTACCTCACTGCATCACCCACCTATGGCGCAAATAACCTCAGTAGTAGGTCCTCTCCCATGATACCTACTACTCGAGCGACCCTTGTACATAGGATGGTCTTCGTGAAAAAAGCCATCACACTATCAGTCGCATTAGCACATCAATGGTTCACCACTAACGGGAGAGCACTGCGTTGACTAAATCTTTCCATCTACTTCTCCTCGCTGATCGCCCTCTCTCATCTCTTTGGCCAGGTACCAAATAGTGATGCAATCTCGGTAGTGGTGGGCAGCTCTGCTCTGAGATCAATTCAATTATATTACGACATGCGAAGTTTTGAATCCAACCCAAGTAAATTAACGTTTCTGAAAATCAACAATCCATGATGAGCCACAGGTGATTCAAGTCTAAATATATAAATTTCAAAATAGGCAACATTAGACGACCTAGTAAGCACATTTCATGCATCTACTTTCGTTTCAACAAAAAAAGTTTAAAATATAATATTTGACCCTGGCCATTACTACCTACAGGTTTTTTTCAGCTTGAAAATTATATTTTTTCATTAAGTAAACATCTTAAACGACTTAATTGTTATTAATCAGAATGAACTAATGGCTGGGATAACAGTGAAATGCAAGTTCAGGAAAGGTTTCCTCACTAATCATTACCTTCCCACTTCCCCCATTTCCTTATACAGATGTGCGTTTCCTTCCAGCACACGCCGTTGCTAGATGTGAATGAATAGCTGAGCTAACGAAATAAATCAACGCGAAGCTTAAATTAATGGGTGCCCCGCAATTGTGGGAGCAGGGAGGTGTGACCTTCCCTTGCCCGTTTTGTCTGCCCTCGATGTACACTTTACATCAAGATTTTTACTACGCTATCTCGCTTTCAGTGTAGTTTTCATTTCGTCAATACCAAAATGCCAATGAAAAATGCTTTTTGAATGGAAGCGCTATCACTTTGACCACTCGTAATTTTTCTCCCTGAAGTTGACTGCGGAGATTTATGGAAACTCCACTTGACGTAATTCTTCCTTTACTCGAAGGTGTGCGCGTGCAGCGATCTACTTACCGTTCGAGCCCTCGGTTCCTTCGTAGGCAGAAGAGGCCAACTTGGTCAGCTTGAAATCCAGCCTCTCCATCTGCCTCCGGGTGAACCGGAGCCCGGTGTTAGGCAGGTAGAAGTCCTTCCCGCGACCTCGCCATTCCCGGGAACCCGCCTCGCTCCCGGTGGACACCCCACCCAGTTGCGGTCTCCTTCCCGGGGGCCCTCGCGCACGACCCCCGTCGATGGCCCTGCTGCTGGGACCGCAACCCATCACGGAGGGCTCTCAGGTGCGCATTATTCCACCGCCTCGGAGGACGTCCCCGGCCGATGAGGCGACGGCGACCCAATACGATTCGGGGACGGAGTGGGCGGCGGGAGAGTCGCTGGAACTGACCGCCGGGAGGTGACCAAAACCATAAAATGGAATGACGAGCGAGTGGACTGCACCCTCTCGTGGTTTCACACAATACTCTAACGAACCAGGTGGGGGGAGGAGGAGGGCGGAAGGACTTCCGGTGTCCAACAATTGATGCATTTCCGATTGCGACAGTCAGGTGACGTTGCCGTGGTCGATTCCAGCCTCCACACAAAATTCTTAATGCGACTTGGACAAGCGGGGTGTTCAGTCGCGGCGCGTTCTTCTTCGAAGCGCAACGCTAATCGACCAATCCATCGTTTCGATTGCATCATGTCCCGAAAAGCAGGCAAAATAAGGAAAATGGTTTTCTGGCAAGATATTATCCCCTGCCATGTTGAGTAAAAGACTTACGACTGTAGTACGCATCGGGTATTAAGTCATTTTAAAGATTGGAAGTGATTTTGCGTACATTATTTTTATTACACACACACACGCACACACACACACACACACACACACACACACACACACACACATATATATATATATATATATATATATATATATATATATATATATATATATATATGCGGGTCGCGGTGGTCTAGCGGGTAGAGCGTTGGACTGCTGACCGGAGGGTCCCGGGTTCGATTCCCGGGCAAGGCACTTTGGGCACCTGCAGCTCCACCCAAGCTAGTTGATTTTTCGGGTACCAGATCTTCCTGGGAAACCATAACCGGCACAGGGAAAGGAACTGGCCCCCCTACCCTGATGTGTGAATATTCACACGCCGTATAGGGCTTGGTACATGGGTGAGCTCTACCATCACCTACTAAACCGACCTTCGGGTTGATTACTGTGTTTATGGTTTATATATATATATATATATATATATATATATATATATATATATAACTTTTGGACGGCACAATAGAACACAAAATAAAACAGATAACACGTAAAAGGACACTCACACTGTAGATGATTTAAGCTTTCGGCCTACTCCGAGGCCTTCTTCAGGTCTGACCTGAATCCCTCTTTTACATGTTTTAGTTTCTGTGTTTGTGTCGACTAGTTAGTGAATTTACATTATTGTGCTCGTTCGTGGGTTTTTCAAGAAAGTGACTTTATATATATATATATATATATATATATATATATATATATAATATCCTGTAAGCTACCGCCAGGGTGTGTGACAGGGGTTGAATGCACACCAGAATAATTTTACCCAAACATGACCCTACCGCGGTCGAACAATGTTATTCTGATCCCCTATCGTTCGTGGAAAAAATGACATCTTAAATCTATCTGCTCTACACTTAATCTCTCTAATTTCATTGACGTAATCTCTCCTACCGCAGTACGATGGGGGTAATATAATACATTTTCAACATCACTGCTAAAGAGGCCTCCGTCCAATTTATGCAAGAGTTTCAATTCGTAACTTAACCTTCGCTCCATTGAGTTATTACCAGCCTAGCTGCTCTATTATTTTGGATACGCTACTAAGTTTATCATAGCTACGATTGACAAATCTAGCTCCTCTACGCTGCAAGCGATCCATTTCGGCAATCAATCCAACGTCGTGAGGATCCCATGTACTAATTGCAGCATATTCTAAATGAGGCCTAACCAACAACGGATAACAATTTTCTTTGACCTTTTCTTCACATTTACCAATTACTCTTTTAATAAATCATAATTTGTTGTTAGCTTGTCCATATATTCCCCCTAGTATGTGTTTCACCCAGGAGAGATCGTGAGTGAGGGTAACGCCAAGGTATTCAACTGAGTCTACACATTCCATTTTGGTGTTCCCGATGCAGCAGGCGTTCGGGAAGGAATTGCTCTTTTTCCAAAAATTTATGACTACGCACTTATTTAAGTTTAATTCTAATTGCCAAGTGCCTCACCAGCATTGTATGACATTAAGGTCATCTGGCAAAGCTGCTGTGTCCTCTGGATCACAGATATCATGATAAACCCCTGCATCGTCGGCAAATAAACGCATCTTACTAGTGACTACGGAGTCAATGTCGTTAACGTAAATTAGGAATAAAAGAGGTCCGATGACACTTCCCTGAAGTAACACATGAAGTAACTTCTCTTGCATTGCAGCTAACTTCATCTATGACTACTCTTTGAACCAGATCATCCAAAATGTTTTGAATCCAACCCCAGATATTTTTATCCATGCTAAATGCTTCAACTTAGCTTTGCGAGTAGTTTAATATGAGGTACTTTGTCGAAGGCTTTCTTAAAACCTAGAAACATCACGTCCACTGGAACATTGCTTTTCCCCGAAATAAGAATGTCAATAACAAAAACATGTAAAATAAATGTAAGATAAATGCGAGTACGTCTAGAGCAAGTGTCAATGTCCGTTGTTTGTTTTACTTGTTGAAAACGATAAAAATAATCAATTAGACAAATATTGCAGACATACATTTAGAATTAAACTTCCCTTACGTGAGAAAACTTTTTATTCTGTTTGAATAAATAAACAATATAAACTCAAATTTGGCTAATACATTTAAATCGCCAACGGTCGCAATTCCTTTTGATTTGCCCTTGCATTTAAGATGCCGTTTCGTAATATAAATAATAAAAAGTTTGGCATTACGGCACGAGACTTCTTTATTTTAATGCCTAAATTGTACAGTATTCTTTGATTCATCAATGCTCTGGAATTGTTTAACTTCCTCCCGCCCTCCGCCCACGGTCATTCAACACGGAAAAGTCCAGCGGGTTGCCGTGACGACCGCGGCAATATTAGAAAGCGTCAGGGCAATCTGCAGGCTGCGTCGACTGCCTGCAGACTTAATTCGAGGAGAGAAATAAGAAGGGTTGGCGTGCGACGGGGTGAGGGGTTCGTCCGAGCGTAACGGGGCGTGACGATGGGGTTTTAAATGAGCAAAGAAGTGTGACGCCGTTAATTTGACTACGCATTGTGTATATCGCGCAATGGACATGACGCTATTGTTTCATTCAAAGTCTCACATTCTGATATTAAAATTAGGATCAATGGGTTACAGATATTTTGCCCTGGGCGTCCATTGCCCTTCCTTCCCTTCCAGCTTGCGTTGCGAGGGCGATCGCTGATATGTCACCGTTTAATTTTTTTTTTGTTTTCCAGAATTAACATGAAAGGCAGCTGCCACCGTGGTCTCCGCCCAAACGTACACATGCAAATCCCACCAAGGCTAATCTCATGATACATTCAACTTTTTTCTTAAATAATTTTTGTTCCTCTGTTTTTAGGTTAAGGATATTAAAATTTTACCTGAAAATGCAAAACATGACATGTTCGATTCTATTTCAAAATTGATTTCATGTGTCAAAATAAGGAGTAATTTCATTCAAAACATTTAACTCAAAAAAATTTTAAAAATCACCAAATTCTTGCCACATATAATACAACTATTGCAACCTGTACATGAATTAAATAATGAAACATATATTATAAAATTTTACATATTTAACTCTATCGTATCAAAATTTGACTCTAATAATCCTCGTATTTGCTCATGAAATATAATGCCTAAAATGAAAAAGTACTTTTCACACCTTCACCATTTGTATTTTGCCAAACACTCCCCATGCAAGGCTTTATTACATCCAATGCAGACAGATTTGTATCTTTTTATTTTATTTTTAGAGCTGCATGCATAACAATTATCCTCTTTTTTTGCATCTAGTTTTTTTACTCCTACTTTTTATTAATTGTCCCTCATTGAAACCCATTCTTTACCCAAATGCTCAATGATATTGATTACAATTGCTAACCTTGACTGAGGTTTCCCAGGTTATTTGTAATATTCTTTATATAGAATATAACTATAACCATCCTAGATATTAAATTGAATGCAACTTTCTTCCAATAGTTTTGGCTCTTTCTTTCATCCATGTAAGTATATATCATCATATCAGAAGTGCCAATCTTCCCCATAAATTTATTATGCCAAAATATTGCTGGTTTCTGCATAATATTCCCATTCCCACGTATGTTAGACTTTATTTTCTCTTATATGGCAATTTCTCGACTCGATGGAAGACGGATAGTTCATTTCTCAGATCGTTTTCCCCAAAAATCACAGGCAATAATAGGTCCAGACGCACAGTATAACTTCTCCCCACGATGCTTTAGACTGGGACACTTGGTTGCTTAAAAACATCGCAGATCTCAGTGTGAATTACGTTTCCTCGATTGCACAAGTGGTTAGAGCATCGGCCCGGCAATTAGAAAGATCCGGGGATCAAATCCCAGTCTTGGAAATATTTTTACGCTCGTGATTCTGCCTGATTCCGCCTTCCCCACCTCTCCTGTGTTCGACCTCTATATACGTTCCATATATATATATATATAGAGCATCCGCCCGGAAAGTGGAAGGTCCGTGGTTCAAATCCCGGATAAGGAAATATTTTTATATTTGTGATCTGCTCAAAACCGCCTTCCCCACCTTTCCTGTGTTGGTCTTTTATGTGTTTTCCTATCCCCTTTCCTTATATGTCTATGTCTATGTGCGAAAATAATATATATATATATATATATATATATATATATATATATATATATATATATATATATATATATATATATATATATATAGAACAGAATAATACAGATAACACGTAAAAGAACACTCACATTGTAGATTATTTGAGCTTTCGGCCTACTTCGAGGTCTTCTTCAGGTTATACTGAGAAGTCTTGAGGGGAGAGTGTCTGAGTAGGGAAGAAGGGGGGCGGAAGGTTTAGGGACTGCTGGGAAGGGAATTAAAGATGGCGATTAAGGGTGGGAATTGTAAAGGATCGGAAATATAGGATGTATGCGGATTCGCGAGTTCTTACCTCTATGTTGGTGGCTGAATCGGGTAGGGATTCTAGGACTGTTAGGGAAAAGCATTCGTCAAATGATAGGTTGTGTGAACTTGCGTGTAAAGGGATAGGAAGAGAAGCAGAATTACATGAGTAGCGGTGATTGTTCATTCGGATGGATAAGGGGGTAATGCATTCGCCTATGTAGAATGAAGTGCATTGTTTGCACGACAAAAGATAGATAATATTTTTCGAGAGGCAGTTAGCGTGGGAACGGGATGAAGGGACAATGAGGGAATGTGGGGAGAGGGGAGCAGATCTATATGTATAAATATCTATATATAAATAAATAAATAAATATATATATATATTCTTTTGGCCAGGGGGCCAGTTCCTTTCCCTGTGCCGGTTATGGTTTCCCAGGAAGTTCTGGTACCCGAAAAATCGGGTAGGGATTCTAGAATCGTTAGGGAAAAACATTCGTCGGCTGCAGGTGCCCAGAGTGCCTTGCCCGGGAATCGAACCCGGGACATTCCGCTCAGTAGTCCAACGCTCTACCCACTGGACCACCGCGACCCACTATACATTTTTATTTTTACATACAAATGTATTCATAACTATGAGTCCTAACTAATCTTCCGAGGAAGACTGAGCTCGATTCCGTCGAAATGTTCAAGAAATAACGTGTGGGTGTTCCTTTTATGTGTTCTCATGTTGTGTGTTGCTGTCTAAGTTTGTAATTATAAATTTCATACCAAATATAGTGTGAACACAATGGGTTAAATGGAAAGAGGGACCATTAGGTCTTAATTTCGTCCAATTATAGACCTCTATCTAGGTAATAAACGGTCGGCAAAAACGTGACGCAGAATCGCACACCATCCATAATTTGACCCCTCATCGGTGATGTTTCTGGTAGGGTAAATATTGCAATAAATTGTTTGTTGAGCCGTCAGCATTACCAGCAGTAGAGATAGGTGACACGGAAAATTTCGGCTAGCATTCCATCTCACATTAAGTATCAGGTTAAGAATGGTAACATTATGGTAGAAATGCACGGCAAGCAGTTCGTTCTAAACGACGGAAGAAGAACGAAAAAGATAGCCTAACATTTAGAGCGAAACCTACAGACGTAAAGAGAAAAAAATTTTGAAAGGTGACTGTTAAGCCGATTAGGTTGGGGAAAGATACTTGCGATTACTTTCGTTAATTTAAACTACATCATTTATAAATCGTACTCCCATTTCGAAAAAAATAAACAAACATATCATAGCAAGAATACAAGAGCTCTACGGCCTCTAGGTTAAATAATAATAAGGGGGAAAACTCCACTGGCCGTAAAAAACAGTCGCAACTCTCGTCAGACCAAATTGTTGTGTTGGTATTCGCGGGAACCAACCACAACCTCTCGACCAAGAATACCCTCTGTGGTGGTTTACGGGAAATTAATCCACGCCAGGGACCACACACAGCCACACACACACTATCCTGACAGTCCTGGTATCCTTAACGGGGTCTTCCTTACAGCCTCGTGAAGGATTACATTTCCACCCGGAATCTTTAACGAAGTCCCACAGCTTCGTGAAGGATTCCAGACAGGATAGTGTGTGTGTGGCTGTGTGTGGTCCCTGGCGTGGATTAATTTCCCGTAAACCACCACAGAGGGTATTCTTGGTCGAGAGGTTGTGGTTGGTTCCCGCGAATTCCAACACAACAATTTGGTCTGACGAGAGTTGCGACTGTTTTTTACGGCCAGTGGAGTTTTCCCCCTTATTATTATTTAAACATATCATAATCAACTTAAAAGAGATTGATTACTAATTTGCGCTAAATAAAAAAAATTAAAATTAGTGCCTTGGCTCCTTGAGCTTTTGAAGGCAAATTAGGAAAGCTGACATATCGACACCTTTTGCATCTTAGGGAAAGAAAATTAGAGAAATTGAGTAAAAAGCAGATAAAATTAAGATGTCTATTTTCACAAGAATGATAGGTGATCAGAATAACGTTCAACCGCACTAAGGGTGAAAGCATTCGGTTCAAAATTAGTCTGGTTTGTCCCCTGCCACACACCCTAGTGGTGGATTGCAGGGTGCAAAACAATACTAAAAAATACTAAACTCTGCTGAGCGCAATGAGAAGTGATTGGGATAGGTACACGAAATGAGAATAAATGCAAAAACAAACAAAGTTTATGCGGTTAATAAAACTTAATTTTTGATGTCGCATGCCTGGTGTATAGTCACCCCCTGCCACACACCCTCTCGGTGGCTTGGATGCAGAGCGTTTAAATTGACGATGCGATGCTGAAGACGGTGTTTTAGAGCAGAATGGAGGAAGGAAGTATGAGGAATCTTTGTACTGTCGGATGTCAAGTAGCGTTTTGTAAGAAGAGGCAAGGTCGTTGTTGTCTGTGGCCATCCAAAACGTACTTAAAAAGGTAGAATATTAATAATAATTATTATGTTCCATACTAATGGCATGGGTAGTAATCGCTCAAATGGATAGCCATACGGGCTAACAATAAGGTTTAAACAACATGTCGGATTGGTGCAGTCAATGGAGATTATCACTGAAGATAAGCAAAAGCGCAGGTTTGAATCTCACCCTTCTGCCCCCACTTGCCCCTTGCGGGTTATTGTGTAGAAGATACGTTAAAGTTTGATTGGTGGTGAAATGTAATGAGAAAGTTAAAGAAAGGTTGTTATTTAGATCTGCGAGGGTAATCCCAGAAGTACCCGACCCAACAAAGAAAACAAATATTTTGGAAGAAATGTATTTATTTTTCATTATAATCTCCTTTCAGCTCTATACACTTTCCCAGCGATGTTCAATAAGTTTGATACCTTTTTTTATAATTTGAACTGTCTTGCTCCTCAAAATAGCCATTAACTGCCAACATTGCTTCTTCGCGGTTGGAAATTTTTTTGCCACCGAGCCATTTTTTCAAGTTTGCGCTTACAAAAATAATCCGTGGGGGTTAAATCTGGCAAATAAGGTGCATGAGGTAGCAATTCAAGCTTCAATTCATGAATTTTGGCCATTGCAATAACGGATTTGTGAGCTGGTGCATTGTCTTGAGGAAACAACACTTTGTTCTTAGCCAAATGCGGCCGCTTTTGCTTGATTTCTTCGCTCAAACGTTGCCATAAATTCGCAAATAACATTCTATCATTTACACTCATCGTTCTTTTGTCTCGGTTGTGAAGTAATGGACCCATGTTTCATCCATGGATATGCAACGGAGCAAAAATTCTGGTTTGTATCTGTGAAACTTTGTTAAACACTCAATTGAAGCATCTTCACGGCACTGGTTTTCCTCGAGTGTGAGCAAACGCGGCACCCATCTTTCTCATGTCCAAATTTTCAGTTAATATACAATGTACCGTATTTTTTGAAATACCAACTATGTTTACTAGCTCGCACACTTTCGGTCGACGATCATCCAGTATCACTCTGTGGATTTTCTTCACCGTTTCTGGAGTCTTCACCTCATTTGGTCGACCAATGCGATGCTCGTCTTGACAGCTCGTACGGCCTCGTTTAAACTCTACTACCCGATATTTCACTGTTGTAACCGAAGGAGCAGAGTCACCCAGAGTAGAATATAGTTCAGCTTTTATATTGGTTGGGCTGAGGCCTTTTAAATAAAACTATTGCATCACATAATAATGATCAATTTTCTCCATTTTCACAAATTCACTGAAAACGTTCACAATTGATGGCTGCCAAACGAATACTAAACAACGTAGTGTCTTCAAATTTGAAATATATGCTTAAAATATAATAATACAATTTTTTTCTAATACAATAATATTCTTCAAACAACTACCGCCATAGGTCAATCCGGGTACTTCTGGGACCGCCCTCGTAGTTACATCTCATTTGGAATATGTCGCAAGTATTTGGGATCCTTGGGAGAAATTGTGGACAAATTAATTTGATAAAGTCCAGAGAAAATCCGCCAGATTCGTTAAAAATTGTTATTTTCAGAACAAAAGTGTGACAGGTCTCTCAGGGGATTTAGGCTCGGAGTCACTTCAGAAACGAAAAGAGAACAAGCGAGACTTAGACTTTTAGAAAGATTCAAAACCAACGATTTTAACGACGACACTAAAGGAATTATAATGGCCCCACAATATTTGTGTAGAACGGACCACAAAGATAAAATAAGGGAGATAGACTCCAATACAGACAGATTCAAATACTCTTTCTTTCCCCAAACAATTAGGAATCATAATAGTAAGAAATAAAAGTCATTTTAGATATATTAGAGACATGTACAAGTCAGGGCAAGAATAAACGTTGCGTAGACATAAGGTATATTTGTAGGCGAATGTGTATGTTAGTTAATAATGTATGTCTTTACATGAGTGTAAACCATAAGAGTTTTTGCATGAACATATAAGCCTTTGTTGGTGAAGACTGGCAAGAATTGGTGGGTTTTGCAAGCGGTTTTATTAACATGTACGGGTGGTGACCTAATACCCCCCTCCACACGCCCTTGCGGCGGCTTGCGTGGCACTATTGAGTACCATTTAGAAGATTTACCGTTTTTCGAGGCACCAATTGTATTGATTGATGTGGGTCATATGTCATTTTAACGCAAGTGTTTCTTTGCTCTGTCATTTTTGGGGTCTGAGAGACATAGCCTGATCTGAAGTGGAAAAATAAACGAGATCTTACTTTATCTTTTCCAACACACGACCTGCGTGCGCTCTTGCCTACCATCTGCGCCAAACCCTCGAAATGTTTCTGTGTAACCTACGCCCTACAAACTGCGATGCCTCGGCAGTATAACGAACCCCGATTACATGCTTGCGACTTTGCATGCATGACTGGTGACCTAATAACCCCCACCCGTTACACCCCCTTGCGGCGGCTTAAGGGATATTTTGTAGATGTAGAATTACTTTAAGGAGAGAGTCGTTGCGTCAATCTTCTGCTTCCGGATTACGGGTAGGTGAGATGATGTCAATAAAATTAGAGAGATTAAGGGTAGAACGGATAGATTTAAGATGACATGTATCCCACGAACAATAAGAGATCAGAATAACGTTGTCCGACCGCGCTTGAGGAAGAAAGTAGTATTTCGGCTCACAATTAGTCTGGTGAAATCTCCCTCTACATATCTTAACAGTAGCTTGCAGTGTATTAAAAAACTAATTCCGCGTATTCGCTTCGAAATGATAAAGCAAGTGTCGGGAGCGGATGCTCCGCATTATCTCAAGGTCGGCGAGATGCTGCGTCTCACTCTTGGAATGTCACGACTCTTGCGATGCATCGCAAAACATCCGGGAGCCACATGTTAATCTTTGCAGTACTTCTGCTACTCGGATGAATCTCCTTCATTCGTGGCCTCGGAGATCCGCATTGCTAAAAGGACAAATCAGTATTCTTAAAAAAATGGCCATTTGTCACTATTGACTCCGCGAAATATTCTATACCAATAAAATATCATATCATTTTCACTAAAGTTTTCCACTGCAGGGATATCCATTTTTTGCAATGAATATCGTGCTTTAGGCGTGAATGACCGACATTTACACCACTACTATGTAGAATGCACTTTTTCAAGCTTAATTCTAATTACGAAGTGTTGCACCAGCATTGTATAACATTAAGGTCATCTGGCAAAGCTGTTGTGTCCTCAGGATCACGGAGATCACGGTAAACCACTGCATCGTCGGCAATTAAACGTATCTTACCAGTGACTACGGTGTCCACGACATTAATGTAAAGTAGGAATAACAAAGGTCCGATGACACTTCCCTGGGGAACACTTGAAGTGACTTCTACTGTATTTGAGCCAACAGCACTATTCTATGTACCGACAATTCAAAAAGTCTAAAATCCAACCCCGGATATTTTTATCTATGCCATTATTATTATTAGGTAATCTACCGGTTAGGGTAGGTTTTTGGATGGAATCTATGCCATATGCCTCTAGATTTGTGAGTAGTTTACTATGAGGTACTTGGCCGAAGTCTTTCTTAAAATCTAGAAAAATCGCGTCCACTGGAACATTGCTCTCTCCAGAAATAAGAATATCATTAGCAAAGAGCGCAAGTCGCCTCTCAAATGATCCATCTTTTCGGAAACCATGCTTTTCATTAATAACTTCTAATTATCGAGGTATCTCACGATCGAACTAAAAACTGTATGTTCCATAACATTGCACGAAATGGATGTGAGGGAAATAGGTCTTTAATTGCTCGATTCCTCCTTGTCTCCGTTTTTAAATATAGGTGTAACATTAGCCGTTTTCCTATCTCGGGGAACTTTGTGATCTACCAGCGACTTCTTAAATATGATTTATAGATACGGCGCAATTTCCGAAGCTAGATCCTTAAATATACGACATCATGACAACGTGCGTTGCCACAACGCGCTACGAGTCCGCGTGTTCCTGGCCAAACATCAGGTTCCAACGCTGCCCAACCCCCCATATAGTTCTGACGTCGCCCCAGCAGACTTCTTTTTGTTCCCTCGGACTAAGGCAGCCCTGAAAAGAACCAGTTTATCGTCCATAGAAGATCCAATCAGTCGTGACGAAGACCTTGCGAGAGGTCCCCAAAGACGCCTTCCAGGACGCGTACCGGTCATGGTAGAGTCGCCGGAAAAAAATATGCAGAGGCCAAAGGACAGTACTTTGAAGAATTTTAAGTGTTTGGGCAAATCTTTTAAATACATTACTTTAAAAAATACAAAATCAGATTATTTTCGGAACGCACCCTGATTGTGTTCCAATCAATAGTTGGGACATTAAATTCTCCACCGATTATAACGTCAGGATCGTTGTATTAAGATAAGAAAACTTTGATAGTGGGTGGGACTACACAGCGAACTAATTTTCACCCGAAATACTGTTTCCCCAGACGTGTTCCGATAACGTTCTACTGATCCCTCATCTTTCGTGGGAAAATGAAATCTTACATCTATCTATGCTACACTTAATCTCGCTAACTTTTGTATAATGATCTCGGCTACCGTAGTACGATGGGTGCAAAAGGGTCGTCGCTATAGAGGCATCCTTCCAATTTATGCAGGAGATTTGACCTCTAAGTTAACCTGCGCTCCGTGAGTGATTCCTAGCCTAGCTCCTCTAATAATGTTTGGTACGCTACTCAGTTTATCAGGACAGCGTTTTATATATCTAGCTCCTCTACACTGAATGCGATCCAATTCGGCTATCAATCCAACATAGAAAGGCTGGGTAGACATAAGGCTTCGAAATGGCGTTCAAAACGGGGATTGTCATTAAACCATAACAAATGTTCGGTGGTTAATTTCTTTAAAAGATCATCGGGATTTGCTTACAAGCTAGCTGGAGTTGACCTAGTAGTAGTTGGTTCGGCAAAATATCAAGTTGCTACAATTACCAAAGACTTAACTTAGGGCACTCACATACGTAAATTCTGCGGACAAGCAAATAAAAAATTGGGATTTATTAAACGCTTTGTGGGCACAAGTGATTCCAAGGTCTAGAAACGTTATTATCGCGCTCTTGTAAGGCCTTATTTAGAAAATGCATGTAGCGTACGGGATCCGAATGAAAAAGGTCTCATTCGGGAAATGGAGAAGGTTCAATGCAGGGCAGCCAGTTTCGTTAAAAACTCTTACAATAAAACGAAAAGCGTCGTTGAAATGCTTATGGAGTTGGGATGGGAATCAGACGTCAATGAGTAAAGACGACTCAATGCTAGGTTGAACTTACTAAATAAATTCAGATCCGCATGTTTCAGCACCGAGGTCTCGCGAATTATTCGCACTCCAACTTATATTGGTCACTTGGATTATGTATATAAAATTCGGGAAATAGATGACAGAACTAGCAGAATCAGGGACTCCACCTTCCCACGGACAATACGGAATAGCAACTGTGGGGTTATAGATAGCAAAAATTCCACTTGCCACCTTCAGCGTTTAGGGAATAATTAGTACTACTCAATTGGAGGCATTTTCACTAACCTCGTGTTTTGCTGTCTAATCCCTGCCCACATGGGGCTGCCGTTAAAGAATAAGTGCTAATTACGGGTACAGCATTGCTTATCCAGCTTTCTTTGTATTCACGTTACCCCTCGTCTCTCTCTCTGTGGGGGGGATGAATCCCTCCGCTGCCTGCCTGCTGAGGTGAGTCTCATCCCCTACCAGTGTCTTTCGGGGCGGTGGCTATGAGTTGCACGTCCATATGATATTCGAATTTCCCCGTTTGCTTTTCAATTCTAATTTCCACGTCATTGGATGGATTTTTACGAAATTTGCATGTTGGTTGATAAGAGACATGTAGATGGGACAAATTAAGAAAGACGTAAAACAGAAAAGGTATCAGGGATTGAGGGAATTGACATTAAATAGAGGCGAATGGAGGGCTGCAATAAACCAATCCTAGGATTGAAAATACTGATGATGATGCTGGTTGATGGTACATCTCTACGTCTACTTAATACCCCGCAAGGGCGTGTGGCGGGGGGTGTTGGGGCACCACCCGTAATCAAGAAAGAAAAAAACCGCATGCAAAAGCCACAAATTCATACAAGCATTTATACATGTGTGCGTGTGTTGAGAAGGTTTTTGCATAGATATATACATAACTTTGGGTGTAGGTTTGCATGAATAAGTTGGTTTTGAATACGGTTTTACCCTCTTTTAAAGGTGGTGACCCAACACCCCCGCCATGCATCTCTGCGGCGGCATACGGGAGTAGATCCTCATGCGGGGTCCTCATGCAATAGGCTTAGTTTTGGAACTATGTCGAATGCGGGGTAGAGCAGCTAGGTTTTTGAAAAGTAATACCTACGTAGTAATTTCGCGGCACTATTGGAAGAATTAGGACGGGAGCCACTGGTTGACCGTTGGCTTAAATATAGGTTGAATTTACTGCGTAAATTTGAGATTGGTAACTTATTTGAGGGTGTTAAAGACATGTTACAGGCCCCGACTTACTACGGTATATCAAATCACCAACGTTAAATCAGGGAGATTTATTGTAAAATGGATGGATTTAATTTTTTTTCTCGCACCTTTAGAGACCAAAATAAATGTGCCCGCGGGTGCGGAGGGGATGAAAATTAATATTGATAGTGTACATATTTGTCGATATCCTTTCTTCTTTTTAAATAGACCCATCTTTGCAGCATTGCTCTCCCATGATTTGAATATATTCTGCGATTCCATCCCTGCATGTAATTACTTTCTTCGGTGTGATTAACTTGGTTTGATTTCTTGATGAAACTGGTATTTGTATTATGATTATGCATTCATGACTGGTGACCTTCCACTCCCCGCCACATGCTCTCACGGCGGTTTTCGGAGATTCATCTGAATGTAACTGCAATTGCGATAACACAACTTGGGACTCTTTTGTGCGAGGGCATTGAGCTCGCTATGGATTTGTGTATTGTCTTTCCTGCACGAGTGGAATCCTACCTCATAGCTAGCGACTGCATTTTACGTGAACCCACATCTTTTAATGAGACTCTTCATTTGCCTTCCGAGTGTAGTCAGTGTCGCAGTTACTCATTATTACATTTCTAATGCTTGTATCGGATATTAAATGAGTTGGTGCGTTAAGTCGCCACCCTTCCATGCGCCCTTTCGTTGGATCACGGGGTGCCATGTGTTGGTGTAAGTATTGGATTAAATATAGTATTGCTGATGACCTAACATGCCTGCCTGGAGTAATTTGTCCGGTCGGAGTCATTGCGACCGGTTGTGGAGTAATTTGTAGATGTACGTAGATGGACAACAGTAGCTTGTCATTCCTTCCCTTGCTTTCCTCTATGTCCATTTCAGAGCTGGTGCCTGGTCTACGCACCAAAAGCGAAGTGGTTCCCTAAGAGGAATACAGAAAGAGGGAAGGACGCGCGGGAGGGTATACCAGGGAAATCAACCGATGGCGTGCGAGAGTCTTTCATGATGCTGCGGGCCCGACCCGTGCATATAGCACCGAGCGAGCACAATGCACGAGCGCCCAATGGCTCTGGCGTGAGGGGCGGAAGAACTGACTTCCGGAGTTAAACAATTGATCCACTTCCGATTGGAAACCGTCACGTGATGTCGACGTCATGGTCGAGCACAGCCCACACACAAGTGCCAACAAACGAGAAGGTCAACTGGGGCGACCTATCCGCACAATCATTTGGAATTTCGAAGCACCTTAATGTCTTCTCTTCATCCACAAAATGCTAATTTACACGAATGTTTGAGGGAGAACATAATTCAAAGAACAGTGGATGTATACATTGTGTTCTTAATAAAATAAATAATGAATTAGTTTTCTTTTCTCGGCACTGAATACCGAATTCAAGTCATTCAAGGACTACGATTCCCTATGTTAAGCGGATTTTACGATTCCTCCTCTTGAACAGATGCTTAGTATTCTGAATTCGGTACAGAAATAAGAATTGCGTTTTAGCACAATTATTTATTGTGTACGTAAATTTAGTAAAAATAGAGAGATTAGAGAAGATTTTATAAAAAATTAGAGAGATTGTCGAACTGATAGATTCAAATAATCGCTTTTCCCGCCCAATATTCGCGACAACAATAAACGGGGGAACACGTAAGAAAGTAAAAGGTACACCCTGTCGAAAATTGTGGTATAAGGGATTACATTCCCACAAAACACTATCCAAGTCTGGCGTTTTAACGCCCCCCCCCGCCATGCGCCCCTGTGCCAGTGAACTTACATATGTAAAGTCTTATGTATTTCTGAATTGTCCGTCCTGAATTTGTAGAACACTAACCGGTAATAAGTGCCTGAATTGCATGTGTGCCTGCTCTCTTTTCATGTTTTTTTCTTCTTCTCTTTGTGTAGGCATAGGAATAGCTGCTAACCATTTAAAACTCGTAATATATGCATGCATGTTGCACGATTGGTGTTCGGTCGCCCCCTTTCCATGCGGTTTTTGGGGTGGATCGCGGGGTGCCAGGTGCTTGAGGAAAAAGAGGGAATATATGTGGAATGGCTAGTGACCTACCAACCACTGCCACACTTCCTTGCGACGGTTAACGGGGTATTGTGTGGATGTAGATGATTGAAGAGATATTAAAAACACTCAGAGCACACGACGGATCCGCAATAGGAATGCAGGCATAGGACCATGGGGATTGGCCTAGGCCACATACATTGTCACCAAAACTAATATTGATATTAAGCCGCAAAGAAGAGGAAACGTACGTGATGTTAACAAACACTAATAGTAAAGCTACTATGGTTAAATTCACAAATTCATGAATTGTGGTTTAGCTCCATTTCTTAAAATAAAACATTCCTTTGATAAATTTAAATGAATTAAGGAACCAATATGGAAATGATATTCATAAATACGTACTTTGCACAACATGAAATGGGACCAATACAGAAATATAATTAATTTCTATAATTCATTCGTTCATTGCAATCACCTTTATTGCTCATAAAACATTTATAAAATGATATTTCAACCCTCCTGGATCCAACAATATTGGATACATTACGTATAGTATAGCTATTTTTGCAAAATAAAAATCACAAAGGAAACTTCTCCGTGTAGTAAGGGTATTTTAATAAAATGATACTCTTTCGCTTTAAATCATTTTAACACCCACCACAATACCGCATGAAAAATACCACAATACCATAAGAAAAATAGTGCTGGTGCATACATTACACAGTACAACATCATACAGCCGGATCATGAAATAAAACCACACCATGAATTCTTGAACTGAAGGAGTCACAGGGCAAGTTTTGCTCAAATTGTATTGAGACTTCGCTCAACTTGTAGCACCCAAATTGGTACTCTTACAGTTTTAATTTCAAGAAGCCATGAGGTGTGGTTTTGCAGGAAAAGGCTCCCACATGCTTAAGAATTGTATGACCCTAAAAAGGAGCCACAGTTTGGGCAGGAGTGATCCACCCTTCTGCACGAGGCCATGCAATATGGAACGCAGGAGCAAATGCCGCACCTATGAAGTAAGAAAACTAATTATTGTGAATGAATATCAAACAAACCAAAAATGTAAGTGGGCGACACGCATAACCCTACACCGGAGGCAGCGTGCGTTCAACAAAACTACAGTCCCGCACAATTTGATTTTGATGGTATGAACACACAGCAAAACGAAGTAATGAAAGTAGTAATATCTATTAAAATAGAATAGTCTTCTATATTTTTAAGCATTAAATCACTACAATATAATGAATAAATGTTTGGCAATGCTGATAGTGTACTAATGTTTGAAAATTGATTCAAAAACAGATGTTCTCTTACGGGTGTTGACCAAACCCCTACCCTCCTGATGATGTAATACATCGAGACCCAGTCATTAAAGAAATTTTATCAAGTGGAAAAGTTCTATCATCTATTATATCTATTATTCAATAAGGTAGAATGAAGCATTATTAAACACAGATCAGCGAATAATAGAATAGCACAAGTAGAAGGAAAAGCACAACAAGCGACCAGGGTCATTATTCAGGTGTACATGCCAACAGGAAATTGCAGAGGAAGAAGTTGATAGGGCACACGATCAGTTGGAGGGCAATATCACCATCGAAGCTTCAGGGTTGCAGTAATCAAGAATAAAAAGGCAGGAAGAGGCGTGTAAAAAACAGAGGTTGCCAATAACCACAGCAAACAATCTGAAAATGATCACCAGTGCAATATTTGTCATCGCCCTTTCGTCATCAGTAATTGACTTCTGGGGTAATTTACCGCAACCCTTCATAATTTAATTCAATTTTGATTCCCGCACACCCCCTGATAGATTCCCTCTCCTGATTTTTAATAAGTCTACCATTATTTTGGCTTTCTTTGTAAACTTTTCCGTTAAATAAGACCTCCCCAATTGAGTCATCTCCTCTTCCACTCTTCTGTGTCCACTCTTGTTCTCTACTTTGCTTGCCCACAACCTTCAGAATTCACATGAAGCTCAATGTTTCAAAGATTTGCCTATGATCTAAAGAGAGAGTCATTCCCCATTTGAACATTTTGACGAACTGCTTCCATGTTTACAACCTCACCTTCTTTGAGTAGTTCCTTCTTCTTCATGGACACCACCTTAGCTTAAGTTATTCCTCTCGTAATGAGGGTGGAAAATATTTCCAGCCCAAGTCCTACTGTCGCAGCGCTCCGACTCCGCGACAACAAGGGTTGAGGGTATGCATTAAATAACAAGAGCGGTCGTCAGTACAGGTATTTTTATGTGCGTAATAGGTTTTACAGTATGGCTGTACACAGCTCATGGAACAATGCAGAGAGAGAGTAGGAACGTGAAGGGAGGACCTGGGTTGGTACTTACAGAAGGACAAGAGGATTGACCGGGTTGAAGGGTGACCAGCGTCGGCGTCGGCGTCGAGTCGTCAGAAGGAACCGGCAGGGGGATGGGATGTAGACCGGTAACTCGCGTGAGCTTGTCTGGAAGTCTCGGTGAGGAAGGGACCGAACCCTTATGTAGCGGGGCTGGTCCGGGGAAGCGGGGATAAGGAGCGGGCGTGGACCGAATTCCGAGCGGAGCACGGCTGGTCCGAGGTTATGGGCTATCAGAATCACACTGGAGGGCCGCCCCGCCTGCCGAGGATGGTCACCCTTTTATCGGAGCTCAGGGTACAAAGGGTAGCCTCTCTTGTGACGTACGGCAGGGCCGGGGGAATCACTCGTGACTCCGCTCCTGACTCACAAACGTTCTCCCGGTATCAGCCTCCGGACTGATTAGCCGGTGGTCGCGGTGGTGATTTCCAAGAGTTTGATTGTGCTGACGCATAACCCTTGCAATTGATTGTGCTGACGCATAACCCTTGCAACATCACCCTCGCGGTAAAAGAAAAAGGGTCCGCGGGGTTTACAATCCTAACTCAACTTGTCACAAGAGAAACTCCCAAATAGTACCCAGTATCAGTGACAGCTTATGTGCACAAATACGATACATATACAACACCTTATACCGGAAAAAACAGGAACATATATACACATGTGTTAATCCTCGAGTATGAACAATATTTCCACCACCAGCTATATATGACATATAAAAAACATATATATATATATATATATATAGATATATATATAGATATATACACATATACACGTATACATTTGTAGTAGTCCGTCTGCTTCTGACACACATAAGTTTTTGAGATCATTGTCCCAGAGATTATCATCATTCTGGCATTCCTTATCCACAGTTTTACACATTTTGCGCCTCAGGGAGTTGGGGAAACAATGGCTCGTTCTTTGAAATGTTGTATATTTGGAGTTGTGGCGGAACAGTGGCCGGGAGGCGCCCATGCCTGTCTGTAGGGCTGGCTTCAATATTATTTTCTTTCTTGTGGCAGAATCGCCAGAGACGTGGAATCACTACACAACACAATGATTTCACTCGCTACAGTCACTCCAGAATAATTAATAAATTGAACGTCAGTGCTTAAGGGTGATAACATTTTCACGTTTCTTGCCATATCGGTTAGGGAAATGGTCGGAACATTGTGCGTATTTAGTTTTTCTACTGAGGTGAATGCTTCGGCCAAACCATCTGCCGCCTTTAGAGCAACAGGCTCACTATTTCTTAAGTCGATATTAATATCCAGCGAGGTTCTACGGACACATCCCGGTCAAAAGAAAAACTAGTTTCGTACACCACGGACGTGGCTCCCAGAAAAACATGATCACTGCTAGCTGAACACCCTGGAGGCAAGGTGAGGCTTCCTTGACCGAAGATGGTTATTCGCGAAATTTTCATTGTGCAAGCAATAACCAATGTAATATTTTTACTGACACTATAATGCCAGATCCCCGGATACTGACTTTTCAAGAATACTGCGTAATTAGATTTAGTAAGGAGGATCTCGCAATTCTCCCTTATTCGCTTACTTTGATTCCGAAATACCACAATATTGCACGAGCTGGATAAACTGGTGTGGATAGGATAGGAATATGGACAGATTTCTATGCCATTCCGGAAACAATGTCGCCAGTACTCGTCTGGGAGGAATACGTATTCCTTGCCATTTGCAGAGACCCCGAGGTAAGTCGAGTCGGGTCGAAGGATGACCGCTCGCTTATCGTTCGAGTCAACCGAAGGGAAGGCGTGCGCCTTATACACCTGGAAAACCGATCCTCGCCGATATAACGGAAATGCCACCAATAACGTGAGGCTCTGCCCCTGTCTTACGACGCGTACGTGGGCGGATTTGTAGACCGAGAGAAGGTCGCTCCCGTACTGGGCGAATTCCGTATCTGGCCGAAGCTTAGAGCGAGCATTTTTAATGATCTGTCTGAGTTGGTCAAGGGGTAGGGTGGAAGGAGTCAGTTTATTAAGCTCGGCCAACATTACGTATGTAATTGAGATCGCTTAAGAGCCCCGTTATGTGACGCGAAATAGCTGAAAAAACTAGATGAAGGATATGAAATAAATTATCTTGATAGCGGCTCTCGGAGAGAGTGGGTAACCGAAGCGCTTGTTGCGTAAATTTTATTTTGCAGAAGGCGCAGGATTTTCTCAGTTTGGGAAAACATTTCATCGTGCCTCTTTAGGGTGCTTCTTACATTTGCCAAAAAGGTGAATCTAGCATTGTTTAAATTTTGGGTGTTTTCTGCGACTCGAGATATTTGTTTCTGGAGCTCAAGTATTTGATCGTCCGTGGCCGTTCCCGCTAAATAGTGCAGACCATATCCCAACAGATTTAGCATGCCTCTTGTTTCCTTAGAGCATTATCACCAAAAACAGCAGTCAACACTTCATTAATTTCTTGATAACTTGTACCGCACTTTACTTAAATACCTTACTCGTCATCCCGTGATTTCGTCAATTTCCCTTTTTGACAGACAGTACAAACAAGGCCAACAGAAACTAGCATAACTGGCACCATACGCACAGCTCGACAATCCGCCCCAAGCACAGACAGTTCATTGAAACTCATGTGCAACCAGCGCCGCTAGTGGGAGGAGCTATAGTCCCCACGTCATGGCCGCCATATAGCATCAGTTTGCGTATTTATTGGCCAGAATTTGTTTGCCCAATATGATATTCAGAAACCAATCAATGCCTTCACCAATTGTAAATGTTGTGCAACTACTATGATCTCGGGTTGGATTGCACACATTTATTTCACGCCATACAACATATTCCAAGTTTGGGTTCGACACAGTATACCGTGTTTCCCATTTATCCAAGTCGTGCGCAAAGGGGAGTTTAACTTTCAGCTTGCTTCCACTTGCCACCAGGGATTCACACATCATCCTGCCCGCAACACAAAATCTCAATGGGGGATATTTTAAGATACCGAGCAATTCAATTTAATGAAACATGAACAAGTCAGTGACCCACTTTAACCGATTCCCACTCAGGGTCCATTCAAGAATGTTACGCCGCTGCTGAACACACTCAAGTGTAAGGTGCGCTTACGAAAGAAAGAATAGGAGACAGCATCCCCAGTGCGCGGAGGACTTGGCGGAAGATGACGTTTTTGTCCTGATAAAGGCCTGGCAGTGGTGGCATCTCATCTGCATCGATTTCGGGCCAACAGGCACTGGAGCAGCTTAAAAAAATAAAAAGCGATCTGCATTTACAATCTTAACCCCAATGTCCGGGCTGAGACATTTCAAATTATCAAGAAATTTGAATAAAGAGCATTTTAAATATGTTTAAGATGAGAGACGACGATTTTGAATACTAACATGGCATAGCGAAATTAACTGCAGTGATAGAATTTGTTCCCTGAGGCGCTGGAGCGTTGACTGGAGGAGCTAGAACGAAAAGAAACAAAATTAGCACACATTTTTCAGTATCTCCAGGGATAACGGCGACTTGCAATGTATTATGTAGGTGTGGAATACTCCCCAAGGCGCCGCAAGAGAGTTTGGCAGGGGGTGTTAGGTCACCACCTGTAGAAGAGAAATATAACCGCAGGCAAAATGAACTAATTCATACAAATCCAAACCCACAGAGGCGTGTATATTTATGTTAAAACCTTCTCAACACACACCCATGCAAATTCATATACCATCAACCAACATACACAAACAGATTTTGCACAATTCTATCAAATATCGGGGAAATTAGAGTTGAAAAACAAGAAGGGGAAACTCTACCATTGAATGAACAAACTACCCAGTCTCCGGCATTCAACTCACAGGTAGGAAATGTGACACGCCTCTGTATGGTGCGGATGGCGTGCGTAAGGCGTCTCACCATCCTCAAAAAGGGAGAGACGAGAGATGGACTGAGGAGAAGCTTTAAAAGAACAAGGAAAGGCAACGACATTGCACCGAGCGCTACAGCCATTAAATGGCAGTCCCATTTTGTCATCCGGGCAGGGCTTAGACAGCAAAATACACGAGATTAGTGCAATTGGATGCAATTGAGTAGAACTAATTATTCCCTAGATTCTGAGAGTGTGGCAAGTGAAATTTTTGCCATCTACAACCCTACCATGGATATCCCGTATTGTCCCTGGGAAAAAGGAGTACTCGGGCCTGCTTGTTCTGGCCCTATTTCTCGAATTTTATGTACGTAATCCAAGCGACCAATGTATGTTGGTGTGCGAATAATTTACGACATCTCGGTGCGGAAACATGTGGAGCTGAATTCGTTTAGTAAGTTCAACCTAGCACCGAATAACCTTTCTTCTAACGATTCCCACCCCAACAACATAAAGCGTGGCAGTGACGCGGCACCTAGATATTTTACCGTACCAACTTCTTCTTGGTTCACTCCTGCTCGTGTGTAAATAAATCCCGTTCATCTTTTAGAGAAATTTACCACCGAATACATATGTATTATGGTTTAATGACCATACTTATTTTAAACACCATTTCGAAATGAAATCTATATCCTGTGCTAATATTAGACGATCGTCATCTCATACTTTCCGCCGTTTCCAACTGCAACCTTACCAGTACAAAGTACCACCTCTCCCTCATTTTCTCAATATATTTTTTGGCCATTATTTCACGCACGTGCCACAGAGTAATTTAAGTGCACAAGGGTACCCCGCGGAAAAACCACCTTCCGTGTAAAATAAAGTTCATTGTTTTGTAATCCGGGGATAATATTTAATCTTGAAGCAGAAAATTGACGGAACGACTCCGTCCTTAAAAGTAATTGAAATTAATGTATCTTCGACACAAAAACCCGCAAGTAGCCAGTGGGGGTGGGGGATGAGATTCAAACCTGCGCTTTTGCTTATCTTCAGTGATAATCTCCATTGACTGCGCCAATCCGACATGTTGTTTAAACCTTATTGTTAGCCCGTATGGCGATCCATTTGAGCGATTACTACCCATGTCATTAGTATGGAGCATTGTAATTATTGTTAATATTCTACCATTTAAAGTACGTATTGGATGGCCACAGACAACAACGACCTTGCCTCTTCTTACAAAACGCTACTTGACATCCGACAGTACAAAGATTCCTCATACTTCCTTCTTTCATCTCGTGCAGCATGTGCTCTTTGCCTACTCCCATCTTGCTTGCCCATGCTCTCCGCTCAAACAGTCTTCAGCGTCGTATCGCCAATATTAACGCTCTGCGTCCAAGCCAACGAGAGGGTGTGTGCCAGGGGGCAAATACAAATCAAGACTAATTTTGACCTGAATATTTTCTCCCTTGCAGCGGTTGGCAACGCTATTCCGATCCCATATCAATCTTGTGAAAAATGACGCCTTAAATTTATTTGTTCTACAGTGAATCTCTCGACCTTTGCTGACATGATTCCGCCCACGGTAGGACGTAGGCCCCAATGGTACATGTTCAACATTATTGTCAAAGAGATGTCCTTCTAATCTATGCAAGAGATGCAGACTGTAATTCAACCTCCGCTCCGTAAGCGATTATCCAGCCTAGCTCTTCCATTAACCTTGATACGCTACTCTCAGTCCCCCAAAACCTTTAAAAAATTTCAACTGTTCTGCCTCCTGTACACTCCACACGATCCAGTTAGGCTATCTGAGGAACCCCCATTCCACCAGCACAATCCAGATGATGCTCTATCAGCAAAAGATAAGATAACATTTCTCTCCAACCATCTTATCACACTCACTCATGCTCTTCAAACCCCATCGTCAGCAAAAAACCTCCCTTCATTAGAAAGGACTTCCCTTCCTTGAAAAGGGAGCCATTTTCGTTGGCACCGCTCCTCCTCCCCCTCCCCATCGGGTCCATGGTCATCACTCGGAGTTGTCACACTCGTTCATTCGGCCATTGTACTGCAAGCTATGCCTGCCTCCGCCTATCTAACTTATCCACACGGCTGTATCTGGATTTAATTCATATTGTAGACCTTTCTACGTACATAAGGCGGAAGTATTCCGCAGGCCAAAATATAATAGATCAATAAAATAATTAATGCTTTTATTAATATTCAGCAAAATATTTGACAAGGGCCTTGGCAATAAACAGTAATATATTTAATTTGATCATTTTTGCAATATTGCAAATCGTTAAAACGCTTGGTGCACTGGAAAACTTTATTTCATCTTCAGAGCATTATCACCGTAAACAGCTGTCAACATTTCAGTAGTTTATTGACAACCTCTGCAGAAATCGTCAATTTTTCTCCCTCTCTGACCAACCTCCCTCCCTCGATCAGAAGGTATATACAGGCTGTATACCAGGCAAACTGTATATCAGGTTTGCTTCAATGGCAACCAGCTGATCAGGACGGTGAACGCCGAATCGTCTTTTTAAATAAAATGTGTGGAATTACAAAGTCAATAATTTCAAAAGGTTAAGCAAATTCCAAGAAGTTACGCCGGAGACATAAAATTTTACGTTTCGGATACGTTTTAAGTAAAATTAAAAAACTGCAGGATATACTGCGGCAGTTAACTTTTAACGGAGTCATCCGTTGGCACCATGACACTGCGACGATTTCAATGTGTACAAAATTGAAATTATAAAACACTAATTGTTGCATTGTACGAAAATACGATACACAGGTCTAGGATGAAGCATAGGTCTAGGACGAACGCATAGGTCTAGAATGAACGAAATGCATACATAACGTCCTCAGAAATCAGTACCTTCACCCTTATTTCCAAAACAGTTATCCAGAGAATTATAAATTTTAAAGCACCTATACTCGATAGATTCAAGTGGGCGAGTTAACAAAAATAAATTGTCACATTAAGTGAACATTACGACCATCTAAAATGCGTAAGAAAGGGGGCGCCAAGCTCGCTTCCCCCCTCTCCCATCAGCCCTCATATCTGAAACGGTATGTAGAATTTGATGAACATTACCTTTGGCACATAAGCGATACAGTCCTGCTTTCACGATCCCCAAGATATTCACAGAATGTCGTAATCGCATTCATCTACATAATACCCCGCAAGCCACTGCAAGGGCGTGTGACAACTATCAAATTCTTTTGTTGTTAATTATCGTGTTTGGGATAGGTCATGCACATATAAAACAAATGGTATCCTTCGACAGTGGACATATCTTAAAATTATTCACATACGTACCTTGCATTGGAAACGGCGCTTGCGGCGGATACTGTTGGGAATAATTAGGTGGAAAGTTGGCGTACTGCTGCTGCAGCCCGATTGTGCTCGCCATCTTGGAGAAGTATGAAGGTGGGACATCTCCTTCCTCATCCGCCTCTCCTAATAATGATGGCTTTTCACTGTTAAAGCCTGCCATGTGGGTGGAAGATAAGACCCGCGACCAAAAGCCGGAAACAGGTACGCCGGATCTTTCCCCAGAAACAATCTCGAGTTTCGGTCGTTTCAGGCCAGCAGTGTACTAAGGCCGCCCGAATTGGTCGAAGCCACGCACAACACCCCTCTTCACTCTTTCAGGGACTGACCTGCACTGCCTCCGAGATCACTCCCGTCTTACTTGCTCCTTTAGAGAAATTCAATCCCTCATCTCTGCTTTGCCCAAGAAATGTTCCTCAGATCCTGACAATATACCCACGAAAGCCCTTAAATACCTCCTGTCCCCTTGTATTTCGTTTCTTACGGACATTTTCAATGCTTGCTTAGCCTCCTCCTACTTCCCACTACCTTGGAAAACCAGCAATATGACTATGCTCCCCAAACCAGCCAATCCTCTCTCTGACGTCTTCAGCTACCGACCCATTTCCCTTACCAGTGCCCTCAGCAAACTGTTCGATTAGTTATGCAAATGCGCCTCCAACTACTCCCTTTCCCCCTGTTTAGGCAGGAACCATTTGGCTTCTCATCTAATACTTCAACAGTCCACCAAATTAATCGCCTCACCGAACTCATTTTACCGGATTCAACAATAAAATGGTAACGTCTGCGGTATTTCTCGATATTAGCCATGCCTTTGATAAGGTCTGGCACGAAGGATTAATTTTCAAACTGGCCTCCAAAAATATTCCTCCCTACCTTAACAAAATTATTCAGTCCTTTCTCAGCAATAGATCCTTTTCCATCCTACATAATTCTTACCATTCCCACTTTCGACCACAACACACTGGTGTCCCCCAAGGGGTAGTATTTAACCCGCTTCTATTTAGTGTTTTTATTGATGACCTTCCTTCTCAACCTCTTACCCAACTTTTCCTAAACGCCGACGATACCACCATTGCCGCCCAAAGTTTGTTGGCCATCATAAACTGACGATGTTCTGAAGGCCAATCTCCACCTGATCGGTGACTGGCTTGCAGAGTGGAGGCAAACAGTTAAACCGGAAAAATGCACCAAAATCTGCTTCTCTCGCACCCCTTCCAAATCCCCGACACCTTACCCTCGATCTTCGCCTCATCTCCCAAAAACCCACAGTTACATTCCTCGGCGTCACCCTTGATGAAAAACTAACACTCAACCCGCACATCGTATCAAAGTTAACCAAACTTCGATCGGCTACTTTTGCTCTCCAACCCCTACTCTCCAAAACCTCCATTAACTCGAAACTAACTATCCTTCAATCCGTCTTACTCCCTCAGATTTTATACGAGTGCCCAACATGGGCCAATGCCCCAAAGCACGCAGTCAATAGAATCCAGGTGTGGCTAAACAAACTGGCCCGACTCATTGCAGGAGCCCACTGGTTTATCCCAAACCATAATATACAAAAAGAACTAATTATCCATTCCGTAAGTAATTCAATTAAAGAGCACTATATAGTTATCGCAAATTACTCCCCCTCTCCAAAATTCCCATAATTTCCTCCCTTCCTTCCCTTTGGATAAGCAAAATATCCCCAACAGATCCTTTAACCAATTCCCTCTATACCATCCAGAAAAAAGTACCTAAATTTCCTCAAACGACCACCTTTCGCCCAAAACCTTTACGAACCTCATATCCCCTTCCCACCATAACACAAACAGAAAAAAAATAGAAACTCCACAAAAAATAAGATAATGGGTCCTGGCTCACCTGAACACCCACATCTCACTCCACCTAACCCTACATAATCTGCTGACCCTTCCAAACACCTACCAAGCTCATCCTTTGCCTTTATCGCTATCCTTTTTACCTACAGTATAATATGTGATTATCTAAATAAAATTATAAAAAATAAAAAAATACAAATATTATTGAACAAACAAATATAAAATAAAACCCTTAAATTAAATATTGAAAGTAAAAAAATAAAGTAACAATAAAAATAATATTATTTTTTAAAATTATAATACAACAAAAATATAATAAACTTATTCATTAAAGCACTCCATGTCTCCAGTGTAACTAAGAACCGAGGAAGTAGAATAGGACGACTACATTTGGCATGGCTTGACATTGCATGAAAATAAAAATTACGAGAATTTGGTTAGTAGTATTCATTCAAAGACAAAACAATTTTCCTTTCTTAATATTGCGTGTTCTTAAGAATTAATACAGTTACGTATTTTTAGGTATGCGAGACTTCAGGAAACCAAACAATGCTCCATCCAATTCATATAACCGATGATTACAATCTTCAATTCCTTAAGATGCCAGAGGAAGACATCAATACCTCTATCTAAATCGTCTATTTAAATACGCCTATCTAAAACCGCGAACTGAATTCTCAAAAGGCAGACCCTTATAATGGCACACTTATTGAGGAATCGGAACAGCCATATTTGGGAATACGTTAAGAGGAATCGTTACCCATTTGTGGGAGTAACCAAAGCATGAAAGTAACGAGTATTTCCCAGATTGAATACTTGTTTCTTCAGACACGAGTGAATATCAGCACCAAAGTAACAATTCGTTGCCATGTGGATATACTAGATGTATGTTTCTATGTGTATGGACTAGGTGTATGTTGAATGTCCAAGTTGTAGTAGAATTTCGCCTCCTTAATTTTAATACTTTCGCTTGCGCGTTATTGGATAAATTTTGAATAACTCGTACGTGCAAGTGTTTGCTCGTTTATAGTGTGTCTATTTGCGTGCGTGTAAGTTTAAAGAATTTTTGCATGAATATATGCGCAACTGTGGGAGTAGGTTTTCATTGATGTGTTCATTTTGCACGAGGTTTCGTTTTTATGGGTGATGAGCTAACACCTCCTACTACACACCCTTGCGGGGTATTATGTAGATGTACTATTAGGCCATAACTACGCTTCAATTGATGAATAATAGATGGTAGCACTTTCCCACTTCTCAAAATTTTTATTTCACGACCGGTTTCGATGTATTACGTCATGATCAGGTAACAAATATGATTGTGTGCCGTCTATATGTGCATACGATTGCGGAAGGAGGGAAGTGGGCGTGGTAGGGGTGGGAGGAGAGAGGGACAGAGAGGGGGGAAGGAAAAAGGTCGATAAAAGATCTAGGATCATGTGAATTGAGATCTCAACTGGTTGCCAACTTAGTTCAACTCGGACTGCTAAGGGACATAATTATACATTCAAGGTGTTCTGTGTTGCAGACTTTTTATCCAAAAAGAAACAAGTGGCCTTTTTCTAATGCTACTTTCAAGAAATGGGTTCTAATTTACTAAGCATCAGTCATCATATCGTGAGAAATCAACCATCGCACAAATTTCTTCAGTTTGGCGGGTCCAGCATAACAAGTTTTAATAACAGGCACAGGTAAGAGTTATCGTGACATTTTAAAGTTTGTACGGTTGATAAATATTTCCAAGTCTTTCTCGCTCAAAGAAAATGTTTGAAGGGGTTTAACCTCATTTGGTCTACCGTTAGCACAGCTTCACGACATTGCGTACTTCGGCATAAAGTTTCAGTGTGAATAAAACGGGCGTGAATTTAAGAGTGGAATTAGCTCATCTGACAATTAGATTCGGTGGTTTTACATCAAATATTTACTCGGATAATCATTTTCCAAACCATTCGGTTCCAACGATATTATCAAGGCAGTATTGACGAGATATTTTTCATTCATCAAATGATATCATGCTTGTCGAAGTACTATTGTAAAATTATTTGCATTATTTTATAATGGCCAGGTATACTACGAAAATAACCGACTAGTATATTGTTTATGTTTTCATGAAATGGTTATAAATTGTTCAACAAAATGACCTTTTCACTCACACTTTGCGCACAAAGTACACATATATACAATTGAACTTTCCCTTTTCCTGCTTGAGAAAATATAAATAAATTCCCGACTCAATGATATAAGGGACGTTTTTGTTGACATTGTTCATTTCTCTGAAGCATAGCTTTTTTCAAACAATGGGTAATGTGCACACTAATATTTTGAATGAAAAAACTTTGGAAATGTTTCGACTCCACGAGTAAATTGCGTAGTAAACATACTTCTTCGCAAAACACCTCTAAATAATGTATCATTGAATGAAAAGGTTGGCTATGAAATAAACTTTAGCCGAACCAACAAGCACACAAGTATCAAAAACTTTGAATCATAACCAATTTCACCGTACAGTCCCTTGATCCGTCTTTCTTATGAATAGAATTTAGGAAATTGGATTATTCACTAATATGACCATTATGACAATAGGAGCCAGAGAAATGACATCTAATCCTCAACTGACTAGACCAGTATTACAAATCGAGTTTGAGAGGAACTTACTTTGCAACCAAGTGTTTGATTTCTCTATTAGAGACGGCAAAAGTGCATGTACTTCCGGCACTAACTCCCTACGCACCATCTTCGAATTCGCGCTGGCGTGATAATTGTATTGCATTTGCATATTAAAATTACGATATATATGTAAAAAAAACTGAATAAATATTTGCAGTTCATGTGAAGTGAAACTATTACCGTTCAAGGCAGAATAACGCGTACATAAATCCTGCTTCATCCCAGGTCGGCGACGGTTTCTTGTCATCCAGTAATGTCGTTATGATGGCATTTCACGCCAGGTTTTTGCAGAAGTGATAGCCGATAAAGAAGTGGATGGGTAATTCCGGTAATACTCTGGAAGAATTAATGCCGACTGACAAATTCGTGTCCTTTCTTTAATAGAGCAGCTTTAGGAAAATATCCATGAAATGAAAACTGCTTTGACGGAAGGGATACATTTTTTGGTGAAATACGAAGAACGATCATCATCAGAATATTCCGGCTCCCAAGGAGTATTCGTACCACGCCGAAAAGATGGGTTGAGAGAGACTCGAAGGAAACCAGAGGGAAAAGGAATCCTTGCCTCGAAGATAATGTAATTGAGACAGTCTCTGAGAACACGCGGAAAGAGGCAGCAGTCAACAGAAAAACTTAAAATGGATAAATGTTGATGGACGCACGGTTTTTCAAAGGCCATAATCCAAGAATTCAGGCACAGCCAAATGCTCTAGTGACCTCTTTGTTCAGAGTCAATTACGAATTCTCGATAATTGGGGAAATATAGCAAATTCGCATCCGTTTCGGGAATGAAAGGTTTCTCCGAGGAGGAATTCAAGCTGCTGTAAATTGGGATTGAATATTTTATTAGAAGGCTGAATGTGTTACTATTTCCCAGAGTTTATTTGTCCTTTGATCTCCAACGCCGTAGAAAAAACAAAGCCTAAACGGCGTTTCGACGGATCCGAGTCCAAATGTGAAAAAGAGGGACCGATGGAGGTGATATATAGGGTCGCACCCAAAACTGGTAGGAGTGATTTTTTTCCAAGAATTTTATTGACGATATACTTGGATCGACTTAATAATCTTCAAAGTATGCTCCTTGAGCTGCTACACACTTAGTATAACGTTGCCCCCATTCCCCGTAGGCCCGCTGGAAATTTTCTTTGGGGATGCCGTTGATGACCCTCGTCGAAGCCTCTTGAACGGCCTTTATCGAGTCAAAACGCCGTCCCATGAGCTGTCTTTTCATCAGGGGGGAAGAAGAAAAAACGGTGGTGTCAGATCGGGAGAATAGGGCGGGTGCGGCAACGCCATATTTGGCCAGGAGTTGTCTTTTTCTTCTCCTCCTTGTGTAGGCATAGGAATATCTGCTGCTAACCATATTATACTCGTCATATATGTATGCATGTCGCACGATTGGTGTCCGCTCGCCCCCTTTGGCGGTTTTCACAAATTCATGAATTGTGGTTTCGCTTCATTTCTTAAACTAAATAATTCCTTCGATAAATTTAAATGAATTAAGGAATCAATATGGAAATGATATTCATAAATACGTACTTTGCACAACATGAAATGGGACCAATACAGAAATATAATTTGTTTCTATAATTCATTCGTTCATTGCAATCACTTTTATTGCTCATAAAACATTTATAAAAAGATATTTCAACCCTCCTGGATCCAACAATATTGGATACATTACGTATAGTATAGCCATTTTTACAAAATAAAAATCACAAAGGAAACTTCTCCGTGTATTAAGCGTAGGTTAATAAAATGATACTCTTTCGCTTTAAATCATTTTAACACCCACCACAATACCGCATGAAAAATACCACAATACCATAAGAAAAATAGTGCTGGTGCATACATTACACAGTACAACATCATACAGCCGGATCATGAAATAAAACCACACCATGAATTCTTGAACTGAAGGAGTCACAGGGCAAGTTTTGCTCAAATTGTATTGAGACTTCGCTCAACTTGTAGCACCCAAATTGGTACTCTTTCAGTTTTAATTTCAAGAAGCCATGAGGTGTGGTTTTGCAGGAAAAGGCTCCCACATGCTTAAGAATTGTATGACCCTAAAAAGGAGCCGCAGTTTGGGCAGGAGTGGTCCACCCTTCTGCACGAGGCCATGCAATATGGAACGCAGGAGCAAATGCCGCACCTAGGAAGTAAGAAAACTAATTATTGTGAATGAATATCAAACAAACCAAAAATGTAAGTGGGCGACACGCATAACCCTACACCGGAGGCAGCGTGCGTTCAACAAAACTACAGTCCCGCACAATTTGATAAAAGATACAATGATTACCAATGCAATATTTGGCATCCCCCTTTCGTCATCAGTAATTGACTTCTGGGGTAATTTACCGCAACACTTCAACATTTAATTCAATTTTGATTCCCGCACACCCCCTGATAGCTTCCCTCTCCTGATTTGTAATAAGTCTACCATTATTTTGGCTTTCTTTGTAAAATTTTCCGTTAAATAAGACGATTGATTGATTGATAAAGATCCCCAATTGAGTCTTCTCTTCTCCTCTTCTATGTACACCCTTGTTCTCTGCTTTGCTTGGCCAAAATCTTCAGAATTCACATGAAGCACAATGTTTCAAAGATTTGCGTATGATCTAAAGAGAGAGCCATTCCCCATTTGAACATTTTGACGAACTGCTTCCATGTTTACAACCTCACCTTCTTTGAGTAGTTCCTTCTTCTTCATGAACACCACTTTAGCATAAGTTATTCCTCTCGTAATGTGGGTGGAAAATATTTCCAGCCCAAGTCCTACTTCTCCCCAATTAAACAAAGGATTCCATTTGGACTTATTTCACTACTCAAATTATAATATCCACCTTCGGTTTCTTTCTTGACAATCCCAAGGATTTTAGTTTTCTGCTAGCTTATGCTCACATTGGACGAGTGCTGTCCAATAAATACGCGAACCGAGGCCATCATAACGTCAATTTGCAAAATTTAAGTCTACATTGATTTTTCCCCTTCAAAGTACCCTCCATTCGTGTCAATGCACTTATTATATCTTTTTTACACTGTTTACAAGACATTTGGAAGTCCTCGGCAGAAATGATTTTTAGTGTTCTCGTTCTTTCCTGCTTTATTGTGTCCACAGCTTCCAGGTGATGTCCCCTCATCACATTTTTGCATTTTTCGAATAGGGAAACGTAGCTGGCGGCAAAATCTGGCGAATAAGATGAATTATCAAAGATGAAGATTGATTTTTTTTCCAGAAACTGGTGAACAATCAATGCTGAATGTGCAGGTACATTGTCATGGTGAAGGATCCATCCATCATGCTCAGTTAAAAATAGTGTGCACTGTTGCCTTTCCTGAACTCGTAAGCTATCATTCGGACAGTTTTTCGACGGCCGCTAAGTCGTCCCGGCCTTGCATCATCCGTGGCAATGGTTTTGTAGGCACCTTGAAACCTTAATCCACTTGAAAACTGATGTTTTCTTCAGAGCATTATCACCAAAAACACCAGTCAACACTTCATTAATTTCTTGATAACTTGTACCGCACTTCGCTTAAATACCTTATTCGTCATCCCATGATTTCGTCTACTTCCCTTTTCGACAGACAGTACAAACAAAGCCAACAGAAACTAGCATAACTGACACCATAAGCACAGCTCGACGATCCGCCCCAAGCACAGACGGCTCATTGAAACTCATATGCAACCAGCACCACTAGTGGGCGGGGCTATAATCCCTGCATCATGGACGCCAGATAGCACCAGTTTGCGTATTTATTGGCCAGAATTTGTTTGCCCAATATGGTATTCAGAAACCAATCAATGCCTTCACCAATTGTAAATGTTGTGCAACTACTATGATCCCGGGTTGGATTGCACACATTTATTTTACGCAATACAACATATTCCAAGTTTGGGTTCGAAACAGTTTACCGTGTTTCCCATTTATCCAAGTCGTGCGCAAAGGGGAGTTTAACTTTCAGCTTGCTTCCACTTGCCACCAGGGATTCACACATCATCCTGCCCGCAACACAAAATCTCAATGGGGGATATTTTAAGATACCGAGCAATTCAATTTAATGAAACATGAACAAGTCAGTGACCCACTTTAACCGATTCCCACTCAGGGTCCATTCAAGAATGTTACGCCGCTGCTGAACACACTCAAGTGTAAGGTGCGCTTACGAAAGAAAGAATAGGAGACAGCATCCCCAGTGCGCGGAGGACTTGGCGGAAGACGACGTTTTTGTCCTGATAAATGCCTGGCAGTGGTGGCATCTCATCTGCATCGATTTCGGGCCAACAGGCACTGGAGCAGCTTAAAAAAATAAAAAGCGATCTGCATTTACAATCTTAACCCCAATGTCCGGGCAGAGACATTTCAAATTATCAAGAAATTTGAATAAAGAGCATTTTAAATGTTTAAGATGAGAGACGACGATTTTGAATACTAACATGGCATAGCGAAATTAACTGCAGTGATAGAATTTGTTCCCTGAGGCGCTGGAGCGTTGACTGGAGGAGCTAGAACGAAAAGAAACAAAATTAGCACAAATTTTTCAGTATCTCCAGGGATAACGGCGACTTGCAGTGTATTATGTAGGTGTGGAATACTCCCCAAGGCGCCGCAAGAGAGTGTGGCAGGAGTGTTAGGTCACCACCTGTAGAAGAGAAATATAACCGCAGGCAAAATAAACTAATTCATACAAATCCAAACCCGCAGAGGCGTGTATATACCGAATAACCTTTCTTCTAACGATTCCCACCACAACAACATAAAGCGTGGCAGTGACGCGGCACCTAGATATTTTACCGTACCAACTACTTCTTGGTTCACCCTTCGAAATGAAATCTATATCCTGTGCTAATATTAGACGATCTTCATCTCATACTTGCCGCCGATTCCAACTGCAACCTTACCAGTACAAAGTACCACCTCTCCCTCATTTTCTCAATACCTTTTTTGGGCATTTATTTCAAGCACGTGCCACAGAGCAATCTAAGTGTACAAGGGTACCCCGTCGTTAAAATAGTAATTAACTTAATGTATCTTGTACGCAATAAAACGCAAGGGGAATATGGGATTGGAAGGGTGAGAGTCAAACCTGCGCTTTTGCTAATGTTAATTTATTATCTCCAATGATTGCGCCAATCCAACATTTTGATTTACCTTATTGTTAGCCCGAATGACGATCCGGATGAGTGATTCCTATTGATGCCGTTAGTAGGGAGTATAATAATTATTATTAATATTCTACCGTTTATGACAAAGTTTGGGAGGAAGGGTGAAATTGGTGCGTTTAACAAGAAGGTCAGAACACTATCGGCAGGCACCTGTGCTGACGGTTAGAGAGAGGTAATTCGGTTAAGATAATAGTTGACACTAAAGATCCAAGAGAGATAGAAGGAATACATAGAAGCACACCGTACGGTAAAGAAGTTAGGCCAACAACGTTCGACATAGAAAAGGAACATGAAGTAGAAGAACATAGCTAAGGTCCAGGCATACTCGACGATGAAATAGAAAGGGCATTAAGGGAATGTAACCAAATAAGGCCGTAGGGCGTGGACAACATTCCTGTGGAACTATTGATATGTTTATGAAAATGTCTGAAGAAGACTATATGGACTGATTCGTAGTATCTACGAGGAAATAATCTGCCCGGAAGACATTGTGAGATCAGTGTTAGTTCCTATTCCGAAAAAGGTAAAGGCTACACCTTGCAGGATCTACAGAACAGTAAGTTTGATTTTGCGCGTAGCTTTAATTGTTCTAAGCAAGGCTAATGATCACTTAGGGGATGATCAGTTTGGGTTTAAAAAGGGGAGAGGTAAGCGTGATGCCATTGCCGCAATGAGATCATTAATCGAGAAAAATATAGAATACAATCAGGACGTATTTGCCTGTTACGTAGATTTCGAAAAGGTTATTGATTGAGTGAAATTGGAAAAACTAATATGCATATTGCCCAAAATAGGAATCCATTGCAGATACAAGAGGCCAATCGGTGACCGGTACATTGGTCTCAGACTTCTCAAATGCGGGGGGGTGTTAGGGAACCACCCGTAATTTAGAAAGAAAAAAACCGCACACAGAAGCCACAAAATTGTAGTCCACAAGCCAAACATTGAGGCACTGGAAGAGCGGGAGGTGGAATGAAAGTCAGGTTTACTGATGGCCAAGGTTTAGTTTGTCAGTCAGCCAAAGGGTTTCAAGCATTGTTGGGTGAAGTGGAAACTCAGTGCGACAGATATGGGGTGAGAATTAATACACCTAAAAAAGTTGGGTGGCTTTCTCCAAAGAGAAAGGCTAAGTTTAACGTTAAAATTAGAGGGCAAAAACTAGATCAGGTGGAAGAGTTTACGTATCTCAGAAATGTGTTGGACCAAATTGGTCGAAGTAGTAGGGATGTAAGGAGAAGAATTGCACTAGGGAAAGGGGCTTTCACTAGGATGGATTTGATGACAGGGTAGTCGAGTAAAGATGTTAGGTCCATCCGTCGTAAGGTAGTAAACCTATTTGCTACTTCTTCGTATTTACAATCCTTTTGAGGCAGTGTTGCTAAATATAAATAATGGTTCATAAAAGAATATAGGGTGGGAAGGTTTTAAGTATTGTTATTTTTATTATACACATGTCATAAATGTTAATGTTTTGAGCTTGTTATTATTTTACTAAAAAAACAAAATAACCCATAGAAACTTTTATATGGTACGGAATATATGAACGGAAGTAGGAGGATGAAGATTTAGTTTGGAGGCTTTTGAAATGTGGGCGAGGAGAAGGATGGAGAAGGTCAAATGGACCGAAAGAAAAGAATTGTGGAGTCCAGGCCTTAGTGAGTGCGGAGAGGGGATTTTTGGGAGAAATCGTACGGAGGCAGGAAAAAAGGATGAAGGGTGGATTGATCGACAGGGGGATGTTTAAGGCTGTAGCCTGTTGTAGCGTAGGCTGTTGGCTTGTGTTGTGTGTGTGTTAGGATGAAACATGATAATTACCTAGCTGTTGAGTCCATCCAAAACCTACCCTAACCGGTATATTACTTCATAACAACCATGAAAAAATACGTACAGTATTCAACCCGAAGGTCGGTTTGGTAGGTCATGCTCCAGTTCACCCAGTACTAGGCCCAACGGCGTGTGAAATTCACACATCAGGGTATAGGGGGGCAGTTCCTTTCTCTGTGCCGATTATGGCTTCCCAGTAAGATCTGATACACGAACTGCAGGTGCCCAGTGGCTTGCCCGGATATCGAACCCGGGCCCTCCGGTCAGTAGCACAACGCTCTACCCGCTGGATTATCGCGACCCACTACTTAATAATAACAAGGTATAATTTGGATGGCCACAGACAACGATACATTTTCTTGCCTCTTTTTAAAAAATCACTACATGACATACGACAGTACAAGGATTCCTCGTACTTCCTTCTTCCTCCTTTTATCGCGTACATTAGCACTTTGCTAGTTTTGCTTCCCCACGTCCTCCCCTAAAAACAATCGTTAACATCGCATCGCCAATCTAAACGCTCTGCATACAAGCCACCTAGATCATGTGGCAAGGGGTGATTGCTCATTGACACCAGAAGATGCGTTTGTCTTTTCTTCCTACCTCATTTTTACCCTTTTTTACACCCCCCCCCAACTCTCCCTTATCAATCCCTATCCCCTCCCCTCTCCCTCTCTGAACCGCCTCAACCTCCCTACCTCGATCAGAAGGTATATATACCAAGTTTGCCTCAATAAGAACCACCTGATCTGGACGGTGAACGTCGAATCGTCTTTTAAAATAAAGTGTGTGGAATTACAAAGTCAATAATTTCAAAAGATTATGCAAATTCCATAAGTTACGCCGGAGACATAAAATTTTACGTTTCGGATACGTTTTAAGTAAAATTAAAAAACTGCAGGATATACTGCGGCAGTTAACTTTTAACGGAGTCATCCGTTGACACCATGACACTGCGACGATTTCAATGTGTACAAAATTGAAATTATAAAACACTAATTGTTTCATTGCCTGTATAAATGGTCTCAATGCCTATACATTGGTCTAGAATGAAAGAAATTGCATGCATAACGTCCTCAGAAATCAGTACCTTCACCCTTATTTCCAAACAGTTAACCAGAGAATTATAAATTTTAAAGCACCTATACTCGATAGATTCAAGTGGGCGAGTTAACAAAAATAAATTGTCACATTAACTGAATATTACGACCATCTAAAATGCGTAAGAAAGGGGGCGCCGAGCTCGCTTCCCCCTTCTCCCATCAGCCTTCATATCTGAAACGGTATGTAGAATTTGATGAACATTACCTATGGCACATAAACGATACAGTCCTGCTTTCACGAGCCCCAAGATATTCACAGAATGTCGTGATTGCGTTCATGACAACTATCAAATTCTTTTGTTGATATTATCATGTTTGGGATGGGTCATTCACATATAAAACAAAAGGTATCCTTCGACAGTGGATACATCTTAAAACTATGCACAAACGTACCTTGCATTGGAACCGGCGCTTGCGGTGGATACTCTTGAGAATAATTAGGTGGAAAGTTGGCGTACTGCTGCTGCCCGTCCGTGCTCGCCATCTGGGAGAAGTATGAAGGTGGGACATCTCCTTCCTCATCCGCCTCTCCTAATAATGATGGCTTTTCACTGTTAAAGCCTGCCATGGGGGTGGAAGATAAGACCCGCGACCAAAAGCCGGATCTTTCCCCAGAAACAATCTCGAGTTTCGGTCGTTTCAGGCCAGCAGTGTACTAAGGCCGCCCGAATTGGTCGAAGCCACGCACAACACCCCTCTTCACTCTTTCAGGGACTGACCTGCACTGCCTCCGAGATCACTCCCTTCTCCCGCGTGGTCACATGGAGCGTGCAAGGGGAGAGTTCACCCAATCACGTCACACCATCCTCGAGAGCTTCCCCAAGTTGAGTCTTCTTCCGCAAGGAGAGGCTGCGTGCGCCCCAATGACGCTGTTTCTTTATAAATTATTGGCCCGTTATGCGCACTGCATGAAAATAAAATTAACGAGAATTTGGTTAGTAGTATTCATTCAAAGACAGCTGAATGGTAGTTTTTTGGTTATTTCGCCAACATGTCAAAAAGAACAAATTGAGTGGTTTCACTGATATGGTGGAAATCTAACATAAGATAACTCTTTCTTTCTGCTGAATAACATTTTTCCGCAGGGTAATTATGTCAAAAAGTATCTAATTTGAATGATACTTTCCCTTAGAGTTTTCTAAAGCAATTCATTTTATGTTGCTGGAGAAGTAATGCCATTTGATGACAAGATTCTGCCAGTAGTGTGATAAATTGGGAAAAAATACTTGTGTTCGAACAATTTTTTTTTTCTAATATTGCATTTTCTTAAGAATTAATGCAGTCACGTATCTTTATGTATGCGAGACTTCAGGAAACCAAACAATGCTCCATCCAAATCATATAACCGATGATTACAATCTTCAATTCCTTAAGATACCAGAGGAAGACATCAATACCTCTATCTAAATCGCCTATTTAAATACGCCTATCTAAAACCGCGAACTGAATTCTCAAAAGGCAGACCCCTATAATGGCACTACTAAATTAATTCAGATCCGCATGTTTCAGCACCGAGGTCTCGAAAATTATTCGCGCTCCAACATACATTGGTCGCTTGGATCATGGGTACAAAATTCGGGAAATAGATGCCAGGACTAGCAGACTCTAGGACTCCTTCTTCCCACGGACAATACGGGATAACAACTATAGGGTCACACTCGGAGATAACAAAAATGCCACTTGCCACCCTCGGCGTCTAGGTAACAATTAGTTAAACTCAATTGCATACACTTTCACTAACCTCCTGTGTGTTGTGTCAAAACCCTTCCCGCATGCCATTAAGTAATGTATTGCTGTTTACAGTATTGTTTTCTCTTCTTTTGCTACCCTAAATTTCCACTTCCATCCCTTGTCCCTCTCCGTGGGTGTGCCCTCCTCCCACCTGCAGCGTTGGGCCAAATTCCTCGTCTTGAGTAGGAGAGATTTTTATGCGGAACGTTCTTGTGGTGGTGGTAATTCGCCTGGCTACTTGCTAGAAACTAGCTTGCTCGTTCGTGATTAATTTCTTGCTGCATCCTGGGGTAAAATTATTTGTTGTAGTTAAGCGTATGTACTTGCATGCTTGTGGAGTGAAGGGAGGTAGATGTGTGGTTGCATGCGCGTCGAATGATGGGATGTTACGATGAATGTGTGCACTGCTGTGGATTGGGGTTTGCATGTGTGTGTTGGTTTTGAATGCGGTATTTCTTTTTTCCTCTTATGGGTGGTGACCTAACACCCCCCGCCACGCGCCCTTGCGGCGGCTTGCGGGGTATTATGTAGATGTAGATAGCTAAGGTCCAGGCATACTCGACGATGAAATAGAAAGGGCATTAAGGGAGATGTAACCAAATAAGGCCGTAGGGCGTGGACAACATTCCTGTGGAACTATTGATATGTTTATGAAAATGTCTGAAGAAGACTATATGGACTGATTCGTAGTGTCTACGAGAAAATAATCTGCCTGGAAAACTTTATGAGATCAGTGTTAGTTCCTATTCCGAAATAGGTAAAGGCTACACCATGCGGGATCTACAGAACAGTAAGTTTGATTTTGCGCGCAGCTTTAATTATTCTACTCTTATACTCTTGTTGGATACTCTACGAGAATATGGAGAGCAAGGCTAATGATCACTTAGGGGATGATCAGTTTGGGTTTAGAAAGGGGAGAGGTACGCGTGATGCCATTGCAGCAATGAGATCACTAATCGAGAGGAATATAGAATACGATCAGGACGTATTTGCCTGTTACGTAGATTTCGAAAAGCCTATTGATTGAGTGAAATTGGAAAAACTAATATGCATATTGCACAAAATAGGAATAGATTGCAGGTACAGGAGGCCAATCGGTCACCTGTACATGTCTCAAACTGCTCAAATGCGAATGGGGAAATTTAGCTAGGAGAAAATACAAACTCATCTTTTGGTGTCAATGTGTAATCACCCCGTACGACATACTCTAGGTAGCATGGAGAGTCCGGATTGGCAGTGTTAGGAAGAGGTGTAAGGCAGGGTTGCCCATTGTCACCGGTGCTTTTTAACGTATGCGTGGAGGAATTGATTACATCTACATCCACTCAATACCCCGAAAACCGCCGCAAGGGCGTGGGCGGGGGGGTGTTAGGGAACCACCCGTAATTTAGAAATTTAAAAAAACTGCATGCAGAAGCCACAAAATTGTAGTCCAGGAACCAAACAATGAGGCATTAATGGTCTACAATCTTGTGGCTTCTTCTTTGCAGTTTTTTTCTTTCTAAACTACGGTTGGTTCCCTAACGCCCCCCGCCCTTGTGGCTGTTTGCGGGGTATTGTTTGGATGTAGATTTAATCATTTCTTCCACGTATACGTTGAGCAGCACCGGGGATAAAGGACAACCCTGCCTTACACCTCTTCCTAACACTGCCCATCCGGACTCTCCATGCTACCTAGAGTATGTCGTAGGGGGTGATTACACATTGACACCAAAAGATGAGTGTATTTTCTCCTAGCTAAATTTTAACCTTTTTTACACCCCCCTCCCCCCGCAACTCACTCTCCCTTATCCACCTTGCTTCCATTAGAATCATCTGATCAGGACGGTCAACGTCGAATCGTCTTTTTAAATAAAATGTGTGGAATCACAAAATCAATTTCAATATGTTATGTAAATTCCATAAAAATACGCCGGAGACATAAAATTTTACATTTTGGATACGTATTAAGAAAAATGACAAAACTGAGGGATATGCTGTGACAGCAACTTTTCACGGTGTCATCCGTTGGTACCATGACACTGCGACGATTTCAGTGTGTACAAAATTGGAATTATAAAACATGAATTGTTGCATTGTATGTATAAACGATACATAGGTCTAGGATGAGCGAAATGCATACATAACGTTCTCAGAAATCAGTACCTTCACACTTATTTCCATGAATGGTCACATTAACTGAATATTACGACCATCTAAAATGCGTAAGAAAGGGGGCGCCGAGCTCGCTTCCCCCTTCTCCCATCAGCCTTCATATCTGAAACGGTATGTAGAATTTGATGAACATTACCTATGGCACATAAGCGATACAGTCCTGCTTTCACGATCCCCCAAGATATTCACAGAATGTCGTGATCGCATTCATGACAACTATCAAATTCTTTTGTTGATAATTATCGTTTTTGGGATAGGTCATACACATGAAAAACAAATGGTCCCCTTAGACAGTGGACATAAATGCACAAATTTACCTTGCAATGGAAACAGCGCTTGTGGCGGATACTCTTGGGAATAATTAGGTGGAAAGTTGGTGTACTGCTGCTGCAGCCCGATTGTGCTCGCCATCTTGGAGAAGTATGAAGGTGGGTCATCTCCTTCCTCATCCGCCTCTCCTAATAAGGATGGCTTTTCACTGTTAAAGCCTGCCATGGGGCTAGAACCGCGACCAAAAGTCGGAAACAGGTACGCCGTATCTTTCCCAAGAAACAATCTCGAGTTTCGGTCGTTTCAGGCCAGCACTGTACTAAGGCCGCCCGAATTGGTCGAAGCCACGCACAACACCCCTCTTCACTCTTTCAGGGACTGACCTGCACTGCCTCCGAGATCACTCCCTTCTCCCGCGTGGTCACATGGAGCGTGCAAGGGGAGAGTTCACCCAATCACGTCACACCATCCTCGAGAGCTTCCCCAAGTTGAGTCTTCTTCCGCAAGGAGAGACTGCGTGCGCCCCAATGACGCTGTTTCTTTATAAATTATTGGCCCGTTATGCGCACTGCATGAAAATAAAATTAACGAGAATTTGGTTAGTAGTATTCATTCAAAGACAGCTGAATGGTAGTTTTTTGGTTATTTCGCCAACATGTCAAAAAGAACAAATTGAGTGGTTTCATTGATATGGTGGAAATCTAACATAAGATAACACTTTCTTTCTGCTGAATAACATTTTTCCGCAGGGTAATTATGTCAAAAAGTATCTAATTTGAATAATACTTTCCATTAGAGTTTTTTAAAGCAATTCATTTTATGTTGCTGGAGAAGTAATGCCATTTGATGACAAGATTCTGCGAGTAGTGTGATAAATTGGGAAAAAATACTTGTGTTCGAACAATTTTTTTTTCTAATATTGCATTTTCTTAAGAATTAATGCAGTCACGTATCTTTAGGTATGCGAGACTTCAGGAAACCAAACAATGCTCCATCCAAATCATATAACCGATGATTACAATCTTCAATTCCTTAAGATGCCAGAGGAAGACATCAATACCTCTATCTAAATCGTCTATTTAAATACGCCTATCTAAAACCGCGAACTGAATTCTCAAAAGGCAGACCCTTATAATGGCACACTTATTGAGGAATCGGAACAGCCATATTTGGGAATACGTTAAGAGGAATCGTTACCCATATGTGGGAGTACCCAAAGCATGAAAGTAACGAGTATTTCCAGATTGAATACTTGTTTCTTCAGACAGGAGTGAATATTAGCACCAAAGTAACAATTAGTTCCATGTGGATATACTAGATGTATGTTTCTATGTGTATGGACTAGGTGTATGTTGAATGTCCACGTTGTAGTAGAATTTCACCTCCTTAATTTTAATTCTTTCACTTGTGCGTTATTGGATAAATTTTGAGTAAACTCGTAGGTGCATGTTTGTTAGTTTTTCCTTTATCTATTTGCATGCGTGTAAGTTTAAAGAATTTTTGCATGAATATATGCGCAACTGTGGGAGTAGTTTTTCATTGATGTGTTCATTTTGCACGTGGTTTTGTACCTTTTTATGGGTGGTGAGCTAACACCTCCTGCCACACACCCTTGCGGGGTTTTATGTTGATGGCCTATTCGGCCATTTCTTCGCTTAACTTTAGAATTATAGAAATCCATTCGTATGCGTAACAAGGAACGATCTTAAATAATAAAGATTTTTCGAAATATTGGTCGTAGCGAAAAGGGTAGACGTCGGGGAGTTGGGGGACGGAAATTCCAACGCGCGACGACATCGGAGTCACCGCAAGCCGTACCCGTACCGTAATGGAGTGAAGTGGGGGCCGTGCACCGGCTTGAGGTAAGAGCAGGAGGGAGGGCACTACGCGTTTATCTATTTTTTCACGGTGGCGATTCGACTCTCTTCAAGGGTATTCCTCCGCCGTTCTCCCAATCAAATTGTCCCCTTTTTCATTCTCTCGCCCTCCTTTCTCTTTCACCCCCTCGCGCCCACCCTCTTCCTCTAGCCAGTCCCTTTTGAAAGACGAGGAAACAACTTCCCAATTCTTTTACGACGTACTTCAGACTTTATTTCCGATTAGAATTCTTGTAGTTCGGAATAAGTTTACCGATTTTCCTATAAGTTTGTGTATTTTTAAGAGCATTTAATTTTTATCTATCATACGAAATCAATTCCTAACTGTTTTAGGCAGCTGCATTTCCAGTTTTCACAAATTTGTACTTCTCCCTTTTGGTATGATATGAAACTAACGAAGAATTTCAAGAATAATGGAGGGTATTCGAACTTTCGGCCAATTCGTTTTCACCGCAAGCCGTGCCCTCATGTGGTGACTGGGAGGTCGTGACCTGCCGTGTGGGATGGGCCGGAGGGACTGTAGGAGGGGTCCTTCTCTTCTTCCGCGGTGCCCATTCGACCCTAGTGACTGCCATTTCGGAGCAATCACCAGTCATCGCCTTCTTCCCCCTCCCTTCCCCATCCACCTGGTCATCGCTACCCTCACTGCAACCGGCAAACTTACCTCTAACTTCGGTGCATTCGGCTGACCCTCCCTCCTCCTTTCTTCACCCCCTGCCCTCTTTGCCTTCGGTTGTCCACCCTCCTCCTCCTCCCATGTGTGGATCTCCTCTCAATCCTAGTAGGCCTCCTCCTCCACCAATTGTTCTACCCCCTCCAAATCCACCCACACCTTTACTATTACACTCCCTTCCCCGTCGTCCCCTCCCGCCCACCCCCTTATTGTCCTAGCTCTTCCCTATTTAAAGGCGAGCGGGACACCACTTCGTTCTTTCGCCCCTTAATTTTGGTCGGTGGAGGAAGTCGTCCGTGTCAGTTCGCGAGATTTGAAGTCCAGGGTCGTCGTTTACATCGTAGTATCCGGGTACGAGGAGAGACCTTCATCCGTCGGGGAAGATGTAAGTCATTCGTTTGCCTGTATTTTATTCCCGAATCGTGATTACCGCTGTGAATAAAGAGCTGTTCGTACAACCACGTGTTCATGATAAACCACGCTTTAGGGCAGTAATCAATTTTTAGGTGTGTTTAAAGGAAACGAAAAATTCCTACATTCCATGCCTCTTTGCTCCAATGGAGTGCATTTTTCAAATTAACTCTATGTAATTACATGCCGCGTAAAACGTTGCTTATCGTAAAACCTCAACAGAAGTTTCATTGACGGTTGGAACCAATGTCATCATGATCTCACTAAGCGGATTATAATTAGTAGTAAATGTGTCTTTTCCATTGTTGAAAATTAAATTTGTTCTGTTTCAGGCGTCGCAATTCACTGGCACCCTACTACCCTATTTTTACATTCGTGACAACCTAGGGTATCTTTCTTTCCAAAGTGCGACATTCATTCTTTTGTTGCGCGTTTAGTAATCGTCTGAATAGTTTCTTTCCATACAGCCGGTGGGTTTGACGTCTTCCATTCCAATCGTAAATTTTCCATTTAAATACGCAACCCATGTTGATTCCGCCAAAAATGGCCTCGTTGATATGTCGCCTACGCTTACATTGTGTTCAGAATAACCCGGTTGCCAGTCATCAGTTCTGTACCAAAGCTTTTGTTGCTGGTATTTGGTTTAGTGAGGGATTCTTAAGTTGAGGCGTCTGGTCGTCTTCGTACGTGCCCTGCGTATTCAGACTTCCTTCGCAATTTGACCCACTTGCATAGTCGGCTACACCCTCTGCCACTCGCCTAGAGTCGGCCAGCACATTGGACTGGACCCAGTGTTCCGTTCGAAATTTAAATCTGTCGTTGCGAATGAAGTAGTTTGTGGTTCCTATCTATTGAAAGGTAAACCATTGTTGGAATGTAATTCCTCATCCGACTAATCATCCATTTGCCTTCGTGTCTCGTTTGAATTAGTGCATTGTTTTTCTGTTAGTTATTCAATGTAGACTCGCTTCAAGGGCCAGTGTTGCATTAATTCTAAATTATTTGTTTTGATTACTCCATTTGGTCATCATATACTGCCACTCTTCTTTCGCTCATTTAATTCTTCAATTTCCTAATTCACTCCTTCATATCGGCATAGCATTATGACTGGACATGATTTGTGCCAAATGCATAATTACGTCCGGATAATCTTACTTTTCAATAACTCTAGCGGTTCGCAATTGTTGTCGTGGTGAGCATTCGGAAGCTTTCATCTCCCCCTTCATTCAGTCTCTCTCTCTCCCTCGCCTAGAACTCACCTCATTCCCCTCGTTCCCCCTCCCGCGACTCTTCCCTCGCGTTCTCGCGTCGCCCGTCCTTTCCCAGCTGATGTTCGCCTCGCTCGCACTCGCTGGCAGACTAACACGACCCTGTTTGAATTGACTGAAAATGCTCGCAGAAATGATTTATTCTTTCTACTGTTTCTTTTAACGCTGGACCGTGAAGTGCATTCAATGTCACTTGTATGCGTATGCCATCGAAAACATAATTTCCTTCAAGAAACAATTTCTGCATATCGCAGCATATGGCAGCATTGCACTTTGCAGAATAACCTTCAATATGATATCCCTGGTCCGTAAAACTCTTCAGATTTCAGAGCTGGTACAGTGCTGTTCGATTTTTATCAAATTTTAGATGATCATGGCAGCTATAAAACTCAAACCATTCACCCAAATGCTGCTCAGTGTTAAATTGACTTCTTTCATTTCTTCTGCCGTCATTGTTGGCTGCCATTTCTCATAAAACTAAGAAATTCTGCCAATTATTTGTCTATGGCACGTAACGAACATTGTTTCTGAGAAAGTCTTACTCTGTTAGTATTGACTTTTTTATCATGAAACTTCCATGCTCTAATAGTGGAAGACGGTAAGACTGCCAAGAACTTCTTCGCATATGTCAAGCGCACTTCTTTTTTCTCATTCCAAGGAACACAAATGAGTGAACACTAGTTTCATCTTCAGCGGGTAACCCTAGACGAACTAATAACTTGTCTGTTTTTAACTGTGCTTCATTAATCGTAAATCTTTCATATACATATTGCGATAATCTTTCTGTACTCGAACATAAATCACCCTCACCCTCCACATGCAATTCATTTAATGACACAATACACAGAACATGCAATCACCACATCTACTTACACGGAGCCCACCAGTTCCTGTGAAGAGGAAGGAATCTGCCACGGTGACCCCAGCGATTGTTTGGCGAGAGGCAATGGTGTGGGTGTTAGTGCGGGTGATGTGTGGTGTATGGTCATTATGGTGCTTCATTTTAGTGAATTGTGCTTTGTGTGTGTGATATGTGCGTGTGCACCGAGGGATCGTCGATGGAGAAGGATCTGCCGCCGTTGGACCTCGCAGGTTTGACCAAGGTAGGGATTCGTCTCCTCTCCCTCCCTCCCCCCTCCCTGCGATACAGGTTCAGTGTGTAGGAGCCCCCTTAGCTCGAGACAAGGCCTCCATCCTCGCGGTAGGGCCCCCGATGGGGCTTAAGGGACGTAAAATAGCACTTAGAGAAATGGGGGGTGAATTAAGGTGACTCTTAGGCGATCAAATTAGGCAGGACATTTAAAGTGACTGGGGTATGACATTAACTTAGAGATAGCATACACTTTGTCAGGTAGTCATCCTCGTGTAACATCATAATACACAGGTGTTAAAATAACTCTAATTATATTTATATAAGAAAGTATTAATTACAAGTGAATTGTGCTTAATATTTTCTTATATTGCATCATCCCATCGCTCTCTTTCCTCCTGTTCCATTATCAATCATCCTTCTTCACGTTCCTTCCACTGATTTTTTTCCGAAGGCAGCGGATTCCTGTTTTAATGGATCGCTGTAACATGGTATCAGTAGGACGTACCTCTCTGCAGTTTCTGCAGGAGGGACGTGATGGACCGGCCATCGGCCTTCGTTCTCGCCTTTTGACGAATGCCGGAAAATGGGTTCCAACGAGCTGTGCGCGATACCTCTTTGGGTCAGCAAAAGGAAACTCGTGCAATCTCTCTCTCTCCTTTTAATTTCTTCCTCCCTATTCATTCCCTTTGAATATTACATTGACATGTCATTCCTAAAAAAATCCGCATTGATGTAGGTGGAAGTAAACTTACCCAGTTTGTTTTCTTGCTCATAAAAGATAGCGTAACTAGTCTCCAATATCAGTCGTTATATTCCCCATTTACGTGTTTTGATGCCCAATTTATTCACACTTGGATCACTTAAATTGTTATCCAAAAAGCAACCCTCGCAGTCAAAGGTGTCACTTATGAAGCTTAATGTTCTACATACGAAAGCAGCGGCTTTCCTTGAACTTTAGTCAATATTTCCGGTGGAGAAAGCAGTATAACTATTCTGGCCGTGAAGATTGACAATTTTTCAATTGTGATAACTATCGCCTACTTGTTGCATTACCGATTTACCTTTTCCTTTACTGAACATAACGGAATTTAACTTCTTCCATATCTTCGCCACTGAAAATGTTTTCAAAGGCAGTATACGGAATGAATATAATGAAGAACTAGGTATTGAGTAACCTTACCAATGTGTAGAAATTCTCTCATTATCCGTGGAGAGGAATCGGCAATTATTGAACTGAATAGTAATTGCCATTTCAAGAGAACTTAATGGTTGAATGTTAATTCAATATTTCAAGTTTGTCGCAGGTAACGGACAGGTAACGTTTTGTTTGAGAGGCCCTCCGCCCTTCATACCCTCTCGCGAAGCATTTACCCAATGGGAAGGTTTAATCTCAGGGGTGGGTACTTTTCATCACTAAGACTTATCATTTGCCTGTGATGTGAAATCTAAACCCGTTTTACACGCTAACAACATTACTTTAATGTAAAAATATCAACATCTAAAAGTTGCAAAGGTACGATAATGCGAAACCCAAAGACAAACTGGGGATTAGTTTCATTTTAATCGGTCATAGATGACGCTAAGTCAACTAAGCATATTTAATGCTGCCTTGTATTAAAAATTACTACTGTTGAACCTGACAAAATACCATTAGTTTCTTGTTACGATTCTAAGCTAGGAGCTCCATATCAGTCAGATCAGCGATAAACTGAGTAAGGCTGTTTAAATGTTAATTTAACTCTCTCATTTTAAATAAGTCGTCTACCATGCCTCACACCTTAAATGCCTCCTTTCAATATCATAAGAGTTGTGGTGTTGAGTTATCATTCCCCACATGTTACACAAATACTGCTTCTACAAAAGAGCTATTCTCTCCCTTGCTGATACACCACCACGTGATTCATGCAAACCATTTTTCATTAGGTATGACATCATGACTAGATTTAGTTCATATAAAAGGGTCCGGTTATTGTGAAAGCTTATGTATAAAGTTAACAAACGAGATGCCAAAACGTTAACTACACAAGAGGTAAGGCGAAACCTGAATACTACTTGTTGTAGATTTACATAGACTTAAAACACGTTCCATATCGTGAACATACGACAGTGCAACTACCAGCATACTCGGTTGAAATTGTACTGTAAACAGATTCCAGAATAGGGTTGCCTGGTTGTTTGCTCACCCACTTCGCTCATTTGATGAGAGCTCTTGTGTGCCATTCTTCATCACATTTCGCACTCCCTTTCTCCATTTCTCATGCGAGCGTATGTAATGGATACTCATGCCGAGACCAAAATCTACCACATCGCGTTATTCTCCACACAGTATACCTGTTGCAGTTCCTCATTCTTAACCGGCGACACATTACCTCCATTGCTACTGTCAGTTGTTGACATTAAAAAACCTGAGACTGGTTAGGAGTTTACCCTTCAAAACAATTCACCTTCGAAATTGCCTCCCAGTGGCCCTTGGACATTTTAGGGATTAAACAATGTGTAATCGTGGTATTATTTAGTAACATGTTGACATTTGGAAAATATAAGAAATCATAAGCGGTGCAGTTGGAATGCATTTTTGAATGAAAAATTTAATGTAATCCGTGCTTTGGAAGGTAATTTACGGAATATTTCCATTTTTTTCCTGCCAGAGCTGAATCACATAATGCTTTCAACCAAATTCCTAATTGTAAGATGTTATCTCGTATTATATATGTACGTATTAAGTTGCTGCTCCAGTGATTGTATATCTACACTAGCTTTTGGCAAATAACCTTCACGTCAGAATGTTGCGCAAGTGTAAATAAACCACTGCAGCATTGACATCAGACATAAAGCAATCTTATAATCGATGGTTTCAGGCGTTATTTTATGGAATTGGTTCATACTTAAGCGGATAAAATGATACTTTGTAATTCCACAGATATATTTCACAAACACACGACCCGGGTTTCGACGTCACCTGAAGATGACGTTGTACGTCGAAACCCGGGTCGTGTGTTTGTGAAATAAATCTGTGGAATTACAAAGTATCATTTTATCCGCTTAAGTAAAGCAATCTTGTTGATTAGTTAACCCCGTCTCTGCTACGTGGAGTCAGAAGTGGAACGGGTATTTAATTGATATAAAAGAGTACGGAATAGTTCCTCAGCTTATTAGACGACAAAATACGTTGGCAAATTAAAAACCCAAAGACAAACAATATAACTGATACAATTATGGCACCAAACGTTTAACTATTGTTGCAGTTTACACCCCATCAGCGGGCATGGGAAAATGGAAAGTGTACTTGTAATTCATTTCGTAAAATTAAGTTTTTTGCCAAGGTATGTCACCTAGGTTTATATTAATACTGTTAATACTTTAGCCTGCGAACTGATTATTGCTGAAATTACTAGAAAATTGTTGATTCTGATGACCGTAGGAATGGAACCGGTTGCAAAAGTTTCAAGCAAAAGCTATTATGTACTTTCAGCTTCCTTCGTAAAATAATTGAGACGATAGCACTGTAGTGTTGAAAATCATTAAAGCTGTCGAAAGTCAATTCCCATATTTTTTATTGATAGAAAAAATTCATTCTAAAAGCGTGCCCGTCACAAGCTCGCGTGGGAGTGACCGTTTGTGCAGATATAATCACTGTACTACACTTATATGCTCATTAACGAACCCGGATGAGCTGATTTAAGTAAGACAACGTTTCACTCTCGGTGAGATTACAAGAAAATGGAATAGTCTGGCCACGCATGTGGATTGTTTTTCTCTCATTCGTGTTGCTATCGAACAGCGGCACAGGGCTATTCGCGAAGTACTTATCATTTGGAAAAGCCAGAAAGAGGTACTCTAGCTTCGACACTGTACTGAAGATTCCTAATTTTGCGACAGAAATTTAAAATTTCTGAATGTCTTGCATATTTTGCCGATAGAAAATTGTATTTTTCGAATACTAATATTGGCATTCTTCTCATTGAATTCTACCACGGTTATTGTTTTAAATCTGGAGAGAATACACAGACAACATGCCATGCAACAAGATGCACAATGCGTTAACATTAAATGCTTAAACAAAACGGGAGAAAATCAAGCTTGTCATTATACACGTAGGATAGCACCCTTATAATAACGAATAGAAAGTAACTCTTGCTACTTAACTTTTTGACAAAATGAACCGGTATTATAAGAACTTAAAAAGCACAGACACCATATAGAAAATGCCAGGCAAGACTTATTTTTCGTACACACCGCAACTGCACCTACACGTATGTACTCGCCCTAATATTATACCATGACTGCAAATAAACCATGTACTCGAGGAGAATGATAAAACTACTGCTGAAAACTCGTACTTAGTTTTCGCCAGAGGAAACGTTTATTCTACCTTATCAAATGTCATGTAATGGTTTGACTCTGTCCTTTCCCATATACCTCCAATAATTTAGCCGAAATATTGAAATCCAATTACCCAATTATTTTCAGTGAAGACTCAGGTGATGTATGACAAATTGTAATGCTGGAGCTCGTATTAGAAGAACAAGGGAAGCAGATCCAGTGTTGAGGACCTGAGATGAAGAAAGAACTGTGGAGGAATAAAAAGGTGAGGGTGCGGGGTATAAGCACCATGCTAAATTGAAAGGAGTAATTAGCCAAAGGTATCGAAGGTATTTTCACTTCCTTAGACTTAAGTGGATTCTTAGAGGTGATAACAGTGAAATCTCTAAAATTCTTGTTTTAGAATTCTTAGTTGGAGTCTATTCGGCTTCTATTCTTCGGCTATCTAGATTATCATTTGTTACATTGATAATTATCTTTAAAGTATCCATTATTTCATACCGACCCGCAAGCTAATGGCGTTATGATCAATTTTAATTGCGTTAATCTGGATTATACTACTTGACTAAAGACAATCAGAGTATCAAGGATCATTAGTTAAGGTTGTTTTTTTTTGGGAGGATTAACAAGAGTCGGTGGCCGTTCGAAATAATGCACAAGATAGTCTCCCTTAACTCGAGACAGCTCCTGATCTCCCTTCTGTCGCGACATACATAAATCTTCGTCCTATATATAATAGGCGGCAATTCTTTGGTCACAGCATTCCCTGGAGTACCTTGTGCCAGAAATTATGAAACATTCTTAATTTCGCCAACGTGATTCTTCTCATTTTATGGACTACCGTATCCATTTCCCAATAAAACACTGCCCAATTATTGATATTTTTCTCATTGTCAAAATAATTTCTTTCTAAATTAAGATTTAAATTTACTTTTCTTCATGTAGAAAATAGGTTGTCTGATCCTTAACTTCATATTTATACTTGACGCATTGATCCGTCAGTCTAATATCATTCATTGCAGTAGTGAATATATTGAACCTTCAACCACTTTCTGAGCAAATGCGAACCTAATTGATTCATAATAGGATGCAAATAACAAAGGAAAAGAATTTTCTGGTCATATTTAATTCAATAAAATGATTTATTAAAACATTAGCTTAGGAAGTGTAATAATATTTATCTGAAAAATACTGCCTTTGAGCTACAGTCTCTCGTTACACCATAAAGAATTCCTAAAATGCCCATTTTTTTGTCAATAATTAATGGTCAAGCGTTTAAAATAAGATTTTTTGAACGTTGAACTAAGTAACGCTAAGTTTATAAAAATTGCGAGAGTAACTTTTAGACACATGCGCCTAACAACATGACGATCCTCAAATGTACGGCCGGACATCGAGGGACCCGGGTTGATATCGGAAGATAGGGTTCCTTGGCATTTCGGCACAATTCCATCCGCTCTTCATTACTATTCTATTTCTACCCCTGACTCGCTTGCTTGAAGATCTCCCCTCGAAATAAGTCTAATATTACAATCAATCGAAATGCTCAGAATCCGCCATTTTAGCGCGCTTTGGAATTCTCCCAACTAGTCTTTCTCCTCCCCCACCATACATATCACATCTTAATATCTCAAAAGCCAAGGTACTCTTCCCCGTTTTGTCGTTTCTATTCGGTTATCAAATTATTGAACTAGTCGTCTTTCTCTCAACCCGCACACCTTGTTCATGTGGTGTTAGTACATAAAACCAAGAGTGCAAAATTGTCGGCTCCGCAATTAAAACGCTCAAGCTAGGACGGCATTTCAATTGAAACTCCAATAACACCAAAGATAACCTGTAGGTTTTTAAAACTAAACAAGAACACTTAATTCTCAGAAAGGGCACCTACTCAATTTCCACAAATTCCATGACATTTCGCCGGTTGAAAGAGCTAAAAAAAATCACTTATTGTGCCCAAGGGGTACAAGGGAAGCATTATCATCGGAAGCTTCCACATTTTAATAGATTGGCAATGGGAGGGAGGACTCCTCACCTCAACATGTTTTCATAGGATGACGAGTGATAATCTTTAAGTTGTCTATAATTGAATTGGCAGAGGAATAACAGATGCCCGGCTCAATCATGCTGAGAGCCATGCGCTTAGAATTACACATGGATTACATCAGAATTACACATGGAAATTTATAGAAGGAAATGTTTTTTTTTATAATATCTCCCATTTCCATTAGGATGAAACAACATAATGAAAAGAGAAACTTTAAAATTCCACATAAATTTATTAGACGGACGACCCAGGTTTCGACGTGGCACGTCATCGTCTGATGACGTGCCACGTCGAAACCTGGGTCGTCCAATAAATCTATGTGGAATTATAAAGTTTCTCCTTTCATTATATTAAGTCGATTCCATGAAGTCACGCCCGAGACAACGAATTGGATGAAACAAAATAAGACCGTGGGAGTGGACAACATTCCTGTGGAATTGTTGAAATGTTAAGGAAAATGTGGAAGAAAGACTCTATATGGAGTTATTGGTAGTATCTATGAGGAAGGAATCTGGCCGGAAGATGTTGTGAGATCGGTGTTAGTTCCTATTCCAAAAAATGCAAAGGCTATATCATGTGAGGATTACGGAAAAATAAGTTTGATACCCCACACAGCTAAAGTTATTTTCAGGATCATCAAAAAAAGGATAGAGTAAGACAAATGATTACTAAGGGGGTGATCAGTTTGGGTTTAGGAAGGGGAGAGGTACACGTGATGCCATTGCAGTAATGAGATCGCTAATATAGAGGAATATAGAATACAATTAGGATGTATTTATCTGTTTCGTAGATTTCGAAAAAGCGTTTGATAGAGTGAATTTGGAAAAATTAATGCACCTATTGCAGGAAATAGGAATGGATTGGAGGGACAGGAGACTGATCCGCAACCTGTACATGTCTCAGACTGCTCAGGTGCGAGTGGGGAACGGAGAGTCCGGATGGGCAGTGTTAGGAAGAGGGGTAAGGCAGGGTTGCCCATTGTCACCGGTGCTGTTCAACGTGTATGTGGAGGAAATGATTAAACAGGCATGGGAAGAACTATAGGTATAAATGAAATTCGGAGGGGAATTCGTAAAATTGGTTAGGTTTGCTGATGACCAATCATTAGTTGCTCAGTCAGCCAAGGGGTTGCAAGCATTGTTGAGTGAATTAGATGGTTCAGTGCGATACAGGTAAATATGGGATGATAATCAATATTAGTAAAACAAAGGTTATGCGATTTTCCAGACAGACAAAGGCAAAGCTAAACATTAAAATGGGAGGGGATAAAATAGAGCAGGTAGAACAGTTAACGTATTTCGGAAGTGTTTGGACCAACACGGTCAAAGTAGTAAGGATATAAGGAGAAGAATTGCGCCAGGCAAGGAAGCTTTCTCAAGAGGAGGGAGTTGATGACGGGGACGTTGATTAGAGGGGTTAAGAAAAGACTCGAAAAAACTTTTATATGTAGTGTAACTATGTACGGCGGGGAAATGTGGTCGCTGTAGCAGGAGGATAGACTTATATTGGAGGCTTTTGAAATGTGGGTGTGGAGAAGAATGGACAAGGTGAAATGGACCCAAAGGATAACAAATGAGGAACTACTAGGATGGGTTTTGTTAGGAGATATCCTATGGAGGCAGGAAGAATGGATGAAAGGCGTATTGAGCGGCAGTGGGATGTTGGAAGAAGGTAATAGAGGGAAGAATGTTAGGCAAACCAGGAAAGGACAGGAACAGGATAGGGATGTTGGACAGAATGGAGGAAGTACGCAGAGATGAAGAGGGACCTGATGAGTAGGTTGCTGGATTGGCTTTTGTTTGGAGTTACAACAAAATTATTTGATGGTTGTCCATCCAAGAAGCTCCTTGACCGGTAGATTACCTAATAATAATTTATTGAAATTAATTCATTCCTCTACTATTTGGTGAAAATCAATAATATGTTCCCCATGTTGTCCAATATGATTCGGTATGCTTCACATTTCAGTCTTTGTCAATTTATAAAGGTGGCTGAAAAACCTTTAAAATTGTGCTTTAAAGTGAATGTATATCACCAAAAATTTATAATCAAGATCAAGGTAGAAGTTTTAAGAGGAAATTATTCTAAGGATACCATTCGTTCAATAATATTGCTTGCTTCAACATATCTAACATAGCTTTCTCCTTGTGCCGCCCAGCCCTTTTCCCAGGTATCCTCATGTCCTCCCTACCTTCGAATTATTTCATCCAAACGGTATTCCACTCCCTGCACCTTGACTCCCAACCATTCATAGAGGAAACAAATTTAATTTGCACTTTGAGGTGTCATTTAGAGGGCTAGTTTTGGCAATTGGCCCCCCTTTCCCTCCCGCAAATTTGTGCATTTATTCATTGAAAATATCAGCTACATCATATTAAATGTAAGTGGACATGTAAGTTCTTGTAATAAGTTCAAAAATGTAAACCTGGAAGTGCAGCTACTCAAAGTAGTTCAATTTGTCTTTTACAACATTAGGGATTGGTAAATCAAGTATTTGCATGTGAATATACATGCCAAGTTATTAAATTTCAGTTTTTTCTTCCCCAGACATAAACTGAAATGTTTTGTATTTATTTGAAAGCTCCAAACTTATGTTTACTGCAAGGCAGTACCTAGAAATGCCACAACTAATTTGGAGGAATCTTTTGGGAATATTGTTGTGTGTGATGATGTTGACCAACCAAGTGATTTTAATTACCCAATAAATAGTTAATTCATGTTAAATAATTGAACTTGGTAAACCCTTTAAAAAAAAGTGCAATCTGATGCACACTTCCCTTTACTTTCATGCCTCTGGTACCCCAATTCCCCCCTGACAAAATTTGTTTGGTATCTTCTAGGAGTTTGGTAATTTGTGGAAGCAGAAAAGGGTCAGGTACAGTGATTCTTTAATTATGCTCAGTGGTGTAAACAATCAGAGACAATGTCCTAAAAAAACAGTCATAGGATGTTTATTTCCAGTAAAGTGTGTACCACCCACCTCAATTGAGAAGAATATTTTATTAACGTGAATGTTATTCCGTAAACATGGAGTGAAAGGGCTATAAATTAGAGAAAATTTTCATTTTTCAAATCATTCACCAAGGATGCTATATTTTGACAAGATTGTCACATGATAAACTGATGTTTTAAAAGTTTCATTGAAAACTAATAAATGTCAAAGTGTCAAATCAAAAAGATATTTATGTAAAGATTTTGAAAAATAAATGTTAACATGTAAACTTTGACGTGGGAATTAGCATTGATTAAACAAATTCTACTGGACCAATTATTCTGTCACAAATGCTGCCAATGAATCAATGAAAACCATAATATCTAATGTTTCCTAATTCTACTAATACGTAATCATTTTTCACAGCCTTCTTATGCCTTCATTTCCCTTTGCTTTTTGATTTTACTATCCATAATAACCTTGGACCTCAGCCAACCTTCTTAGCATCAGATTTATTTCATCATTGTATCTAAATTTATGTCTCCTTATGTCTTTACAATGAAGTTCTTTTATGAATTCTCTCCATCCCTGAGTCTCCTTTCCTCAATCAATCAACAGGTCTTTTTCCAGTAGTCTTTCTAGTATTAAGGGTAAATTTAAATACGAGGCGTGTTCATAAAGTAAGGCCACAGGAAAAAATATACTCATATGGAACACATTTTATTGGCACTTTTAGTTAGCTACAAACCTATTTCACTTATCTACATAATCGCCGTTCACTTCTGAGCATTTTTCGTACTGCTGCACCAGCTTCTTTAACCCCTCTGCATAGAAACTCGCCGCCTGAGGGTTGAACCAATCGACAACGCCATTCTTGAGTTCCTCTTCGGTTTCGAAACGTTGTCCACCGAACCACTGTTTCAAGTGCAAGAAGAGGAAGTAGTCACTGGGTGTAAGGTCAGGACTGTACGGTGGGTGGTTTAAAGAGTTCCCAACGACCCAAAAACTCTCGTCCACTGGACATTCTTTGCTCTTTGTGGTGGTCGGTGAGCATTTTCGGTACCCACCTTGCACGCAATGTGTGGTATCCGAGGTTTTCCGTAACAATATTGTAGACAGTAGTGCGTCCAAGTTGAGGAAATTGTTCAGCCAGGCCATTAATTGTCAATCGACGATCACATCGCAGTTTTTGTTCCACTTGCGAAACAATTTCATCGGTCGGAATACTAGGCCTACCACTTCGCTCTTCGTCATGGACATTTGTTCGTCCATTTTTAAAATCACAGCACCATTGTCTAACCTTTCCTTCACTCATAACTGTAGGTTTATAAACTAGGCATAATTCCCGATGAATTTCAGCAGCCGACAATCCTTTTGCATACAAGAATCGTATGACAGAACGCACTTCACAGCTGGCGGGATCAACGATTGTCGCGGACATTGTTGTTTGCATGCACGGACAACCAAACGATTCTGAAACAAAACAAGTGTTGCTATAGCTTCTCAATGAATCAGTAGATGGCGCTACAGGAGCAAAACGGTGTTCTGAAGCGCCAATATTTAAATATAAGCAAACGGTACTTACTTTAAGAATACGCCTCGTACTTACTTGCAAACATTTCTTTCTACTTTGCTCTTGCTCTCTTTTCAAAAATTCATCACTATGCACTTTTTTAAGTTTAATTCTAACTGCCAAGTGTTGCACCAGCATTTTATAGCATTAAGGTCATCTGATAAAACTGCTGTGTCCTCAGGATCATGGATATCATGTTAAATCACCATATCATTGGCAAACATATCTTGCTAATGACTATGAATTCAATGTCATTAAAATAAAGTAGGAATAAAAGAGGTCTGATAACACTTCCATGAGGAACACCTGAAGTAACATGTATTGCATTTGAGCTAACCCCACCTATGACTACTCTTTGTATCCCACATTCTAAAATTCATTAATCTTACCCAGGATGTTATTATATTCTTTCCCTTCCTTTGCTGTTGCCATCTTGTTAATTCTATTTCCAATTTTCTCAATCAATCCATCCGTTTGTCTCTAATTAAAGCTTTTTCTTAAAATTTCCAAGTCCTTCCTTCATTAGTTGTCTAAATTTTACTTAAATTACATTATCATTAAAGTGTGATCTTCATCTGATCTTGGTAAACAGAGAATTGGAGCTGCTCCTAAATCTGCATATAGTCAAATAATGGATAACTTAATAGTATATTTTATGTATACCGCCCTCCATGTGGGTTAACCAGGTTTCAGTTATAATTTAGGCCTTCCCCTCACTAAACACTAGTGCTTTCCCCCACAGTTTATCATTGTTCCCAAATCAAACAATACTAACTCTCCTCCATCTTTCCATTCACCCACCATTACATGCTAGCCACCAACTTTCTATTCCAACACTTTCGGTAGTATTTATGAAGGCAGGCGACTAACAGCTGAGATCATTTGTGCCTTTACAGATAGCTGGGTAATTTGGTAGGGGTAGTATGCTGCAGGAATGGGAGAAGGGTGAAGTGAAACACAATGGCATCATCATTAGCCTACTTTTAACAAGAATTATTATTATTAGGTAATCTACCAGTTAAGGTAGGTGTTTAGATGGACACAACTTCAAATAAACATTTTGTAACTCTAAACAAAACCTAATCCAGCAACCTAATCTACATCAGGTCCCTCATCTCTGTGTACTTCTTTCCTCCCTTCATTCCGTCCAACATCCCTATCCTATTCCTGCCCTTTCCTTGCTTTCCCAACATTCTCCCCTCTATTACCTTCTTCAACATTCCACCACCGCTCAATATGCCTTTCATCCATTTTTCCTGCCTCCATAGGATGTCTATCAACAAACCCCTCTCCTCACTCACCATCTCCAGTACTTCCTCATTTGTTTTCCTTTCGATTCATTTCCCCTTCTCCATCCTTCTCCACACCCACATGTCAAAAGCCTCCAATATACATACACCTATTCTCCCACTTCAGGCCCCATGTTTTTTTATCCCTACATGACTACGCTCCATATCAGAGTTTTTACAAGTCTTTTCTTAACCTCACTACTCAACGTCCCCATCATCAACTCCCTCCTCCTTGCCTAGCACAAATCTTCTCCTTACGTCCCTACTACTTTGACCGTATTGGTCCAAAACATTTCCGAGATATGTAAACTGCTCAACCTGCTCTATTTTTTCCCTCCTATTTTAATGTTTAGCTTAGCCTTGATTAGCCACTAAACCTCCAATTCACTCAGTATTGCTTGCAACCCCTTGGCTGACTGAGCAACTAATGCTTGGTCATCAGCAAGCCTAACCGATTTTACCAATTCCCCTCCGACTTTCATTCCTACCTCTGTCATCAGTTTAATGTCCCACCCAATGGAATGCATACGCATTTGAAGTACCCTCCACTTAGCACCTAAGTAGGGATCGGGATACCAATTTAATATTTTCTGACCACTAGTCTTAGAACCCCTGTTCTATGAAGTGGGGATTCAATAAACTAGCCACCGTACACCCTCGATTTATACTCAGTAGGGCCTTTCCATGTCCCTATATTATTACAATTGTCAGACATTGAAATTTTGCGGAAGAGGGATCAACTCAAATTAGACTGGATTTTGCATTGTAATCAGAAAAAATGCACAAAGATTCAATTCAAGTGAGTTACACACCTATCACAGGATTTAATGCAACAGATGGATCAAGCTAAATAAAACCCTATAGATATAACCCAATGCTCTAAGTGTGCAGAGTTAGAATAAACAAATCCTGGAATCAAGGACAAGCTGACATGAAGGATTTTTTCAGGTGTCAGATCTTTCTGGTAAACCATAAGTAGAACAGGGTGGGGAACTGACCCTTCTCTCATCATAGAAGAGGAAGGAGATAACACAACAGTAACCTGACACTGTGCTCAAGAGGAAAATAATACATAAAAGACATGAAAAATATTTCCAAAAACCCTGGTTACATTTGGATCATATGATACAGCGATTTCTGTGACATGACACAGGATTTTGAGTAGCATTTTATAGGCTTGAGTGAATCATTTTGATACAACAATAGATAATTAAATTTAGTTATTTGGGGCAGAGATAATTTGGTGTTGTATGATAGATATTTTTTTATTTAACAGACAACTCGTATTTTGGAGGCAGCCTCTTAATGGACAAAGTAATTTTTTTTTGGAGCAAATGTCCAATTGGACAGTTTGTAACTTTGTTTACATGGTCAAGGATAACTGTTTGACCAAATTGACCCTCTGTATCATGCGGAACTTCAGAACTGCCTCTTGTATCAATGATTTCATGAGACTCACAACAATAACAGGCATTTTTATAATGAGATACAATGATGATTCAGGTAACTTCTGTAATTTGGTACAATATACATTTATGACCCACTCAGATGATAACTACAATGGTGATTATCAGGTATTAATAAACAAGGGAGAGAGTATACGAAAGATAGAGGGGGCATAAAAGCTGACAACTCGGTGAGATAATCCTGTATGGCATCACTCCCAACTTCAAAGAAAACTAAGTGTAGTTGTCGCCGATCCATCATAAGGTCACGCATGCACCCATTTAATTATTTTGCGAATAGGTACCTCCCTGGAATCCTATTCAACCTGCCTGCTTGAACCACCCGTCACTGAATTTTTATGCTCCAACCGTCGTCGTCCCCTCCATTCAAAACACTCTTCCTCGAAATGCTCCTCCTCCCTCATTCCCCTCCTCCTCCAATTTCTCGACCCCTCCATTCTTCTCAACCACTCCCCTCCGACGCGTGAGCGCCCACTCTCGATTGTTGGCTACCGTCACTAGGAGTCATTCTTCGGATAGCCGTTAGTATGATAGGTCGGGTAGAGTTAATAGGATTTAAATTATTCCGCGCGATGTACTACAGAAACTTATTGCGGTGTGGATTGCACCAGCAGAAGGGATCACCCGCTCCATCCAAGAAGTCAAGGTGATGTAAATCTTTTTCATTTATAGTTAGCAAAGTTTTTAGATAATTTTATCTTGTTCTCGTATTTGGAATTCCTATATGACTTCAGTGCTTAGTAAGATGTCTTTATACGAACGCTCGCGGGTGATGAATTTAGTACTAAGAAATTGATTAAATTCATGAAAACTAGTTATTAAAAGTTTATTATTGCTTCAGGAAGCAATCGCTGAAAATGTTCATTTTATGGGCTGTCTTTGGAGCTATATATGGGAATGCGTTTTCATAATTCGTGAAACAGTAAAGTTATATCAATTAATGCGTAAAAATTCTAGTTTTTTCATGGTTTGTGTGTGGTGAACCAACTAAGCCTCGGAAAGATTATCAAGGAAGAAGAGCTGGCAAAACTGGGCTTCACTTATTCGCGGCAGGGTCAATTTGAAGAAAGTCTTTATCGCATTCATTTCCAAGAGCAGTGTTTTTTTCTTTAAATATTTTGACAATGTTATAGGCGTGACTGCTTTAAAATTAACACTTTCTCCTCGCTTGATCTGTAATTTTCCGGGTTCTCGGTTTGGAATCAATTAAGTTCATCCATCCCGAAGAGAGTCTAATGAATATTTTAGTGTGTACCCTCGGCCAAATTACCCTAAAAGAATTGCTAGCGAAACTGTCAACTGCGGTGGGAATCAGAAAATGTGGAGGAAACGACGCTGTTGAAACGAATGGTATGCTCCTCAAATTCTTTTAAGCACGCTCCTCACTTGTCTAAAAATCTGCTGTCCTATAGTTTTCTTGTGGACTTCAGGAAGAGCTGTTTTCCTGTTAGGACGTCATATTTTTAAGATTTAATTTTGTACGACGAGCAATTTAATTTGAATGCTTATTTGATGTTCACTAAATTAAAAGTTTGTTGTTAATATTAAATTGTCGCTATTTTATTTTTTCCAGGTGCCTTGGGTCACTGAAACGAAATCTTTACCGGGGGATAGTTTGAGTCGATGATCGAGAGATCATTTTTCCTTGATGTTGATCGCAATCAGAGAGCTTTGAATCTGAAGAAGATAGAACCCGCATTCTTCTGAGATCTGGGAGAAAGTTGGCGTTTTGCAGCATTGCTAATGCTGTGAAGTTTCTATTTTGCCACCCGCACTTCTTCAATCATGAATGAGGTAAATGTCACCAAGGAAGTAGTCCTCTGGTCGAGGCAGATGAATCCACTATCTATCAAATTTTAAATTTCTAAGCCAAACTAAGATGTAATAGGAATCTACCCTAAACCGGCGCTAATTTAATTCTCACCCTTTCTTTATTCAGTTCAACCCTATTTTTAGACTTCCTCCTTTATACCTAAAATTGTCTCGGCTCTATGGTTCTTCAAAATACGTGAACCATTCTACTAAAGGTAGATTCTACTATAAGGTAGTCCATAGGGAGGCTTTATTAATAATTTATAATAATTCATGAAGTAAAGTATCTTTTACCAGTTTTCTCTACACCTGGTTTATAGCATTAGGTAATAAATTTCATTTTGTAATTGGTCTACATATTTTCATACATTTTCAATGCAATACTTTATCCTTTCTGTTAAAAATTTCTTGATGCCAAATGCCAAAGATAATTATTCCTTACAAATCTGGGAGGCACTAATTATGTGGGTTTAACATTTCCATTTACACTTGAATGGTAATCTAGGCTGCACTGTCAAGCATCATGTGACTGGAATTCTTTTTTCCGAGAAACATCTCGGGCACAAACCTCATCACAAATCCATCCCGTTATATAAAAAATGGAGCTAAGCTTTCATTTTTGGAATCATTCCATGCTACAGAAACAAAGCACCTTGCATTGCTCCACTCTATTTTTAAAGTACCAACCAGTTTTAATAGTTGATTGTCGTTGAGGTACAAAAAGATTGATGTGCTGTCCAATATTTAAATCTGATTTGTCAGTGGAAAATGGGAGGTTGAAAGACTGAGAAAAATGTGGAATGAGGTAGAGAGGAGGGCTCAGGAATGATCATTTCACAGATAAAGGAGAGATGATGGGACCACGTGGGGAAATGTTTAGAAATAGGAAGTGTTGGGTAAAGGAGTTGAGAAATAAAATTCATAAACGTGTTCATCTACCAATTAGTCATTATTTGTGGAATGGGTAAGAAAATGAAAACAGCAGATGTCTTGTTTTTGGAAAAGGTGACTACCTTCAATTTAGACACACAGCTTTTGCATTGCAAATATGGGAGTGAACTTAAACTCATTGTTTTGTAGTTAAATGTAAAGGTATTAAATTGGATTTAATTGTAATTATGAAAGGTGAAATCAATTCTTAAATAACCATGTTCTTTATTTTCATTTATGGTTCCTATTTCTCTTCCTGCTCAAAAGTACGGGTCTTGACTGTAGGCTCACATTAACTTACCTCCTTAACTTTTTCAACCACCCTTCCTCCAGCTGCCTCATTATCTCCCTTGTATTTGTGAGGAGATTGTTATTCTGGCTAAGCCCTGCTTCACTTTTCACATCCATCTGCATAGAGCCTCCCCCTGCTATCCTACCTCCCCACCCCCTCTTTGCCTCACTGACCAGTGAGGATTATGTACACACGAGCACTTGGGAGGATGTCAGAAATAAGGTAGCACCACTAGAGATAATAGACGACCATTGACAGTGCACGTTTACCAATTTTTGGAGGATTGGGCATATTATTCTAATAGGGGTTTAAACTGTTGCAAACTAGAGACTGGAAAGTGAGAAATTTGTCACTCATAGTCTAAAGCCTCCAGTTTAGGATAAACTACAGTCACTTCTGAATGTGTCATATAAACCAGATTCATTTGGATTGATTTCAGGTACAAGATATTCCTGGGAAACTATAGGCAGCACAGGGAAAGGAATTGACCCCTTCCACCCATACAGGAAATGCACATACCATTGGCCTTAGTACTAGGTGAGCTCTATCCTGACCTATCAAACAACCTTCAGGTTGATTACTGGGGTATTCAGTGTATTTATAATAAAACAATTAACTTAACTGAAGGTTTATATTATGAAGTCTAAATACCTAGTTGAAATTGATATTAGCATAAATATTTACTGGCATTAGACAGTTTACTTATGCCTTGCATTTCGGTATGGAGAGGAATGAATGTAGGTACATGCATATCTAATGTGTAAATTCTTTTCATTCAAGGTACACAGAGGCCCTCTGGAATCATCTGGTTGAAACTGCTTCAGCTTGCCATTTTTTCAAATTGTTTTGGTTCCAGTTGAGTAAATTGAAGTGAATGAAGAGCCTGCAACTATTTATGGAGGATGGTCAAATGGATTCAACAGATTTTTGCTCAACTAAGGACTGATTTTTGTACAAAACATCATATAAATTGCGGTCAACAATGCTTACAGTGAAAGAATGATCAAAAACATGTACAACAGAAAACAAACACAGCTAGCCCTGAAATCCATATATCACACACTCAACCCGGACAAGCACCGATGGTGAAGAATTCCGCTCCTTGGCCACGTCTCACTCAGGATACAACTAATACTCTCCAAAAGCAATATCAAAACAGCTTTTTACAACTCATATACTTTGAAAAACTTAAAAGGTTCACCCAAAGATAAAATTGATGTAATGCCACCAAGTGGAGTTCATAAACTCAATTGTACAGACTGCCACGCCATCCACATTGGACAGACAGGGAGGACTTTCGACATTAGGATTAAGGAACACCCTTCATGCTTCAGAAAGAAAGACAACAGTTCACAATTCGCCAAATACCTCTTAGATAACAATCATTCCAGTAATTTCAGAGCTGCCTTTTTATACAGGAAAATGAAAGGTCGTAGGCTGAATGCTTTCGAGGAGTTAGAAATTTGGGAATCTCTTCAGTCCAACAATCTTGAGGTGGTCAATGATATCTTGTACCTCTCCCATTCCCCTCTACTTAAATTCTTAAATACCTTTCCACTCCAATCCCACCCCTCACCAAGGCATTGATGGTCACCATCCGTCCATTAATGAGGGTCAACCTTTGTTAGCAAACACACCCCTTTTACTGCCTGAGGCAGAAACCATCCAATACATGCCCTCACCTTCCCTTCACCCACTAATGATTGCTGCACCTACACTACCCCCCCCCCCCATCTCCCTTATTTCCCCCAATCTTACTCTCCTCTTGGTGCCTGACTATATAACTTGAGAAATTTCATTATATTGTACCTGATGATGATACACAGCATTAAAACCATGGTCGTAGAACATTAAAAGTGCGTGGAAGGATAAAGTTTCTCTTACTTTTAACCCTCATCATGAAGGAATTCCACAAAGTTAAGCCTGAAACTGTTAACTTTATTAGAATTAATATGATAAAGTTGGGAAAAGGATGATTATATGAAAGTGCTTTCATCATGAAAAATAATTAGACTTAATTTCATTTTTCAAATTAACTATAGCACTAAATGGTGTTTTGAAGCTGTTAGTCTGAAGCTCCCTTTTTACCATTTCATTGATTAACTTAATGCACTTCATTTAATGGGCAATTATCCCTATGATGTAGCATTGTTTCACTCCCATGCAAAAATACTAGCGTAATTTATGAATTACTCTTTTAGCAGGTTTGCAAAAGTATTAGAATTGAGTTTTATATGCTCCAAGTATAAACATTGATGTTTTGGCCACCTTTTAGCTCAAACTTGGTTTGTTCATCTATCACAGGACAAGCATGCAGATAGCACCCTGTACTCTCAGAAGTTCATTTAAATCTATCATTTTTTAACGGTTTGATGAGTAAGGTTAAAATTTAGATCAACCCAGGTACTAATTACCCCTGCATTCATTATACCTGACTAATATGATACATGTACACCCTAAGAAATAAATTACAGTAACTTAGGTCTAAGAACTTAGTCCAACATTCTTCTACTTCCAAGTCTATTCATAACGTCCATTTTCCTCCACTTACTTTGCTTTTCCTAAATTCATGGCATTTTCCTTTCTTTAATCCGGATACTTCTCAGCTCTCACAAACAGGGTGTTCTTATTGATGGCTTTTCTCTTCTTTCTGTACCATCCGGGGTACCACAGGACAGTGTCCTTGGTCCTCTCATCTTTTCACTTAGATGACATAATTGACATTGTTGTCTGCCTTGGATGCAATATTTTGCTTATTGGGGAAGATTGCAAAATTTTTAAGCAGATTAATTGCACAACTTTGGATGTGGTTTCCCTACAATCTGCTCTTAATTCCGTCACTGCTTGGTGCTCAGATTGGCAGCTATGCATTAATCCCTCCAAATCATCTATTATGACCTTCTCTTTAAAGCACAAATCATTTTCGCTTTCATGCACTGTTTGGAACAACCCTATCCCATCTGTCAGTTCTCACTGCAATTCAGGTGTAATTTTTGACGTGAAGCTCGCCTTTCGCAAGAATGTTCAAAGGATTGTGAGGAGAGTGATGACACTAGTCGGTCTATGTCACCACCACACTGACGTTCATGATCCTCTTGCCCTTTGGACTGTGTTTTTTGGTTGTGTCCTCCCAATTTTAGAATATTGTTCACCCATCTGGTCGACCGACCCCCCAACTACTTTAAAGTTATTCAACAGACCTCTTAATTTCTTTATTGCCATTTCCCCATTATCGCATCCCTTCCCTCAGAAATACAACCCAGGACTTAACTCTGCAATCCCTTGGTATTTCCCCTCTCAACCACTATCCATTACTATGTGATATGAAATTCTTACATAGCATCTTTAATGGAACTCTCCGAACCAACGACCTTCTTCCTCCATTCTCTATTCATGTTCACCCTCAGCCAACAAGTAGCTTGAGTCTGCTGCAGATTCAAAATTTCCATCTCTCTGTCTCTCAACGTTCCCTATTCCATAGATTTCCCACAACATTTAATTCCCTGAGCATCCAGTACCCTTCCCTGGACCTCTCTTCCTCCCTCAATGCTTTCACCTCCTTGCTTAACCGCCGGATCGTAGTAACTTAGCTCTCTCTGGTTGCATATGTGCTCTCCTGCCTTCTTATATCTGTAATTGACATTATTTGTTAACTTTTCATTATTGTTTATTGCTTTTACTCGTTCTTTTTCATAGTGTATGTCAGCCAATGTTAAAGCCTTTGTGCCGTTTTTGGCTGCTTTGTTAAATAAATAAATAAATTCTCTCAGTTAATGTCTCCAGCATCCTACTGCCTCTCACACTCTTACATCTGCTTGTGCTGCCTTCTTCAAATGTCTCCCAAGCTTCTCTCCATGCCTGGAACTTCTTTGAACTTAATTTCCATAGATTTAATTTTTAATTGTTTTCCTCACTCATCTCTCTCAAAAACCTCCTTGCTATTCTATTGCCTGAATAGCTGTGAGAAAGCCAATAAAAATTACCCTTAACCAACATTTTCACCAGCCTTTCCTTTACACCTTTATTTCCGGTGCCTGCCAAAAACTTCTCTATGTTGAAGCATCTAATTATAATTTTCTTTTGATTTTCCTACTGTTTTTCCCACCTTCGTTTCATAAAGGGTGCCATACTTTTAAATTTAATTTTATATTTTTTTAAGTGTAATAAAGTAGTATACTTTGCTGATCTGATTTCAAATTTCTTTCAAATCAGCAGGTTATGCTACTGGATCCTGCACTTTGCCCAAATAGCCAAACTGCATATTTAAAAACATTTGTATGTTCCACAAAATACTAGACTCATATCCATCTTCTAATAAGTGAAAAACCATTATAATCAAAGTATAAATGAACAGGAAAAGTAGGGAGCCATGGCTGAAAGTTGTTCTTCCAGGGATTAGTGTTGCTTTGATGAATTTGTTGTAATAGTCAGAGTACAAGCCTGATTTAAGACATTGTTCCACATGAAGATCTCATGCAATGAAGAGAGTTTTACTGTACAGTCAACACTTAGTTTAAACACCACAAAAGGCTTAGGTGTACAAAGGAAATGCTAGGTACTCGGGTATCAGTTACATATTATATTATGTTTAGGCACAGATTTAGGAACAGCATGAACACTTACCCAAACATTAATTATTTTTCTGAAAAAAATATTCCTTCTTAGTGTGCCATGTCTGGTTAACCCTAAAGAATTTATTCACATTTAGATCTTTTTTTACTTGTAGTTCCTTGGATCTCATTTATATGTGCTCTCTAATTATGGAGATCTGAAAGATCCTATATTTTCTGAGTACATGATGGCCAGTTCCATTTCCAGTACCTCTCCAAGATCTTGCCTTCTTCACAAATGCATATTCTTAATCAAAAAACAATACAAATGTAATTTCATGATCATCGCATTGCAATTTGTCATAAGTGACTATATTATTGATTTCAGCAATGTTTGCCAAAAGAATAATTCCTTTTCTACTGGCAATATTTATTATTATAAGCATGAGAGTTCTTGTTACAATTTATTGAAATTTTCTTTAAAAAGCAAATAGAATCACCTGCAAAATGCAATAAGGTCACAATAGCCACTTTAAAGTAGTAGTTTCCTCAAATGTGAGCCAATCATTGATTTTATTAAGGCACCTAGCATATTTTGCAATACTGCATTGCATTGACCTGCTCATCAGAAAGTTTAATTAATAATTAGACCCTTTTTTGTTCATAACCACATTAGTTAAGTCCATCTGATTGTGACTGATCAGGGGTGTGTATTCTAATGTATTTATTTGGGGATCTGAGAATATTTTTGTCCTTATAATGTCTGTACTAAGTGTTTCTTACCTGAAATTATGAAATAAAATATTTATTCTGAATAAATGAGAAATACTTTGCTTTTGGCAAGTTAAGATAATTTATATCGAGGGAAAAAGAAAAGGTTAACAAATATTAGTCTGTAGTTGATTTTTTAAATTACTTATTTTCTCAAAAACCAGAGGCTAGGAAGTTACTATCATCTGAAAAACTTTGATCATGGCATTGATGGAGGAAAATAACTAGCTGTTGAAAAAGAGGACATTGAAGTCCAGTAGAGCTAAATTATATAGATTTTAAATGGTTCTACAATTTATGAAAAAAATGAAGTACTGGCTAATCAAAGGAACATGTAACATCCAAATAATTGGTTTTAAAGTCTAATGAAAGAAGTGATAACACCATGTTGAGTGTATAAAAGTGCAGTAAATTTAGGGGAGGTGAATAAGAAGTAGTAAGGTTTGGTTATAATAAAAAATGAAGTTCAAAAGAGTCTTAATTTAATAGAAGGAGCAAGCATGTGCTTTAAAAAGTAAAGAGAGCAACAGGAGCAAAAGTATTATTTTGTCCATTCAAGTGAACAGTGAAGTTGAAACAGAAAAAGAAAAGTAATAGGCATAGTTTAGCCTGAACTGAAAGGACGAGTGACGAAAATGGCTAGTCCCAGGGTGAAGATCAACAAAGATGTGTGTAAAGGATGTTGGTTTATGTTTTTTTTAAATTGAAGGGGCATTTAAAGTAATTCCAATTTCAAGAGAGCAATTATATTTTAAAAATGGAGAGAGCATCACCAAAAAAAAGGGAAAAATAATTTAATCCATAATGGAAAACAGTAAAGTTGTTGTAGGTCCATGTTTGACAATAGAGGGAAGGTAAGGTTTACCAAGGGGAGAGGTAGAGAAAGAAAGGGAAATATGCAAGTCCTACATATATCCATAGCTTGTTTATGGGGAGAGCGTATGAAGAGGAGAATCAAAGTCCAAAGAAGCAAACAGCAAAATAATTATGGGTCCAGGGGTAGGAGTGAATATTCAAATTCCAAAGAGAGGACTGTGGTAATGTTTAAAGATTGATAGTGAGCTGAAGGTAGACAAAAAAAGAGCCCAGGGAATTGATGGTGGTCAGAAATGCAAAAATATTCCATGTCCAGAAGGGCCTTGTGATCAGCATAGGGAGATGGAGAATAATAATCATTTTTGCGTTACATTTGCATTCCATGAAAACTTTTATAAAATTTGAGATGACAGTTTATTGGGGAAAATGACTTCCTACCCAATAGTGTGAGTTTTGATTGAGTTTATTTGTTAATAAAGTCATAAAGAGAAGACTTTAGAAATAATTTCCACATTGTATTAGATCCAAGTTAAGAATCAATCACTTGGCCTGGGGTCTAAGGGTGGTGGGTGGGCGTGGTAACCCACTCTGTGTTGCACCGGAGGTGAATGGGCCCCCGAAGGTTTCCTCTACTGTCTTAATTTGGGGGAACCCATGCCAAATTTTTTCTTTAATGTTTCAAGGTCGATCAAAGTCCATCCGTCTCCATGATTCATGGTAGGGTGTCTAGAGGAGTCACTTGCTGGAGTGCTTCCATGAGTATGGTAGGGTGCCTAGAGGATTGCCTATGGGTCAAGGATGAGCGATTTGTGTGAAGTACAAGACACCCTGCCAACTTTTCGGAAGCACTCCAGCAAGTGATGGTGGTTTTACCACACATAAATTCAACACTCCATTAGAAATCCATTAATTTATTTATTAATATATTTTACTTGAAAATACATTAACCCTAAATATGTATCCCTTTTGCTTTACTAAATATGTAACCTTAAAGAGAAAATTATAAATGAACAGTTATTACATCTTTGGAAATAATTCAAATAAATTTCAAGTATTAATGAAATTGCTCATCATGTTTTATTACAGTCAATTGACTAATTCAACTGAAATTGTTGACACAAAACTTTATCTCTCCAAATGCCAACACAGGAAGAGTGAGGGTCTTTTGCAAACGGCACATGTAGAAAAGATGTCATTTGAATTCAATGTCCTCTATATTCCAGACTCTCTTCCAAACACAGCCAATGGGCATTGCACAGTATCTCCTGAGTGCGGCGGGGTAGAGCTGAGTGCTAGTGGTGGGTCGGCTGCCCTTCCCGAGTGCATCTGCAGACCTTCCTGCATCCCCCTTCTCGCTTCTGCATCAGAGGGCAGGGATGCTGATCCCTCACCCGCAATGCCTGTATCCCATCGGGCATCACACCTGGTGGTGGAGAAGGGAAGAGATTTATTGCAGTTTAGTTATCCAGATCACTTTGACAGAAATAACTAAACTGCCAAAGTGATCTGATTTACTTATTAGTGACAATGTAAATGGAAGAAGGAGAAGTTTGTGGCTTGACATTGTTCATTGATGGTATAAATTATGACCTAATTTATAGTTTATTTGTTTTTAAGTTCATAGAATATAATAGTTTAAGTGTATAATTGCACCAACTTACAATTGTAACATCTTTAGACTAATAAAATGCTTGTGAAACTGAAACTTCTGCTCATTATTTATTTATTTACCCAAACTTATTAATATTAACAAAGTCCTTTCCAGTTAAAAATGGAAAATTCTCCATCTATGAACAAAAAGGAAAGGATATCTAAGGATCAGCAATAACAATTAGCAAGATATAATAATGAATACTTACATTGAAAGAGTCCTATGTCATTGGAATAGATTGTTTATAATTCATTGCAACCTAATTACTGAGGAAAAGTGCACAGAAAGATATTTTGTTTATATTTCCCGCAGGTTGGCAAAAGATGTTGGCCTGAAGAATTTGAGATGAGTTATGATTATATTTCATAATTGAGTAGCTGTGAGCATGAAAGAAGTAAAAAATAATTATATAGCTACACTTTGTACATTGAAATAGTACTATTAGGATTAATTTGCAGCAGTTCCGAGATATAAGGAGTTATCCCTTAGTCAAAAATTAAAAGAATTGACAAGGAATGAGTGGCAATATTCCCAGTAAGAACACTTGCATCAAAATATAGCAATCGATAGATGTGTGAATAAGTAGATCGTTTTAAGTTTTTTCAGGTATGTTGTAAGAAAAGTAGTTCATACAAGTACATACAGAGAGGGTGGGGAATGTCAGATATGTATTCAATATGTTATTTAATGTAAATCATATTATATCAGGTGGAATGTTTTCCAAGAGATATCATTATAATTAGAAAGAGATCACCAGTAAATATTCAAGGAACCATTATGTAAAGGAAACACCATGTAAGTATTTAAACTGCCTTAGTTTAAAAAATAGAGTACCGAGTAATGTAATTATTGGAACTGACGGCTGGTTCTCCATTGAAATTACAAACAGGGAAAATGTCCCTAGTTCCTTTTCTGTTGAGAGAAATGAATGATTATATAGAATTGGGGGCAGTGTCTGTATTGCAGTTAATAAGTCTTGCATCAACTGCAAAGATATTCCAGATGGTGCTTTTGACATTATTTAGGGTTCAATTGAGAGTCCTCAATCCAAAAGAACCTATGTATGGGAACTTCACAGGTCACTATATGATAAGAGTCAATTCAATACTAAAATTACCAAATTAAAAGGTTCTCATCCAAAAACAATGAAAATACATAATAATAATGGATAGAGATGCCAATGCCTCTTCTATTGATTGACACGTTTAGTTTTAAAACAGCGGTAAAGACAAAGATACCTGTAAGTTGCTTTCACTTTCATTCAAGTTGGACACCATGCATCAAATTGTTACTTCACCAACTAGGGGTGACAAATACTCCTAATTTGTTAGCAACAAACATACTTGAAAGTCTTCAGTGTAGAAACAATTGAAAGAATTAGTGAACCGAGGGCAGTAAATGCTAAGTATTCTCAATAAGAGCTCCAAAATAAAAAGGCAAAAAGTAAAATTTACTTGTTTCAAAAAGAGGACTACAATGGTATACAGTGCATACTACAGGTTCTAATGATTTATTTGTACTATCTTACTCATTTCACAGCTTTTAAATACCGTCTCTCTGGATTTGAATGTTTTTCTAATTTCTAGTTGAAACAAGAGAGTTGGGTCTGATTGAAGTACTTCCATGCTATTGAGTTTGATGAAGTGTTTCACATTTAGTGATGTAATTATTTTTCTCTAATACAACACACTTCCGCTTTTCTGCTTCTTCTGGTGGATTAGGTTTTTAGAAGTAACTAATTGCAAATTTAATGGACTTCAAGGCTTCAAATTCTGGAAAAATATTTTTTTATCTTCTGGTAGTAAGATTTTAAGGAGGCCCTGGAAAATACCTACCTTAACCGCTCTAATTTATTTCTAAAAGGCTACATTGAAGTCTAAATGCTAGGTTTGTCTTCAACAGAAACAGGGTGATAGGAAACGTATTTTAAGTCTTTTTCTAGAAAGGAAATTTCGCTCTGATGAAAGGAATGTTGATCTTCTGCAGAAACTACCTGATGATGACATCCAACGTCAATCCCTAGGTCATAGTTTAATCAAGTTCATGTGGAATTACAAAGTTACTTCTTTAACTTCAATACAATAAGCCATAGTTTTTCAGAATACAATACTGCTGGATAGCAGATTGCATGGCAACATTGAAATATTTTGAAATATGATTAAGTGGCCAATATTTTAATGATTGAAATCATTTAACTTTGAGAGACTTTGCAGAGTTCATTAATTTTTGGATTTGACATTGCTTCATGTATGCATTCATCCTGTAACTTTCCTGAAAATATTGAGGAATTAGCATGAATGTACACTGTTACGTAAAAATTAACAGTAACTATAACTATTAACAGAATTCATCATCATTATCAGTATATCCATCTTAAGATTGGTTTATTGCAGTTCTCCATTCTTTTCTGTTTATTCCCTAATCTACTGATATCTTTTCTGCTTTATTCCTTTCTTAAATTATCCCATTTACTCAATTTTGGTCTTTCTTGTGGGATCTTCTCTTCAATTTTCATTCCATAATGTTTATCACAAATCCATTGTGCCTCATGATGTGTCCTATCAATCTTATTCTTTGTTAACAGAATTTTACAAATGTTCTGTTCCTCTTTTCCCTTTTACATAGTTCCTAAAATACATAGGCGCATGGGTGAACAACATCATTCATCGAATATATAAAACCAGGATTTCACACATACATATTATGTCATAGTGATGTGGTTATTTTAAAAATTGCCCAATTAAAATGCAACCATGCATTTATATATAATATAGATATGACCAAAATCTGAGGGAAATCAAGTTAGGTGCATGAGAGAAACCCGACAGATATTAAAAAAAAAGTTTCAAGGGGTCGAACAACTAATGTCCCATCCAACGGACAGCATTCCCTTCTTGCATTTCTATCTAGGTGACAACCCAAATAAGTCATGAAATATCATTGCATGTTATACCTTGCAATACTGCAACCCAAATAAATTATGGAATATCATTGCCTGTTATACCTTGCAATACTGCAACCCAAATAAGTTATGGAATATCATTGCCTGTTATACCTTGCAATACTGCAATTGTTTTAAAGTTTTTAATTTCATTCTTAGATAATTATTTTTCTCCACCAACTTATGTAATAACACTTCCAAAGCCTATGCTTAACATTCAGCGGGAAAAATAACAGCATTAGGACAGAATACCCAGAAGAAGACGAAAGTAGTCCAAATAGGAGCATGGAACTTCAGGACAATGCTGAGGACAGGCAAATTAGAGAATATTAAGCGAGAGGTGGAAAGAGGTAATATAGATGTTTTAGGTCTATGCGAGGTGAGATGGAAGGATAGCGGGGATCACTGGAGTGATAATTATAGAATAATACACAGCGGCGGGGACGAGAGCCAACGTGGGGTTGCCGTAATATTAAATAAAGGGGTAGGAAGAAGCGGAGTCAACATAGAGCAAGCGACAGATAGAATTTTACTCGTAGAGATTAAAGTAGAGCCGACGAACTTGGTCATTGTTCAGGTGTACATGCCACCGAGCAACCACAAGGAGGAAGAAGTCGATAGGATGTACGATGAGTTAGAGGACATAATCGCGTGTGTTCCTGCAGGGAAACATTTGATAGTGATGGGGGATTGGAATGCGACGGTAGGCGAAAGAAGAGATGGTGATGAGGTGGGGGACTATGGATTAGACACGACGAATGAACGCGGTGAGAAAGTAATTGAATTCTGCAGGAGACAGGTGTTAGTCATCACCAACACATGGTTTAAACATCACAAAAGGCCTAGGTATACATGGAAAATGCCAGGGGACTCAGAAAGGTATCAGATAGATTATATTATGGTTAGGCACAGGTTTAGAAACAGTGTGATAAATTCGCACAGTTTCCCAGGAGCGGATGCGGACTCGGACCACAATTTAGTTGTTAAGAAATGCAACGTCCGTTTCAAGAAGGTAAGGCAAGGGCGGCGGGTTAGGAAATGGAATTTAGAAGGAGTAAATGGATTAACGAGGAAGGAGTATCAGCAGGCTGTAGAGAAAATAATGAAAGATGGTAAGGAGTTGGGAACTATCGAAGAAAAATGGGAATGCATCAAGCAAGGGATATCGGAAGCAGCAAAAGACACTATAGGAACCGTTAACGGGAAAAGAATAAGGAAACCACGGGTAACGAGTGAGATGGTCGCAAAGATGGATGAGAGAAGAAGATGAAAGAATGTAAACACAGAGTTAGGCAAAATGAAGTACCAGGAATTAAACAATAAATTGAGAAGGACCACGAATAAAGCAAAATAAGAATGGTGGAAAACACAATGCGAGGATATGGAAAGTTTGTAGAAGAAGGGTGAAATTGGTGCTCTATACAGCAAGGTTAAGGTATTATCGGGAAGTAAGAAGGCAAGATCTGTGCTAAAAGTTAAAGATAAGTGGGGTAAGATAATGGTTGAACCAGGAAAAATCCAAGAGAGATGGAAGGAATATATAGAAACACTGTATGGTAAAGAACTTAGGCCGACAAGGTTAGACATAGAAAAGGAACATGACGTAGAAGAAGATAGCTTAGGTCCAGGCATACTCGACAATGAAATAGAAAGTGCATTAAAGGAGATGAAATCAAATAAGGCCGTGGGGGTGGACAACATACCTGTAGAACTGCTAAAATGTTTAGGAAAATGTGGGAAGATGATTCTATATGGATTGATTCGTAGTATCTATGAGGAAGGAATCTGGCCGGAAGATTTTGTGAGATCGGTGTTAGTTCCTATTCCGAAAAAGGTAAAGGCTACATCTTGTGAGGATTACAGAACAATAAGCTTGATATCCCAAGCAGCTAAAGTTATTCTCAGGATCATCAACAAAAGGATAGAGAGTAAGACAAATGATTACTAAGGGGATGATCAGTTAGGGTTTAGGAAGGGGAGAGGTACGCGCGATGCCATTGCAGTAACGATATCACTGATCAAGAGGAATATAGAATACAATCAGGACGTATTTGCCTGTTTCATACATTTCGAAAAAGCGTTTGATAGAGTGGATTGGGAAAAATTACTGCGTGCATTGCAGAAAATAGGAATGAATTGAAAGGATAGGAGACTGATCCGCAACCTGTACATGTCTCAGACTGCTCAGGTGCGAGTGGGGAACGGCGAGTCCGGATGGGCAGTGTTAGGAAGAGGTGTAAGGCAGGGTTGCCCATTGTCACCGGTACTGTTCAACGTATATGTAGAGGAAATGATTAAAGAGGGATGGGAAGAACTGGAGGTAGGAATGAAATTCGTAGGGGAATTCATAAAATCGGTAAGGTTTTACTGGTGAACAAGCATTAGTTGCTCAGTCAGCCAAGGGGTTGCAAGCATTGCTGAGTGAATTGGAGGTTCAGTGCGATAGATATGGGTTGAGAATCAATATTAATAAAACAAAGGTTATGCGATTTCCCAGAAAAAAAGGCTAAGCTAAACATGAAAATAGGAGGGGAAAGAATAGAGCAGGTAGAGCAGTTTACATATCTCGGAAGTGTTTTGGACCAATGCGTTCAAAGTGGCAGGGACGTAAGGAGAAAAATTGCGCCAGGCAAGGAGGCTTTCTCAAGGAGGAGGGAGTTGACGGGGACGTTGAGTAGGGATGTCAAGAAAAGACCCTTAAAAACTTTGATAAGGAGCGTAGCTACCTGTACGGCGCGGAAACATGGCCACAGAAGCAGGAGGATATGCGTAGATTGGAGGCTTTAAAATGTGGGTGTGGAGAAGAATGGAGAAGGTGAAATGGACCAAAAGGAAAACAAATGAGGAAGTACCACGGATCTGTGAGGAGAGGGGTTTATTGGGAGAAATCCTATGGGGGCAGGAAAAATGGATGAAAGGAGTATTGAGCGGTAGTGCGATGTTAAAGAAGGTACAGTTAATAGAGTTAGTTAATAGAGGGGAGAATGTTGGGCAAGCGAGGAAAGGGCAGGAACAGGATAGGGATGTTGGACGGGATGAAGGGAGGAAATAAGCACACAGAGATATGAAGAGGGACCTGATATAAAGAGTAGGTTGCTTTATTGGGTTTTGTTTTGAGGTACAAAATATTTTTTTTGATAGTTGTGTCCATCCAAAAACCTACATTAACTGGTTAATTACCTAAAAATAATAATGTATATTCGCAACACCCCTCTGACGTGAACTCAAGTTTAATACTTTGAAATCTTCACAATTTATTTTTGCACACATTCATTGATTAACTAAACAGTCCTGTATAGTGTCCTTTATCATGCACTCTGTACCTAAATGTAAAAGTGAAATATTTCAAGCCCCTGAACAAAAAGTTCGACATTTGTTCAGCAAACAGCTGTTCTACATATTGCGCCGTCGTATGCCTTGACGTCATGTGCGGGACTTGTTACACAATAATATTAGACTTAGTTTAAATGGTAACGTATTAAGGTCGAAGAAGGCCCAATACTGGTATTCACCTCTCTCTATGGGGAGGGTTATTTCAATGGCGTTTGCGTTTCCCACCTTTATAATGCATTTGTTTCCCGTTGAATCTTATATAAAAGGTCTGTCCCAAAAATACTAGCCCTGTCTAGGATTGGCGTTTATGTGACTAGAAGAGTTACTTTGTGATTTCCAAAATGCGCGCCATCGAAGGTTTCGGCAGAAATTCAGTTACTCGGTGAGTGTGTTGATGTGGTTAACTTTTGGTGTAGGAGAGAAAGAAAGGCCTTTGCCCACACTCAACAAATTCCGCCCGGCCTCAACTCGTGAACCAAAACCCCTTCCCAGCAATCATCCTGTGGAAGTATTCACCTCTCTCTAAAGGGAGGGTTCTTTTAGTGGTGTTTGCATTTCCCACCTTTATTATGCATTTGTGTTCCTTTGAGCCTCATATCAACCGTTAACACACCGCTCCCTAAGGTCATTCCTACCCTCGTACACCTTGAAAGTGGCATCCCGGAATGCTGTTAAGCTACCTCGCCATGGCCACCGAGCCGTTGTGACGTACTTTCAGCACGGATTTGAGGCGGGGGAAGAAGTCCGGGGGATCATTGTTTAAAAAACTTGGATCCTCATTCATATGAGGAATGAGAAGTTAGAGATAAATTTCCGAAAGTTACTCTTACCGAAAGTTTGTACAAGGAAATCCTAAGGGGTGGGTTTGGACGGTTTTTTGCGGGGCTGAAACTTCAATGGTCGTGAAACACAAAATTGAAACCGATCACAAATACAATTTCAGTCCCAAAATACTATAGGGCGAAGGTGAATGGAAGAAACAAGAAACCCTAGAACAATTAGAAATATGTCATCCTAAGATCCAAAACGACCATTTGTTAATTGACAATTTATTTCAGTCTCACTCACCACTATTTGCAATAACATTTAATTAAGCAATTTCTCACCTGTCGCCACAAGAAACCTATATGTACAACCTCCATCTTCCTGATCCACGCCATACCTCAAAACAGCATCATCTCGAAGGCTACAAGTTGAACCACCGGGGTTTACCCCGACGGAGGACGGACCTTTCTTCTCACTCCGTTCCCTACGGAACAACCATTTCAACAGCGGCTTATTCTCGAACCGACGCAGTAGGACGCCCATCTCCCACTAACCAAAACCGCGGACTGAATCGACACTCGGCACCCGGATGATCCCCAACGTAAGAGACCGATCGGCCGATGGACCGGAGCCAACACCACAAGACACCATCCTCTTTCCCCAGACACCATGGGGTGACTGAACATTGGACGCCATAAGGAATTCAAATAAGAGGAAAAGACCGTCTCATCGCAACAAACTGGACTCTTCGTATTCCCTTGTCTTCCCCTCTTTCTCTACAAACCCTCAAACTCCACCCCCAATTTTACCTGTTCGGTTGCCTCCCATCCTCAAGAGCTTGGGTGTTCCCACTCGCCTAACACCTCCCAGCACGTGGAGTCACCTTGGTTTCCCCACCTCCGATATTTTATATTGATATTGCATTCTGTACAGCGAGAGATTCACTTGAAAATCGACACTAGTCGGGAATTAATCTTCATTAAGTGGAAAATTGTACTAGTATAATAGTTTGTAATGTTTGGCGAAATTAGCTTGTTATTCGGCGTTAATCTCAAGCAGGTTAATATATTTTCTCCTACTGAACTTAAACAACTTGAATTCAATCAGAAGGGACAAACTTTGTAGACAATTATTACCTTGAAAGGGCTGAATATTGAAAAAGTCTTAGTTTTCATTCATTTCCGCGATCTAAGTTGAGAGTCTCGACTTTAGTTTTTAAGGTTATGGATGCATTGAAGAGATTTATGCTCCGTGAGAATTGAAAAAAACGACACAAGGAGTGAACTCTAAAATATTTGTTGTTTTGACCATAGATAAACACTTTTATTCGGTTGCTCAGTGGGATCAATGAGACTGTTTCCTACCGTTTGTTACCGAATTCCTCTCTTCTCCCAATTCCAGCAATAGAGCCACTTTGACGACGCTCGAAGATGATCCGATATCCCACGATGATTCGATTCCATGCCTATATGACGGGCATATTCCATGCGCTACTCGGAGCGAGGGTCATCGAGGCGGGTGGAGTACATGTACATTCCTTGCAAGTCCCTGGAACGGCATGAAATGGAGCATTACATGAATCACCGGAGAGTAGTATTGCTAATGTCAAACAAATGAAAAATAAGATGTTGCATGAAAGTCCGGCATTTCAATTATATTCCCCCGAAAACCATGAAAATCCTTCAGTGCTAATATTACTCTCGCCTTATCGACCTCATTACCGTAATTGGTGAGATGACCTCTGTCCAGTATAATATTGCTACATAGATATTGCTATCTATATATGCCAGCGATAGATACTGCTACAAGTTGCTGCTACCAGTGCCATTCCTAATTATAATTATGATCATTATTGTGAATATAATCATTATCCTTTTCAAGCTGTCAGGGCGTCAAAAGTGACAATATTGAATCTTTGTGCTAAAATTTTACCAAAAATTTTGTTTGTCAATGAAGTTAATTTTTCAACTTATTGTGTAGTTTAATCAACGGAGGAAATATTCCTCGCTCTCCTCTATCCATTAAGTACCCGTTTCACATCTGACGCCATGCGGCAAAGAATGTTCAACTAATCAACACGATTGTTCCATGTGTGATAGCAATGCTGCAGTGGTTTAGTTTTGAAACTTACGCAATATGCTCCAAACCGAAGCCTATCACTTACATAAGGATAGTACGAGCAAATTTCAACTGCAGAGTAATTTAGCATGTACACATGTAATACGCGAAGACAAAGTACGATAATGATTTATGTTAAAAGTTTCATATGATACAACTCTTGAGAGGAAGAAATAATGGAAACATTTCAAAGAATACATTCCTAACACGGATTACAAAACATTTTTCATTTTAAATGTGCAATAGCACAACCAGTTAGGAGCCACTGGGAGACAATTTTGGGGGTGGATTGTGTGAAACGTTTAACTCAAAACATTGTGTTATATGTCCAAATCTGACCGTAGCAAGGGAGGTAATGTGTCATCGATTAAGAATAAGGAATCTCAACAGCTGAACTGTGGGGAATAGAACGCGAAGTTGTCCATGGGTGTCATAGAACGAGTACATAGAGAAATTAACCATTTAAGGTAGGGTATGCTAATTTAGAGGGGCATACGGCTCCGAAGGACCACCCGAAAGGATAATTGAAGAAAATAGGGTCTGACATTCCCTATTAGTCTTCTAGACTAAAACTCATCCTGAAATAATTCACCGATTTAGCCACTTAATTCCTCTTCCGATGGTTACAGTAGTTTAGTTCAATCACTGCCGATTCGTCTACACAGATGTGCAGAAAATTCTTGTCTGCACAGGAATGCCCTAGTAATATATATATTTAGGATACAGTGATCTCCATACATTATGGAATTATTAATATATAGTAGTCATACCGTATATTGCCATTGAAAAAGTCAGTACTGACGAAAAAAATAAAAAATGAAAATGCAGTAATGTCCTGTTAATGGAAAAGCAGAATTATTAATCCTGGGTGGGCAAAATAATCTAGATTAGGGCTTTTAGGAAGGGAGAAAAAAGGGTAAGAAAGGTGAACCTAGGGTTGATACTCGGGGAAGATTCTCAATTGTGCATGGGAGGATTAAGTTGCATGTCAAAAAAATACAGCGACGATGAATTAGCATTATAGGACTCCATGTCTGCAGGAAGAGGGGAAGGAGTCATCAGAGGTGTGCAGGTAATTTCAAATTTTCACACCCAGAATATAATAAACACTGGTTCCTCCAACTAAGATCGGTGTATAAACCCAGCGATTGCGACAAAAAGGATTTAATTTCGGTAAAAGATTTAAATGATATGACCTGTAATATCGCAATTGCTCATGTGAATGCATCAAAAAGAGTAAATGAGGTATTTCATTTTAGTGCCTCAAGGGTTGGAAGTCGCACGATGTTCACCTTAAATGTGTACAAAGTCGTTTATGATACGAGTAACCATTTGTTCGAGCGAAAGAACACTTCCGTACCACATTTGAAGTAGAGTAAATAGAAGACCAGCAATGTTTATTACAAATGTGTTATGTTACAGATTCGAAGGATGAATTAGTCTTCCTCTAGCTCCTTTGCTAATGGCAGGAAAGCCGAAACGGATGGCTGCTTTTATGTATTTTTAATAATATTTATTAATCATAAAATACATAAAATGACCCAGCTTGTTCGCCAGAACTACATCCCTCATATCGACCTCCACACGGAGGATATGAGGGGAGATATGATAAACACACAATCAAAAAAATTAAGATAAATATGTACAGGTTGACAGTCTAAGCGACCTCGTCGCAGTCTTACTGCCTCTGTCCCGTCACGTGCTTGCAGTAGATTTCTATACCGCAACAATTTTTCCACCGCCAGGATCAACAAGGGTGGGAACATTTCCAAGGTTTCAGTTTACATCTGAGCGGACGCAAAAAGGTGTTTAGGTGAAAATGCTCAAACCGAGCAGACTCGAGTTTCCAGGAGATGTACGATTTGATCAAAATGTATGAGCATATGAGTAACACTAAATAAACCGGTAGCCAGATATTTATTCATCCATGACACGAGAAAAAGACGTCACACTAAACCAAAGTCCCGATGCGCTGGACACTGGTTACGTCATCTTTTGCGAATAAGTAAACAAAATGGTTAAATTTACTTCAACCTAAATGAATTCGAAATTTCACAGAAATGACCCTTATGTGAACGGAATGAAATGAATTCAAAGGGAATGAGAAGGAAGAGAATGGGAGAATGAAGAGAAGGAGAGAGAGAGAAAGATTGCACGAGTTTCCTGTTGCTGACCCAAAGAGGTATCGCGCACAGCTCGTTGGAACCCATTTTCCGGCATTCGTCATAAGGTGAGGACGAAGGCCGATGGCCGGTCCATCACGTCCCTCCTGTAGAAAATACAGAGAGGAACGTCCTACTGATACCATGTTACAGCGGTCCATTAAAACAGGAATCCGCTGCCTTCGGAAAAAAATCAGAGGAAGGAACGTGAAGAAGGATGATTGATAATGGAACAGGAGGAAAGAGAGCGATGGGATGATGCAATATAAGAAAATATTAAGCACAATCCACTTGTAATTAACACTTTCTTATATAAATACAATTATAGAGTTATTTTAACACCTGTGTATTTTAATGTTACACAAGGATTAATGTACCTGACACAAAGTGTAAGCTATCTCTAAGTTAATGTCATACCCCAGTCACTTTAAATGTCCTGCCTAATTTGATCGCCTAAGAGTCACTTTAATTCACCCCCCATTTCTCTAAGTGCTATTTTACGTCCCTTAAGCCCCATCGGGGGCCCTACCGCGAGGATGGAGGCCTTGTCTCGAGCTAAGGAGATCCTACACACTGAACCTGTATCGCAGGTAGGGGGGAGGGAGGGAGAGGAGACGAATCCCTACCTTGGTTAAATCTGCAAGGTCCAACGGCGGCAGATCCTTCTCCATCGACGATCCCTCGGTGCACACGCACACATCACACTCTAGCACTATTCACTAAAAGAAACCACCATAATGACCATACACCACACATCACACATCACTTGCACTAACACCAACACCCATGCCTCTCGCCAAACAATCGCTGGGGTCACCGTAGCAGACACCTTCCTCTTCACTGGAACTGGTGGGCTCCGTGTTAAGTAGATGTGGTGATTGCATGCTCTATGTATTGTGTCATTAAACGACTTGCATGTGGAGGGGTGAGGGTGATTTTTGTTCCAAGTACAGAGAGATTATCGCCATATGTATATGAAAATTTAAGATTAATGAAGGAGCACATTTTACACAAATGCGGACTAATATTAGTTCATCTATGGTTTTCCGCAGATGTTGAAATAAATTATGCGAACTCTTTTCAATTTAATTGGAATGGGAAAAAAGTGCCCTTGACAGATGCGAAGAAGGTCTCGACGGCCTTACAACAGATTCCATTCATAGAGCATGGAAATTTTATGATAAAAACGCATTTGCCCGTTCAATAAGTTAGAACTTAAGGTAACTTAGTGTCAGACAACTTTAATATCCGGTAAAACCATAACAACATTCACGGCTATGTACAAGGTACCATTGAATGCATGACAGCGTCTCGAGAGGGACACAGACGCAAATGGTGATTGGCAGCTGAAAGACGTGCACGTGAAGCGAGGAGAGTTAAATACGTCAATACTAAGAGTACGAATTTCTCAGAAACAATGTTCTTTACGTGCCATTGGCAAATGATTGGCAGAATGTCTTAATTTGATGAGAAATGGCAGCCAACAATGACGGCTGAAGAAATGAAAGAAGTCAGTTTAACACTGAGCAGCAGCGAATGTGTGGAGTTTCACAGCTGCCATGATCATCTAAAATTTGATGGCATACACATCCAAGTGACATTGAATGTACTTCAGAGCTCATTATAAAAAGGAAAAGTAGAAAGATTGAATTAGGACGTTGAATTAAATGAGCGAAAGGAGAGTGGAAGCATATGATGACCATGTGGGAGAATCAAAACTGAAATAATTCAGAATTAATGCAACACTGGGCCTTGAAGCGATTCTGCATTGCAATAACTAACAGAAAAAAAATGCACTAATTCAAACTAGATAGGAAGGCAAATGGATGGTTTATAGGATGAGAAGTTACATTTCAAGAAAGGTTTGCCTTTTAGTGTATAGAAACCACAAACTGCTTCATTCGCGACGACAGATTTAACTTTCGGACGGAACACTGCGCCCAATCCAATGTGTAGGCTGACTCGGGGAGAGTGGCAGAGGGTGTAGCTATGAGAGTTGATCCAATTGAGATGGAATTCGGCGTACGCATGGCACGTATGAAGACGAACGGACTCTTCGCCTTAGAATCCTTCACTATAACCAAACACCAGCAACAAAAGCTTTGGCACAGGACTGATAATTGGTAATCTGGTTATTCTGAACAAAGTGCTAGCGTACTCTATGCCAGGTCAACGAGGCCATTTTTGGCGGAATCGAAATGGGTTATGTAAAATTTAAATGGAAAATTTGTGATTGGAAGGGAAGACATCAAACCCACCGGCTGTATGGAAAGAAACAGTTTAGACGGATACTACACAACGTTCAACAAAAGAATGAAATTCATACTTCAGAAAGAAAGATACCCTAGGTTGTGACGAATGTTATAATAGGGTAGTAGTGTGCCAGTGAATGGAGACTCCTGAAAAAGAACAAATCGCATTTTCAGTAACAAGAACAGATTTTTCGATATTCTAATAATTTCAATTGGCTTTGTAAAATAGAATATGAACACTTTCAGTCACAAAAAATTATCCAAATAGTTCCGTCCGACAACGAAACTTTTCAAAGAGTTCTTAAATCGAGTGACGTTTAACGCGGCATCCAATTACGTAAAGTTAATTCGAAAAATGCATTCCATTGAAGAAAAGAGGCATGGAATGTTGGAATTGTTCATTTTATTTAAACATACTTTAAATATTGATTACCGCCGTGAAGCGTGGTTTGTCATGAACACGAGGTTGTACAAACATCGAGTTACTCTATTCATAGCGGTCATCGTGATTCTGGAATGAAATACAGGCAAATGAATGACTTACGTCTTCCTCGACGGATGAACTCCACTCCTCGTACCCGGAGACTGCGGTGTCACTGACACGGACGACTTCCTGTACCGACCAAAATTAAGGAACGAAAGAACGATTCGGTGTCCCGCTTGCCTTTAAATAGCGAGGACCTAGGAAAAGAAGGGGGTGAGGGAGGGGATGAAGAAAGGAGGAGGCACTCATTAGGAGGAAGGGAGGTCAGCCGAATGCACCGAAGTTAAGAGGTGAGTCGGCCGGTCGCGGTGAGGGTAAGGACGACCAGGAGGGTGGGGAAGGGAGGGGGAAGAAGGCGATGACTGGCGATTGCTCCGAAATGGCCGTCTCGGGAGTCGAATGGGCGCCGCGGAACAAGAGAACGACCCCTCGTCATCTCCCTCCTTCCCATCCCACAGACCAGATCACGACCTCCCAGTCACCCCACGAGGGCACGGCTTGCGGTAACTCCGAAGTCGCCGAAAGTTCGAATACCCTCCAATATTTTTAATAATATACATTAATTTCATCCAGTTCCTTGTTTGGCCTCGGAATGGATTTTGCACAATAGATGATAATTAGAAGCTCTTAAAAATAGAAACACTTACAGGAATTCCGATTAACTTTTTCTGAAACAACAATTCTAATCATAAATAAAGCCTGAAGTACGTCGTAAAAGAATTCGGAAGTTGTTTCTTCGTCTTTCTAAAGGGACTGGCTAAGGGAAGAGGGTGGGCGGGAGGGGGTGGAAGAGACAGGGGAATGAAAAAGGGGGGAGCTTGATTGGGAGAAGAGCGAAGACTGTAAGTACAAAGAAGGGTGGGGGTTGGGGGGTAGGGGGAGTGACTGTGGGCGAGGATGGGTGGAGGAAACAGGAATGAGAGGTCATAGGAAGGGGAACTGCAATATACAGGGTTTCCGCCCCCCCCCCGGCGGATACCCTTTTCGGTGCGGCCAATGATTCCAAAAATATATATTATTTCATGATCGTTCCTTGTAACTCATTCTCATGCATACATGGATTTTGAATAAAACATCAGGAATTTCAAGATCTTGAGAAATACTCGGGACACATAAAACTGGAAATCCGATAAACTAATTCCAACCGCCAACAGATCAAGTCGGACGACTATCAAACTCACTTTATTCCCTCCAGGTAGATCGTAGGTCCACCGTAGGTAGGTAATCCAAGTTGGATTTGAAAATCGTGCTAGGTGGACATCAGCTGGGAAGGGAAAGGATTCGGAAGGGGGGAGTAGGACTGATAGGGACGGGCGATGCGAGAATGAGAGGGACGAAGATAGGGGTGAGGGAATATGATTGGATAGAGTCGTATCGGCACCGTGAAAGGCAGAACAGCGCGTAGTACCCTCCCTCCGTCCGGCCCATGTAACAAGCCACGCCACGGCCCCCTCTTCGTTCAATTAGAGTACGGCTTTCGGTCAATCCGGTGTCGTCGCGCGTTGGAATTTCCGCCCCCCAACTCCCTGACGGCTACCCTTTTCGATGCGGCCTATGGTTCCAAAAATATTTATTATTTTAAGATCGTTCCTTGTAACTCATACTCATGCTCATACATGCATGAATTTTGAATAAAAGATGAGGAATTTCAAGATCTTGAGAGGGACGAAGAGAGGGGTGAGGGAATATGATTGGGTTGTAGCTGGATATATCCAAGATATTATTCATAAAATACACTTTCTTCTCACCCCTTGGAGAGAGGGCTATTAAACCGATGAGCGTATTGAAATCAGTAATGGCCGATGATGAATTCAAAAAAAGGCATAGCCAAACTGCCAACTAGAAGATAATCTTCGGGTGAAGCACGCGAAGGAGAAATTAATTAGGATATCTCAAAGGTTTAGCAGGTAAACCAGAGTTGGGCAATTCTTGAAATAGATTAGGTCAACGAATGATCAAGATTTTGTTAGCCGGTAATCCCGGAAGTTCCAAGCATGGCTGCACACATTAGAAAATTAGTATGATCGTTATAGTATTGAATAAATGCACAAAAAATTAAGATTAAGTTATTTTCGAACGAGGCAGGCCAAATTAAGCACCAGTACTAAAAAGTTAAGGGCAAAAATAGAGTGGGTGGATCAGTTAAGCTTTATTGGAAGTGCCTTGGACCAAAATGAATAGAGACGGAATACAACTTAGTAATGCCTCTGCCAGCGAACAGTTCCTTGAAGGATCAGAATAAATACAAATGATGGAGTAATACGGATTACATTCTGTGTAATCTATTAAGCTGTTATTATTATACAGAGTCATAATTTATAATATAAATTACAGATTCAGGTGTAATGTGGTGGAACTGTTCCATTATAACCGAGACGAATATTACAACTTTCCACTTGATAATAAGGGGAAAATTGTAATATTTTTCATCCCTGTTATTCAGATATTATTTTATTGTTCTTACCAGACAATCGTCTGGCATGCATTATATTGATTTTATTCTCAAGATGCTACATAGATTACAATTATTTTTGATACACTACATTAGAACGAAGAATTTTTACGTGCGGCATTAGTGGCATGTTGAGTTGTCACACTTCCCTTCCCGCTTATAGCTGTGCTGGCGGGCGAAATAATAATTGCTCATGGTAGGGTCACCCATGCCCGTTAGGTCGAAGGTTAGGAGCCAGACGAAAGGTAGTCCACGCAGAGTCTGTTTCTCAGTGGGGTGGCTGCAAAGGCGTCTGACCCCAGTGGGGCGGCCATTAAGTGATGGTGTCACGTTAAAACACTATTGAATAAGGGAACGGGAAACCACCTCAATAATAATTATTATTCCCAAGATTTTATGATGGACAGTAGAGAGAAATTGAGTCATGGCAACTGCAGGACTCGCCCAAAGGGGTTGTGTTGCATGCCCTGCAGCGGGGGAGGCAAGGCTCCCGTGGTCGTCATCCCACGAAACCCGTGCAGGGGAAAAATAACAGCATTAGGACAGAATACCCAGAAGAAGACGAAATAGTCCAAATAGGAGCATGGAACGTCAAGACAATGCTGAGGACAGGCAAATTAGAGAATATTAAGCGAGAGGTGGAAAGAGGTAATATAGATGTTTTAGGTCTATGCGAGGTGAGATGGAAGGATAGCGGGGATCACTGGAATGATAATTATAGAATAATATACAGCGGCGGGGACGAGAGCCAACGTGGGGTTGCCGTAATATTAAATAAAGGGGTAGGAAGAAGCGGAGTCAACATAGAGCAAGCAACTGATAGAATCTTACTCGTAGAAATTAAAGTAGAGCCGACGAACTTGGTCATTGTTCAGGTATACATGCCACCGAGCAACCACAAGGAGGAAGAAGTCGATAGGATGTACGATGAGTTAGAGGACATAATCGCGTGTGTTCCTGCAGGGAAACATTTGATAGTGATGGGGGATTGGAATGCGACGGTAGGCGAAGGAAGAGAGGGCGGTGAGGTGGGGGACTATGGGTTAGGCACGAGGAATGAACGAGGGGAGAAAGCAATTGAATTCTGCAAGAGACAGGGGTTAGTCATCACCAACACACGGTTTAGACATCACAAAAGGCGTAGGTATACATGGAAAATGCCAGGTGACTCAGAAAGGTATCAGTTAGATTATATTATGGTTAGGCACAGGTTTAGAAACAGTGTGATGAATTCGCACAGTTTCCCAGGAGCGGATGAGGACTCTGACCACAATTTAGTTGTTATGAAATGTAACGTTCGTTTCAAGAAGATAAGGCAAGGGCGGCGGGTTAGGAAATGGAACGTAGAAGCATTAAATGGATTAACGAGGAAGGAGTACCAGCAGGCTGTAGAGAAAATAATGGATGACGGTAAAGAACTGAGTACTATCGAAGAAAAATGAGAATGTATCAAGCAAGGGATATCGGAAGCAGCAAAAGACACTATAGGAACCGTTAACGGGAAAAGAATAAGGAAACCATGGGTCACGGATGAGATGATTGCAAAGATGGATGATAGAAGAAGATGAAAGAATGTAAACACAGAGTTAGGCAAAATGAAGTACAAAGAGTTAAACAATAAATTGAGAAGGACCACAAATAAAGCAAAAGAAGAATGGTGGAAAACACAATGCGAGGATATGGAAAGTTTGCAGAAGAAGGGTGAAATTGGTGCTCTATACAGCAAGGTTAAGTTATTATCGGGAAGTAAGAAGGCAAGATCTGTGCTAAAAGTTAAAGATAAGTGGGGTAAGGTAATGGTTGAACCAGGAAAAATCCAAGAGAGATGGAAGGAATATATAGAAACACTGTATGGTAAAGAACTTAGGATGACAAGGTTAGACATAGAAAAGGAACATGACGTAAAAGAAGATAGCTTAGGTCCAGGCATACTCGACGATGAAATAGAAAGGGCATTAGAGGAGATGAAAGCAAATAAAGCCGTGGGGGTGGACAACATTCCTGTAGAACTGTTGAAATGTTTAGGAAAATGCGGGAAGAAGGCCTTATATGGGTTGATTCGTAGTATCAATGAGGAAGGAATCTGGCCGGAAGATTTTGTGAGATCGGTGTTAGTTCCTATTCCAAAAAAGACAAAGGCTATATCATGTGAGGATTACAGAACAATACGTTTGAGATCTCACGCAGCTGAAGTTATTCTTAGGATCATCAACAAAAGGATAGAGAGTAAGGCAAATGATTACTTAGGGGATGATCAGTTTGGGTTCAGGAAAGGTAGAGGTACGCGTGATGCCATTGCAGTAATCAGATCACTAATTGAGAGGAATACAGAATACAACCAGGACGTTTTTGCCTATTTTGTAGATTTCGAAAAAGCGTTTGATAGAGTGAATTGGGAAAAATTAATGCGTGTATTACAGAAAATAGAAATGGATTGGAGGGACAGGAGACTGATCCGCAACCTGTACATGTCTCAGACTGCTCAGATGCGAGTGGGGAACGGAGCGTCCGAAGGGGCAGTGGTAGGAAGAGGGGTAAGGCAGGGTTGCCCATTGTCACCGGTGCTGTTCAACGTATATGTGGAGGAAATGATTAAAGAGGTATGGGAAGAACTGGAGGTAGGATGAAAGTCGGAGGGGAATTCGTAAAATCGGTTAGGTTTGCTGAAGACCAAGCATTAGTTGCTCAGTCAGCCAAGGGGTTGGAAGCATTGCTGAGTGAATCGAAGGTTCAGTGCGATAGATATTGGATGAGAATCAATTAATAAAACAGAGGTTATGCGATTTCCCAGAAAAAAAGGCTAAGCTAAACATTAAAATAGGAGGGGAAAGAATAGAAAAGGTAGAACATTTTACGTATCTCGGGAGTGTTTCGGACGAACACGGTCAAAGTAGTAGGGACGTAAGGAGAAAAATTGCGCTAGGCCAGGAGGCTTTCACAAGGAGGAGGGAGTTGATGACGGGGCCGTTGAGTAGAGATGTTAAGACAAGACTCGTAAAAACTCTGATATGGAACGTAGCGTATGGTGCGGAAACGTGGTCACTGAAGCAGGAGGATAGACGTAGATTGGAGGCTTTTGAAATGTGGGTGTGGAGAAGAATGGAAAAGGTGAAATGGACCGAAAGGAAAACAAATGAGGAAGTACTAGGGATGGTGGGTGAGGAGAGGGGTTTGTTGAGAGAAATCCTATGGAGGAATGAAAGATGGATGAAAGGCGTATTGAGCGGTAGTGGGATGTTGAAGAAGGTAATAGAGGGGAGAATGTTGGGAAAACGCGGAAAGTGCAGGAACAGAATAGGGATGTTGGACGGGATGAAGGGAGGAAATAAGTACATAGAGATATGAAGAGGGACCTGATATATAGAGTATGTTGCTGTATTGGGTTTTGTTTTGAGTTACAAAATATTTATTTGATAGATGTGTCCATCCAAAAACCTACATTAACTGGTAAATTACCTAAAAATAATAATATATATATATAGGCGTATACACATTAATTCAAGCTCTACAATATATTTATCTTAATATTGATTAAAATGAATGTATTGCTCAATGTAAGAGGTGAAAATCAATAGTATGTTCCTTGTTGTTTTCAATACGATTCAGTATGATTCGAAATTCAGTCTTCGTCAATTTATTACGGTGGCTTAAAAACATTTAAAATTGTCTTTTAAAGTAAGACTATATAAACCAATTGTTTTAATAAAGATCAAGGTAGAATTTGAACAGGAAATCATTCTAAGAGATCCATTCGTTCAAAAATCTTCCTTGCTTCAAAATATCTAACAAAATATTTTTTGCTGACATCAGCTATTTCCCTTAGTCTTTCCAACGTTGAATTATGTTCGTCTCAATAATATTCTACTCCCTGCACTTCGACTACCGCTGTTTCTTAGAGGAAACAAATGTAATTTCCACTTTACTTTGAGGTGTCATTAATAGAGGGCAACTTTTTGCAATTGGCCCCCCATTTCCTCCCCACAAGTTGTGCATTAATTCAATAAAAAATTGCAGCTACGTCATATTAACCGAGAGTGGTAAGAACAAACTTGGTGGCCGACACTTGGTGCCAAATGACAACTATTGACCAGATGGGGGCAGGAATTCCAATGCATATTATACAAGAATAAATTGTTTTTTTACATTCAAAATAGGATTTGATTTGTAATCATACTCCATTGATGTTGATAGGAAGTTTGCACTTGAATATACCAACGAATATGCAATAAATAAAAATCTATGTATCTAGATCTATCTATCTCTCTGGCCCATTAAAAGTACCAATTTTTCTTAACGCGGTCACAGATTCCATTGTTACAATGTTTAGGTATATTCTCCATATACATTCAAATTCAATGTAACTGTAAATTACACTAACGTTATTTTTATAAAATATTTATTCGAAGCTGCGAGAGAGTAATCTTTCAAGGATCTCTCCACGAAAAAAGCATAATGTGAACAAATGAACTTACGAATCGGAAGGTCGATTCGAAATAATCAGATCCATCGCAACTTGAAATGATTAACAAAAATAATATATCTTAAAGGCAAGAATTGGCAAGTACTGAGGGTATTGAGCACCAGACCCAATTTCTCCTCTACCTCGACACTTCCTTACCCAGGAACGGAAACCAATGATACCCAGGGTGCATTTGCTTGCATCCATAATTTTCTTTTCAACGGATTAGAGATTAGATATCTTGCGTAAATTGGAAGGATGTCTCTTTAGCAGTAAAAATGAAAATGTGTTATTAACCCCGTCATACTGCGGTGGGAGGTATAATGCCAATGAAATTAATTTGGTCAATAAGATAGTCATTATTTCCACGAATCATAATGGATCAGAAAAACATTGCCCGACCGTGGTTAAGGTAAAAAATATTCGGGTGAAAACTAGACTCTTGTGTATTCACCCCCTGCCACACACCCTAGCCGTGCCATGAAGTGGTCTGTAAAACACAGAAAAACTCGCTACTTATTCCCCCTAAACCTCTCCGCGACACGCACAGCACTAGGATAATTTCAGTTTTTCCTATTAAAGCATGGTACCTCACGGTAGTCTAGTGCCCAGCACGCTCTACCGTCGGGATCTCAAGATTACCACTCAGCTGGACTACGGGCAGAGTAATACGCTTGTTTTGTTTGCTCAGAATGGCGTTATTTTTATGATTTAAATTAATTTTACACCCTAATCTTGTGCTTTCTAAACAATACATTTTATTGAAATTAAAGCGACAGGAGAAACTGTTATTTACCTTTACTATTTGCATCCGATTATATATCAATTAAGTTCGCATATGCTCAAAAAGTAGTCGAAGGTTAAGTGTATTCATCAGGGCGATGAATGTAAATAGACTGAGGGATTAATTCGTCTAGTACGAATCTGAATCAATGTAAATACAAGGAACGTTGCTATGGTCGTGAATCAATGTAAACAAAAAAATACCGTACCGGATACCGGAAGTTCACGATCGTCAAATGTCAAAAAAATAAATACCGGAAGTTCACGATCCCCTAATTTTTTGGTGACATGAATCTGAAGGACGAGAGGATTGGCTATCTCTTGGAAGGAACGCTTATTTAAATCTCGAAGCAGAAGAAAATGACGTTGAAAAAGCGGAAAATGTCAATATTTGTGCACCGCTTAATGGGTAAATGGATATAGCAGCCGAGAATTGAAAAGAATCGTGTTGGCGCAGTAATGAATGAATCAAAATATCCGACGCAAGGTACTCGAGGGAATGCTGCTATGAAAGCGGTTGTTTTTAATACATGCGACGAGAATTAACAAATGGGAAGTCTTTCGTCTAAGAATCATTGTGACTAACTTGTTGTTAGGATGTATGTTTCTCGGGGATCTGAGAAAATGACCCGGAAAGAGGGTAAGACAGACTACAACGCTATGATTTTAAGGCGATGGTGCAAGATCAGATGTCGGAGGACGTAAAGGGAGCATTTGAAAAGATTCAAAGGTAAGGAAGGGAATTTAAGATTATAATCCATTATTTCAATTCATCATCTGTTTAGGACTTCACTTAATACACTTAAATTCAGTGTTATTAATTGGAAACCCTTCATAACGAAGTAGTGCTTAGACAAGTTAGTAGTAACACCCAGAATAATGCAATTAACATTGACCGCGACGCCATGAATTTACTCTTTCGGTTGGGTATGAACCTATGAAAAGCTTTGTGAAAATTACGAAAACACAAATGTCTAGATCAAAGCCGAATGGACCCTAAGACTACGAAAACGGGAATTTTGACGAGCAATAAATTACGAGATCATTAATGGTGCTATAGAACATATAATCTTAACCGTTTCATACGTTTGTATATTATTCCTACCAATTCAGATTGGTGCTTATACCCCGCACCTTTACCTTTTTAGTCCTCCTTGGTTCTTCCTTCTGTTGCCGTTCCTCCCGAGTCGCAGCCCCTCGTTCTTCTAAGACGAACCAACCCCCTTGGGTGACGGAGGTAACGTTTGGCGAAATGGCGGCTGCATATACTCTTATTCCAAATGAGGACAGTTATCATCAGTCAGGAAAGTAAGTATCCTGAATGCGGCTAATTATGGCAAAGAAGCAGCCGACTTTTACATATCTTTTGGCCCTATTATTAATCTATATGGTGGTTTTACTCTTATAGGTTGTCAAATTGGGATTAATCGATTTTATTGATAAATATCAGTTAAAATTTATGTAATTATAACATGCTGTTTACTTCAATGATTTCAACAGATTACTCTCTCTTCCTCCCCTTCGTCTTTCCTTGATATTTGATTCCGTTGAATACATTTCCATTGATACACATTTGCATTTTGATTACCTTGTGCCTACGAATTTATAAATCGTCAGTGTAAATTTTAATCAACGTTAGAACAGTATTTAATATTTTTTTTTATTTTAATGCGAAAATACGTTCGTCTTTTACTTCATCCAGAAAAATGAATAAAAACAACATTGGAAATGTTTAGAATTATTTACCATTCAAATTAAATCGGTTATCGTTATCTCCCGTTGTCCTAATGGAAATGAGAGATTAAGAAAAACATTTAAGCTTCCATTAAATGCCAAGTGTAACAGTGGAGCATAGCTCTCTGAACGATTGAACCTGGGCATCAGATATTCCTCTGCCAATGCAATTAGCGACAACTTTCTGAAAATCATATGTCATCCTACGAGCCCATGCGAAAGTAATAATATGCCTTCCTCTCTCCCAGGGCCTATTGGGTAGAAACTGGAATCTTCCGATGATTATTCTTCCCTTGTATGCCATGGGTTCATTATTTGGTAGAAAGAAGTGATTTTGGAACCCTTCCACCCTGCGAATTGCAATGCAATACCAACTGCAAATGCTTACGAATAAAACGTTTGTATAATTTGCATTTTACTTTCCACAGTCCTAAACAGCGGTTAATGAACGAAGAAATAATGGTGAAAATTAGGCAAGTGCGCTTTTTGGGAGAAGTGTTTTTGTTTGAACATTAAAAAACGTACAGGTTATCATTGGTGTGATTGAAGTTTCAATTGAAATAACGTCATAGCTGGAGCGGTTTAATTGCGGAGCAGACTTAATTTTGCATTCTTCGTTCCATGTGCCAAACAACATTACATCAAAAACAATGGTTGCGTGTTAAAAGAAAAACTGCTAGTTCAATATTTGATAATTAAATAAAACGACAAAATGGGGAACATTACCTTGTCGTTTGAGATATAAAGATACGGTATGTATGGTGGGGGAGCAGAAAGATTAGTTGGCAGACTTCCAAAGCGGACTAAAATGACTGATTCGGATCATTTCGATTGACTGTAATATTCGAGACTTTTTTCGAGTGGAGATCTTCAAGCAAGCGAGTCGGGGGTAGAAATAGAATAGGGGGAGGATGGAATTGTGCCGAATAGCTAAATTGCATGGAAATGCGAAATAAAACTAGGATTCGAATGTGTTCGGAAAGTAGTTTGAGTTTAGTATATCCACTAGTGCAATGAATATTAGCAGACTGAAGGATCAACAGGAGTAGTGTAAAACTAAAGTTAAGGACGAGACAACCGACTATCTACAGGAAGAAAAGTAAATTTAAATGAAAATTCAGAAAAAATTGTATTGAATAGGATAACGTCAATATTGGGACAGTGTTTTATTGGTAAATGGATACAGTAGCACATAGAATGAGAAGAATCGAGATGGCGAAGTAGAGTTTCATAATTTCAGGCACAAGGTACTCCCGAGGAATTCTGTACCAAAGCATTTCCAATTTATATGTACGAGGAGGATTAACGAATGTTGACGGACGTGGCGTAAGGTGGATCAGATGTCTCGAGCTAAGGGGTTAAGTGATTATGATTATCCATCATTTCAATACGCCACCAACTCATTAATCCTGCAAAAGAACCGATAGGCTTTAACTAATGATCCTTCATAATTTGGTAGTCCTTGGACAAGTAGTTTCATTCCGATTAATGCATCTAAAATGGGTCACGACACTATTTTCAGAATTTGAATTAATCGAACCTTTAAAAATAATTATCAACATAGATTATAGCCGAACAGACGCCAACTAAGCAATTGAAAATTAAGAATTTGATAGATTACACTTTTATTTTTACCTTTAAGGATGAACTAAATTTTATCTAAGGCAGTTAAAATACCAAAGAGCTTCACTGAATTATCTTGCCAATTCAGCATGGTGCTTATACCCCGCACCCTCACCTTTTTGTTCCTCCGCGCTTCTTTCTTCATCTCCTGTCTTCAACACTGGATCTGGTTCCCTCGTTCTTCTAATACAAGCGCCAGCATTACAATTCGTCATACATCACCTGAATATTCACCGAAAATAATTGGGTAATCGGATTTGAACATTTCAGCTCAATATTTGGAAGTACTATATATGGGAAAGGACCGAGTAACCATTAGCATTACATTTGTTATGGTAAAATAAAAGTTTCCTCTGGCGAAAATTAATGTGAGTTTTCAGTTAGTTATTTCTCTTTGGGTTCGTGGTTATGATTGCAGTCATGATATAACTTAGGGCCAGTACATACATGTACTTGCATAATTACGAAATATAAAGATCATACTTGCCATTTTTAAGCATTTCTTGTGCTTTTCAAGTTCTTGATGCCATTTATTTTTTTGAAGAATCGAAGTTGATGTATCCTCTAGCCATCTTTTTAAGGAGGCTTTATTACGGGCTTGATTTTGCTCCCGTTTTCTTTGAAGCATTAAGTCTTAACACATTGTACATGCTCTGGAATGGCATGTCCATTTATTTCCTACAGATTTAAAACATCAACAGTGTCAGATTTGAATGAGAAGAGTTAATACTACCATTTTAAAATATACAGTTTTTTATCGACAAAAAAGTAAATTCAGATTTTTTAATTTTCCATCTCAAAGTTATTAACTTCCGACTCTTCTGAACAGTTTCGGATCTCTAGAGCCTCTTGCTGGATTTGCCAAATGATGGAGGTCCTCCGCGAATGGTCTTTAACCTCAGTGCGACAGCAACACGAATGAGAGAAAAGGAATCCACATGCGTGGCCGGAGTATTCCATTCCAGTCTTGTCATTCATTAATGATCAGCTGTAATATAGTGATTAAATCTTCATGAACGGTCCCTCCCACGCGAGCTTGTGACAGGCACGCTTTTAGAATGAATTTTTTCCAGCAAAAAACATAACATGGGAATTGACTTGAAACAGTGTTAATAATACACAACACTGCAGTGCTACCATCCCAAAATATTTGCGGAGGAAGCTGAAAGTACATCTTACTATAGCTTTTGTTTTAAATTTTTGCTTCCGGTTCCATTTACACGATCATCAGAATTAAATGTTTCTAACTATATCAGCAAACGTCAGTTCGCAGGCGAACGTATAAGGGCTAAAGATACATGCCCAAGTGGAATGCCTTGGGCGAAGACTTAATTTAACCAAGTGAATGATAGTCACTTTATTTCCCTATGCAAGATGATGGGGTGTAAACTGCTACAATATTGAAACTTTGGGGTGCTAAAATTGTAAAATTACGTGGTTTGCCATCGAATCATCAATTTGCCAACATATTGTGTCTTCAAACTAATGGATGAAATATTTCTTTCTCTTTTCTATCCATTAAGTGTAATTCAGATCTGACGCCATGTTGAAGAGACATTCAAATAATCAACACTATTGTTTTCGGTCTGATGGCAATTCTGCAGTGTTTTAGTATGTAAAATCAAACAACATATTCGGATGTTGAGATTATCACTTGCAAAAATGTAATATACATGTATAATCACTGGAAAATCAGATTAACATGGAAATATATAGTACGCGGAAACAAGGTTGAATTAGGAATTTTGTCTAAAGCTTTATATGATACAGCTCTCACGGGAAACAATGGAAATATTTCAAAACATTTTATTCCACAGCACTGAATACATTACATCCATCTTTCTCAATGACACCACCTTAGATTTCTCCTACTTCTCAAATTTCGATAAGTTACGAAGTAATACCATAATTACCCACTGTTTAATCCCTAAAATGTCATAAGATTGTTTAAAGCGGAAACTCATATCCAGTCGCAGGTGTATAATGTCAATAAATGGCAGTAGCAAGGGAGGGAATGTTTCCGATTAAGAAACGGGAACTTCAAAGATGTATACTGTGTTCAAGATGACACTGTGGTAGATTTCGGTCTCAGCACGAGTGCCTAAGTTAAGGAAATTGACTTTTCGGCAATCCATGCAAAATGAGATTAGCTTGTGGCCCATTACATACACTCGCATGAGAAATGGAGAAAGGGAGTGCGAAGTGTGATGAACAATGGCACACAAGAGCTCTCATCAAATTAGTGAAGTGGGTGAGCAAACAAACAGGCAACAGTATTCTTGAACCTGTTTACAGTACAATGTCAACCGTGCATTGGTGGTAGTTGCACGGTCGTATGTTCACGATATGGAACGCGTTGTGGATCTTTGTGAATCTACGGAAAGTAGTACTCAGGTTCGCCTGACCTCTTGTGGTGTAGTTATGGTCGTGACATCTCAATTGGTCAGTATCTGGATTAGCTTTCACATGAACCGGATCCTTGAAGGTATATTAACTATATGTAGTCATGATGTCATACCTAATAAAAAATAGTTTGCAGGAATCACGTGGTGGTGTATTAGCAAGGGAGCGAATGGTTCTTTATTGTAGAAGCAGTATTTGTTTAACATGTGGGGAATGATAACACCACAACTCTTATGATATTGAAAGGAGGCATTGTAAGGTGTGAGGCATGGTAGACGACTCATTTAAAATGAGAGAGTTAAATTAACATTTAAACAGCCTTACTCAGTTTATCGCTGATCTGACTGATGTGGATCTTCCCGTTTGGTATCGGATCAACATAAATTTCTAGTATTTTGGTAGCTTCAGTAGTCATAATTTTTAATACAAGGCTGCATTAAGTATGCTTGGCTTTCTTAGCAGTTGCAAATGAACGATTAACATGTAACCATTCCCCAGCTTATCTTTGGGTTGCGCTATATCGCACCTTTGCATCTCCTAAATGTTTACATTATATAACAAAAGTGGGGTCGATAGCACATAATATAAGATTTGAAATTAATAGCAAATTATTTGTCATGGCGATGAAAAGTACCCACCCCTGAAATGAAACATTGCTATCGGGTGAATGCTTCGCGAGAAGGTATTAAGGGAAGAGTGCCTAGCAAAAATAAAACAGCCTTTCCATTACCTGCGACTGACATTTTCAAGCATTGAAATAACATTCAACCATTAAGTTCCCTTAAAATGATAATAAATGTTCAGTTCAATTATTTCTGATGCCTCTCCACGGATATTAAGAGAATTTTATTCATTGTTAAGGTTACTCTGAAGACGTAGGAATGCATTACATGCATACCGTATACTGCCATAGAAAATATTAGCAGTGGCGAATATATGGAAGGAGTAAAAGTGCACTTATGTCCTGTTAAGGAGAAGGTAAACCTTAAATCCTTGGTTGATACAATTATCCGGATTACGGCTGGTAGGAAGAGCGAAATGTGAATAAAAAAGTATTCATGTAAAAGGGACCATGAAGTGGCATTACAGGCCTCCCTGACTGCAAGGAGGATACTATATACATCACAAGTAAAAAATGGGAAGAATCATGGCCACAATAGTTGCACTGTTTCCACAACCGAAACTCAATTAACAGAAAATTTCACAAGAAAGCCGCTGCATTCAAGAATCTAACATTAAGCTTAATAATTAACACCTGTGATCGTAAGAATTGCTTTTTGGATAGTTGAAAAAGCATAGTGTGAATCAATTCGGCATTAACACACGTAAATGGGGAATATAAAGACTTAATTTGGAGACTAGGTACGAGATCTTGTTGACCAAGGAAACAACATGGTTAAATTGACTTACACCTACACCAATTCGAAATTTTTCAGAAATGACAGTCTTGTCAATGTAGCATTCGTAGGGAATGAGAAGGGAGGAAGAACTAAAGAGAAGTAAGGAGAGAGAGAGAAAGATTGCACGAGTTTCCTTTTGCTGACCCAAAGAGGTATCGCGCACAGCTCGTTGGAACCCATTTTCCGGCATTCGTCAAAAGGTGAGAACGAAGGCCGATGGCCGGTCCATCACGTCCCTCCTGCAGAAACTGCAGAGAGGTACGTCCTACTGATACCATGTTACAGCGGTCCATTAAAACAGGAATCCGCTGCCTTCGGAAAAAAATCAGAGGAAGGAACGTGAAGAAGGATGATTGATAATGGAACAGGAGGAAAGAGAGCGATGGGATGATGCAATATAAGAAAATATTAAGCACAATCCACTTGTAATTAATACTTTCTTATATAAATATAATTAGAGTTATTTTAACACCTGTGTATTTTAATGTTACACAAGGATTAATGTACCTGACACAAAGTGTAAGCTATCTCTAAGTTAATGTCATACCCCAGTCACTTTAAATGTCCTGCCTAATTTGATCGCCTAAGAGTCACCTTAATTCACCCCCCATTTCTCTAAGTGCTATTTTACGTCCCTTAAGCCCCATCGGGGGCCCTACCGCGAGGATGGAGGCCTTGTCTCGAGCTAAGGGGGCTCCTACACACTGAACCTGTATCGCAGGGAGGGAGGTGGGGGAGGGAAAGGAGACGAATCCTTACCTTGGTTAAATCTGCAAGGTCCAACGGCGGCAGAGCCTTCTCCATCGACGATCCCTCAGTGCACACGCACACACCACACACACACAAAGCACAATTCACTAAAAGGAAGCACCATAATGACCATACACCACACATCACTCGCACTAACACCAACACCCATGCCTCTCGCCAACAATCGCTGGAGTCCCCGTAGCAGACACCTTCCTCTTCACTGGAACTGGCGGGCTCCGTGTAAGTAGATGTGGTGATTGCATGTTCTGTGTATTGTGTCATTAAATGCCTTGCATGTTGAGGGCTGATGGTGATATATGTTCGAGTACTGAACATTTATCGCAATACGTGTATGAATAACTTAAGATTAATGAAGAAGCACAGTTGTCGACAACAGAGTTTTGGAATATCCGCTGACGATGGAATTTTTATGATGAATATCTATTTGCCATGTAATAGGCTAGAACTTCAGGTGACTTAGTGTCAGACAACGTGAGTATCCGTGACAACGAGAACAACATACATGACCATGTACAAGGGAAACCTCGAATGCATTACACTGGCGTCTCGACGAGGACAGCGACACGAATGGTGATTGGCAGCTGAAAGATGCGCCCGTGAAGCGACGAGAAGTAAATACGTCAATACTATCAGAGAGTATGAATTTCTCAGAAACAATGCTCGCTACGTGCCATAGGGAAATAATTGGCAGAGTTTTTAAATATGATGAGAGATGACAGTCAACAATGACAGCAGAAGAAATGAAAGAAGTCAGCTGAATACCGAGCAGCAATTAGGCGAATGATTGAAGTTATACAGCTGCCATTATGATCTTAAATTTGATAAAATGGAGCAGCACTAGTCTAGTTCTTTAAAATCGACGAGTATTATGATGTCGGGACATATTGAAGGTTACTCTGTAAAGTTCAATGTTCGAAAAATCTGAGAAATTCCAATATCGTAAAGAATTTGAATGCCGAGTGACAAATTTCATGAAAGGAGTTACACCACGATTTGGACCGAAAGGGAAATAATGAACACTGCTTCCGTGTCAATGAATTTCTGCGATCTTTAGACGATCATAGGACAAGAAATCTCGTTGGATTATCAATGAGAATTTGTTTGCTGCGAACTGAAAGGGTGATGACTCCTCGATAAAAATCCAATGCTTCAATACTCGCCAACATGTTTCCCGAGAATCAAATTATGGCGGGGTTTGGATTATTTTGCAGCAAGTTGTTTAAGGGGTGGTACGTGTTTTGGCCACATTCCGAAGAGGACCGAACAGATGCGCAGTTCAATTGGAAGACGAGAAGAAGCGACTACAGTCTGCATTTCAGACGCACAAGTATGTGGGGATTTTTAAATCTTGAACATGCGGCATATGTTTGAAGCCCCACACTAATAGGAGTTGAAACACCTCGGGAGTTTTGCGATAGGTATGAAGAGAACAAGGCATTCACACGGGTCGGCCGAGCAATTCAATTTGATAGGAGGGTTGTAGAACGCAATGATTCAATTAAAGTCTCCAAATGGGTGTGAAGAAATAATGGCCACTTACCATCTCCGTATGTCTACCATTCCATTAGGAAAAAGAGGAATTGCAGGGAGAGGAGTGGAGGAGAGGACGTGATGAAGTGCGGGGGAGAGCAGATGTCCATCGTCGCATAGTGATGCAAAAACTGCGAACTGATCTCAAGTGAAACTATTCAAGACGCGAAAGTACCAAATGCAAACTTGCCACACTCATCAATGAAGTAGGATGATGGCAAAACCGCCACAGGCTGCAAAGTGAGTTGACGAGACGTTTATGAGGATCCTCTAACTTAAACTAATACGGATTAAGACCCGCGAAATTGAAGAATGTGACGACGCTTTCAAGGTGCTGCGTTGGTAAAACAATGAGATTCCACTGGAGGAAAATAGCTTTGACAATTCGCCCATGACAATAATTGGTTTACCGGGTTAGGTGTTCATGAATCGGAAGAACTTGTGCAGTTACCTCGTGAAAACGTACCAGGAGTTTACCGCTGCCCAGAGATACAAACGCTGAAAAAATCAGCTGTAGGGCAGACTGATGATTGAGCAAATTGGAGCATTGTTTATGTGAAGACATTTGGAGTAGACGATTGTTGGCGACGGTTTTTGGTCATCCAGTGATGTTCTTATGATGTGATGTCACTCCAGGGTTGTGCAGAAGTGATTGCAGATGAAGGACTAAGTAATTCATTCAAGACATTTAGAGTGGATGATTATTGGCGACAGTTTGTTTGCTAAACAGTGACGTCGACCAAAGGAAATACAAAATAAGTACCAAAGGTTCGCAGAAAAAAGCAAATGAGTTAGTGGAATGGCAGCCATTGAGGTGTTTCATTTACAATAAATGGAGTATTGGAAAATACCAGCGCAATGTTGAAACCGTAAAGTGGTAATTGGTTGAAGTTTCACTGCTGAAATAAAAATGCGGAGAAAATGACAATGAAATTGTATTGGAAGCATGGATGAGGTGAGTCATTGCACAACAGGGAGAGAGTTTTTGGGATGTCCGAAATTGATTCAGATTCATTGACAAAATATGAAGTTACGGCGACATTTGAATAATGAAATCCTGCTCATTTAAAAACGAGACAGTACAACGCTGCGAACTGCAGCCGCAATTATTTCTTCAAGGAAATTTGAATATTTTCAACGGCATGTTTCCCGATGAGAAGAATCTCTGGTCAACCGTTCAATACTGTCGTAGCAATCAGTGCGGCAGAGGACAGCTCATACTTTTTTATTTAAGATTTGTAAAATTGAGAGTACGACAGGGGATATGTAAGACGAACAAGTAAAAGGAATAATCAGGATATCGCATTACGAATCTTAGCAGAAGACAAAGTTAATGGAAGGGGTGTGTAACCAAGGAGAAATAAATGCGGTGCCAAGAAAACTGGAGGAAGATCGATGGATGAAGAAGTTGCAACTTGTTGGGAAATTATGATTACATTTTTTGTGGAATGTGAGAGAATTATGAACAGATTCACAGTTCACAGTATATAACCAAAGAGGAACGGATGCAGTGCCGAGAATACCCGAAGAAGGTGGTATTGAAGAACTAAAATCATTCATTCGTATATTGTTGGGAAAATGATATTCGAAATTCGATGGGGAAATTGAAAGAATTATTAAGAGATTTAAATCCTTCAATGGTAACGTAGAAGTCTACAGCAAAATCTCGAAAAAGTATCAAAGGAGTGTTTTGATAAAGATCACAGCCAACGAGCAAAGCATAAAATGAGTTTAGCATGTTAGTGCAATGAATTTTACCAGAGCAGTTTTGGAAAATTTACAATGAAGTCCCCAAACGGATGAGTTAAAAATTTTCACATCTCGTCAACCCAGTCATCTCAACAGCAAAAAAGTGATTTCGGGGAATGGAAAGGGAGGGAGGGACGCAGCTCCAGCGAGAGCAGTTGAGGTCAAAAAAAAAATGTGAGAAGTCCGCATCGTATTTGAAACATTTCAAGGCTCGGACGAAATGTGTACCTGCTACACTCATCAATGACGTAATGTTTAAACTAAAACCTTGGGAGATGTCCGATAGAGAAAAATAATACAATATTGAAGACTGATCCACCAAGCAACCAATTTTCGAATTTAACAAGGAAGAAGTGCACATCACTCGGGTAGACCCGATTGCATGTAGATGGGTTCCGGAAGATGGGTGAGGTTATTGCCCAAACAGAGCCGCACCTGGAACAGCTGAAGGTATTACTATTGAAAAAATTCCGCAAAATATAATTCTTGCCAGGATTAATCTGAGAAGATTACCCAAAAAATTAACTATATTTTGAAAATTGAATAGATTGAAAGGAAAATTCGAATTAATATAATCAGTACATTTCCATTCATTAGAGAAAAATTAGAAAATGAATAAATATTGGAATTTGGCGACATTGAGAACAAAGGCGACTAAACTTGACGGGAGTCTGTTCTTATCATCATAAGATAGCCCAGGAGGAACACATCGTTGAGAAATTGACAATGGTGACATAGAATAAATACCCGGTTAACGGGATTACGTATGTCGTAACTTGCGAAATCACCTCGTTTAGGGGTGCAGCAAAGTATACCGTAGGCTAAATATGAACTGTCAGTGAACAACCACCTGCAAGGTGCGCCGACAAAAGAAATTATCCACATGAAGACATCGACGAGAAAAGTTGATAGATGACCGATCTTGTCAAAATGATGTTAAATAATGCGCTCCTAGATCAGGTTCTGGGATTAAGGATTCCTGCATCAGAAGGTTGAGGAATGCTTGTGGTCGCTGAGAACGAAGAGCAGTAACGGGAAATTCTCCTTCTCGAAGTTTGCAGCATCAGAAAAAAAATCAAATGAATCAATGCCGCAAAGACCTGGTTAAAAATTTGTTCGCGAAAGTAAAGGGCACATTTTCGCAATGATCAAGCTGGTAGATCATTGCAATTCCCTAGGAGTCTTCTCATGACGTCGCACTGCCGAAAAGACAGGAAAGGTAGCTAGTTCAAGGAAACCGAAGGGAAATCTGAGCTTACCCAAGGTGGAAATGCGATATATTGGTGATGATCGCTCAGAATTCCTGGAAGAAAGCAGCAGACCAGACAGTCTGTTGAAAATTTTTTGAAGGGAAATAGAATACCACAGGAAGAAAATTAACAATAATCATAAAAAATATAGCATATGGTAGGTTTAAACCGTTATGACTCGAGGCGAAAGGGTACTAATTCAAAACATGGAATTCCATCAAGTTAGACTTACAAGAATGATACCCTCAATACGCAACCTTAAGTTGGAAGACTAACTAAGGTTGACAAGTATTTAAACTAGGAAAATGCGATTAGGTATGAAAAGATCGATTGACAAAATTTCTCGCTAAGGAACAATGGAACGTTTATGAGAATAATCCTACGACACGTCACAGTGGCTGAAGAGGACAATATTACCCAAAGGTTAGGAAATCCAATGGAAAAAAAGTAACACTTTCCGTCAAAAGTAACGACAAAATTGATGAACACTTTCCGCGATAAGTGGAGACATCCTTTCACATCCAAATTGTGCTCTTCATTAGTTAGCGTCCCATTGTGTTCTCTCAAAGTTCGAGAGAAGCCATTTTTGAATGAAACTACAAGCTTTTTCCGTTAAGGAATGATTTACCCGTGAAAAAATAAATCGATCATCACGAAAGGATATTCTATTTGAAGATGAGAGATTGTCAGAAATTAACTATCCTTTGTTCTTTTTCGAAGCCGTATAAAAATACAAACAGGAATAAGCGACATTGCCAATGCATTTCACGGCTCAATTTAAAAAGAAAAAGTAGAAAGAATAAATCATTTCTGCGAGCATTTTCAGAGAATTCAGACAGGGTCGGGATGGTCTGCCATCGTTGCACCTCAGCAAGGGCGAGCGAGGCGTACATCAGCTGAGAAGGGACGAGCGATGGGAGGAAAATGAGGGGAATGGGGTGAGCTCTAGGCGAGGGAGAGAGACTGCGTGAAGGGGGAGATGAAGGCTTCCGAATGCTCACCACGACAACCACACCGAACTACTCGAGTTATTGAAAAGAAAGACTATCCGGATGTAATGATGCATTTGGCACAATTCATGTCCCGTCATAATGCTATTCCGATATGAAGGAGTGACTTAGGATTTTGGGAAATGAAATTAGCGAAAGAAGAGTGGAAGTATATGATATCTACGTTGGGGAATTAAGACAAAGAATTCAGAATCTGTTGGGACGAAACACTGCGTCAAGTCCAATGAATAGGCTGACTTGACTCGGGCGAGTGGCAGGGAGTGTAACGGACTATGTGAGTGGGTCAAATGGCGAAGAATTCGGCGCACACGGCACGTGAGGAGACGAACAGACGCCTCAACTTAAGAACTTCACTAAACCTGGTACCAGCAACAAACGTTGTGACACAAAATTTAATAATGGAAATCTGGTTACTCTGAACACAATGCAATTAAGTAAGCCTACGCGATGCCATGTCAACGAGGCCATTTCTTGCGGATTCGGTAGGAGTTGGGTAATAGTTAAACCGACACAAATTGAAAGAGAAGACGTCAGAACCACTATTTGAATGGAAAGAAACCATTGAGACGAATACTAAACGTGCAAGAAAAGAATGAATTTCACACTACTGAAAGAAAAGACCCTAGGTTGGGACGAATGTTAAATAGGGTAGTTGTGTGCTAGTGATTTTTACTCCTGAAACAGAAATTGCACTTTCAATAACGAAAAACGCATAATTCTCAGATGTTCTACCAATTATAAATGGCTTATTAAAATCATTACAACCTTAGTTGCATCCGACAACGAAACTTTTCCAAGAGGTCTTAAAATGAATGACGTTTAACGGGGCATGAAATTATATTAAGTTAATTCGAAAAATGCATTCCATTGGAACAAAGAAGCATGGGATGTAGGAATTGATGGTTTTCTTTAAACACACTTAAAAAATTGATTACCGCCATGAAGCATGGCTTGTCATGAACACGTGGTTGTACGAAGATCGCGTTACTCTAGTCATAGCGATAATCATGATTCGGAAATAAATCACAGGCAAATGAATGACTTACGTCTTCCTCGGCGGATGAAGGCCTCTCCTCGTACCCGGATGCTACGATGTACAAGACGACCCTGGACTTCAAATCTTGCGAACTGACGCGGACGACTTCCTCCACCGACCAATATTAAAAGGCGAAAGAGGGATATGGTGTCTCGCTCGCCTTTAAATACGGAATAGCTAGGAAAGGAGGGGCCGAGGGAGGGGATGAAGGAGAAGGGAGCTCGAGTGTAAAGCTAAGGGGATGAGTGGACTGGGAGGGGGGAAAACATTTGGGGGAGGAGGAGGCCAAGTTGGATCGAGAGGGAGCTACACATGGGAGGAGGAGGACGGTGGGCAACCGAAGGGAAAGAGGGCAGGGGGTGAAGTAACGAGGAGGGATGAGGGACTTATTAGGAGGAAGGAGGGTCAGCCGAATGCACCGAAGTTGGAGGCGAGTCGGCCGGTCGCGGTGAGGGTAGCGATGACCACGAGGGTGTAGAAGGGAGCAGCAAGAAGGCGATGACTGGTGATTGCTCCGAAATGGCAGTCACGGGGGTCGAATGGGCGCCGCGGAAGAAGAGAACGACCCCTGTGCATTCCCTCCATCCCATCCCACAGACCAGATCACGACCTCACAGTCACCCCACGAGGTCACGGCTTGCGGTGACTCCCAGTGCATTTCCGCTTTCTCCCCCCCCCCCCCCCCCCCGGTGGTTCACATTTTTCGAGGAGGCCAAGGTTTCCAATAACCATTTTTTAATTTAAGATCGTTCCTTGTAACTCATACGAATGCATTTTGAATAAAAATGAGGAATTTATAGATCTTAAGATATACTTGGGACACATCATTACTGGAAATCCGAGAAACTAATTCCACCCGCCAAAAGATAAAGTCGGACGACTATCGAACTCACTTGAACCCCACCGGGTAGCTCGGGAGTTGAAAAGCGAGTTAGGTGGACGTCAGCTGTGAAGGGGAAGGTTTCGGAAGGGGGGAGAAGGACGGAGAGGGAGGGGCGATACCAAAATGAGAGGGAAGAAGAGAGGGGTGGGGGAATATGATTGGACTATAGCTGGAAAAATCCACAACATTATTCATAAAAAGTGGGTCGCCCTAGCCCAGGGGGTAGAGCGTTGGACTACAGACCGGAGGGCCCGGGTTCGTTTCCCATTCAAGGAACCCTGGCCTTGCAGTACCCGATACCTGCAGTGCCCAAACTATGTAATTTTTCGTGCCACAGATATTCCTGGTAAACCATAACCGGCACAGGGAAAGGAACTGACTCAACTGCCCTGTGTGAATCGCACACAGTCACAGTCCTGAGCCCGTCGGGCTCAGGACTGGGTGAATTCTGCAATCACCTACCAAACCGACCTTCGAGTTGAATATTTTGTTACTGTGTTTGTAATAAATATTGAAATTCAAACGAGTATATATTGAAGATAATCCTGATTAAAATCAATTCATTGCTCTACGTAAGAGGTGAAAATCGATAGTATGTTCCCTGTATTGTTCAAAACGATTAAGTGTGCTTCCAATTTTTGTCTTCGTCAATTAATAAAGGTGACTTAAAAACCTTTAAATTGTCCTTTAAAGTAAACCTATATCAACCAAATGTTTTAATATAGATCAAGGAATGAGTTTTATGAGGAAATTATTCTCAGGATTCCATTGGTTCAATAATATTGCTTGCTTCAAAATATTAACCATAGCTTTTTCCCTTGTGCCACCCTGCCCTTTCCTTAGGTATCCTCATGTCCTCCCCCCTACCTTTCAATTATGTTCGTCTCAACGATATGCCCTGCACCTTGCTTCCCACCGATTCTTAGAGGAAACAACTTTCATTCGCAGTTTACTTTGAGGTGTCGTTTAAAGTGGGCTACTTTTGGCAATAGTCCCCGCCCCTTTTCCTCTCCCCAAATTGTGAATTTATTCATTAAAAATATCAGCTACGTCAGATTAACGGAGAAAGGGAATGCATGTAAGTTGTAATAACAAGTTTAAAAATAATGTAATAACAAGTTTAAAAAAAAAATAAACCAGGAAGTGGAGCTACACAATGCAGTTCAATTTTGTCTTTTATAACACTAGGGAATGGTATATAAATTATTTTCATGTGAATATGAATGTCAAGTTATAAAATTTCAGTTTTTTCCTCCCCAGACACACACTGAAATGTTTTGCATTTATATAAATACTCCAATCTTTTATTTACTTCAAGGCAGTACCTAGAAATGCCACAACTAAATAGGAGGAATCTATTGGGAATTCTGTTATATGTGGACAAACACACAAGGAGTGTCTATGCAACAGAAGTTAACCAGTCGTTAGCATTGCTCAACTAATGCTCTGAATTGCAGTAACATTTCATATCACTCGAGGTGACGATCATTAAAAATGTTTTAACTGAGCATTAGTTGCAACACATCGTCATAGAAAAATATACATGCGTTTATGATTCACTTCATGGGTGATGCAATAGAAATGATTCATCACTGCACTTCAATTGAATGTATTTTGCACAAAAATGCCCTTTCAAAATAATTGGAGCTCATGATGCACAGATATGGTTGATTTCTCCATCTTGATTTCCTGATCGGAAGCTGCAAACCATTCGCGATAGACATGTTCAGGATCAATCATCCAGTGCTTGTGGTATGATATCTGGATGCTGTGGTTTCAGGTATTTTGCGGGATAGTCTAGGGGTCTGGCCTGAAAAAAAAAGGATCACTTGGTTAGTTTTAATTACCCAAATGACAATGTGCTTCAAAATGAAGAGGAGAATAACAAAAAAAGAACCCCTTGATAAAATGATAGGTGATGAAAACCATAATCATTTTTAGGATAAAAACTACTTGAAATAATGATAGAATTTAATTCAAAATATTTACATTATTGCAAGACGTTTGGATTTAATTAAAGAGTGTAATGATAATAATCAAACTTTGCTGGTATTTGCTATTGAAGTGTTTTTTTAAACAAAAATAGGACCAATTGATTTATTTTCAATCAGCTTGCGCAGATCATAATAGATGAGAACTGATGAGTGTACATTTGCTGCTATGTAATGCATATGTAGCGAGGTCTTTAAATGTGCCACCATTGTGCATTGGAAGTCCAAGGGGAAATGGAAATTTATCATTTACAATAGCAATTAAAGTGCGACAATTTGATTGGCTCATTTGGTACTACAACATATAAAGATGTGCCTGTTAAGCAGTATCAATGTATTAGCACTATCTGTTCTCTTATTTTGATAATCAATGTACTATTAATTGCCTAATCACATGACAAATGAATTAAATGGAATATAGACTGCAATAGCAATGAGAATCCATGTCTTTTTATGATTTTGCCTTAAAAATTTACCGGAACATAATTTCAAAACGGTTATTCTTGGTAATTTTGTGAAAAAAATCCAGCATTGTCTCTGGACATGACCTCTTTTGAAAGTACTCTTAGTTCCAGGTAATCTGGACTCTCACATTTGTTCTGTTTACGTGAGGGCTCAACTTCATCAGAGGAATTTACACTCTGAAGGAAATCTAGGCACCGGAGGCACCGGGTGCTCTGAGTGCTCCCCTTCAAGGATAAGGGATCAGAATAATATTGCCCGACCGTGGTAAAGGTAAAAAATATTCGGGTTAAAATTAGCGTCGTGTGTGTTAACCCCCTGCCACACACCCTAGCCGTGCCATCTGCATCTACATCATCTACATAATACCTCGCAAGCCTCCGCAAGGGCGTGTGGTGGTGGGTGTTAGGTCACCACCCAAAAGGAAAAAAGAAATATCGCATTCAAAACCAACACACACATGCAAACCCCAATCCACAGCAGTGCACAAATTCATAGAAACATCCCATCATTCCACGCGCATGCAAATACACATCTACAGGGTTCGTTCGGAAAATAAGTGTACTGAGCTCAGGAAAAAAAATTTATTACACTTTTACATATCTTAAGCTAATATTCCTCAAAATAGGACCCTTGTGAGTCGATACACTTGTTCCAGCGGCGTTCCCATTCCTGGAACGCTCCCGCGAAGGCATCATCGGGAACCTCTCGAAGACACGTCGTCACGCCTCTTTGACGGCGTCCAAAGTCCCGTATCGCGTTCCTTTCAAACTCCTCTTTATCTTTGGGAACAGAAATAAGTCCGGTGGTGCCAAGTCCGGGCTGTAGGGCGGGTGCGGCAGCGTTGCCACGCCGTGCTTGGCCAAGAAGTCCGACACGACAAGCGCGGTGTGAGACGGCGCATTGCCGTGATGCAGCCGCCAGATGTTTTTGACCGCTGGCCGGACGCGGGCGACTCGTTTTCGAAGCCTGTCGAGCACTTGGACGTAAAATGCAGCATTTACAGTTTGTCGTTCAGGTAGAAATTCGTAGTGGACGACTCCCCTTTTGTCAAAAAAGACTTATTTGTCAAGACACTTATTTTCCGGACGAACCCTGTACCTCCCTTCACTCCACAAGCATGCAAGTACATACGCTTAACTACAACAAATAATTTTACCCCAGGATGCAGCAAGAAATTTATCAGGAACGTGCAAGCTAGATTTTAGTAAGTAGCTAGACGAAATACCACCACCACAAGAACGTGCTACATAAAACTCTCTCCTACCCAAGGTTAGGAATCTGGCCCAACGCTGCAGGTAGGAGGAGGGCTCACCCACGGACAGGGACAAGGGATTTAAGCGGAAATTTAGGGTACCAAAACCAAACCAAACAATACTGTAAACAGCACTACATTACTTAATGGCATTCCAATGCGGGCATGCGGGAAGGGTTTTGACAAAATCACACGAGAGGTTAGTGAAAGTGCATGCAATTGAGTATAACTAATTGTTACCTAGACGCCGAGGGTGACAAGTGGCATTTTTGTTATCTCCGAGTGTTACCCTACAGTTGTTATCCCGTATTGTCCGTGCGAAGAAGGAGTCCTTGAGTCTGCTAGTTCTGGCATCTATTTCCCGAATTTTGTATACCTGATCCAAGCGACCAATGTATGTTGGAGTGCTCATAATTTTCGAGACCTCGGTGCTGAAACATGCGGATCTGAATTTATTTAGTAAGTTTAACCTAGCATTGAGTCGTCTTTCTTCCAATGATTCCCATCCCAGCTCCATAAGCATTTCAGTGACGCTTTTCCTTTTATCGTAACAGTTTTCCACGAAACGAGCTGCCCGGCGTTGGACCTTCTCAATTTCCCGAATGAGGCCTTTTTCACACGGATCCCATACGCTACATGCATATTCTAAAAGAGGCCTTACAAGAGCGTGATAACAACGTTCCTTGACCTTGGAGTCACTTCTGCCGACAATACGTCTAATAAATCCTAATTTTTTATATGCTTGCCGGCAGACTTTACGTATATGGGTCCCCCAAGTTAAGTCTTTAGTGAATGTAACACCTAGGTATTTCACCGTATCAACTACTTCAAGGTCAACTCCAGCTAAAATTTTACAGACCATAAAGTGGTCTGTAAAATACAGAAAAACTCGCTACTTATTCCCCCTAAACCTCTCCGCGACACGCACAGCAGTAGAATAATTTCAGTTTTTCCTGTTAACCCATGGTACCTCACGGCAGCCTAGTGCCCAGCACGCTCTACCGCCGGGATCTCAAGATTACCACTCAGCTGGACTACGGGCAGGCCCTCTGATGGTCCACAGCCAAAATTCGAGCGATCGGCTCGATATACGCTTAATCCAAGTGTTATTAGCGGCAGTTCAGGGAGGGACTTCTCAATTTCCCTTGCCAAAGTAGTAATAATATGCGCCCGTCTTGTACTTGAATTTTCGAGGCGTCATCTTATCTCATCCGTCTGCACAACTAATCTGCTTATCCTAGTCACGGCAACCGCTTTCAATTTTAACAAAGAGTTGTTTGAATTACTGTTTTAACTGACTCCACATTTAAACCCCATTGGTAAGTTAATTGAAATTAGAAATTTTCCACAAAAATAAAATTTTATTAATACGACCGGTTTCAATACAACCACATCAACCAGAAGATGATGTAGTTGCATTGAAACCGGTCGCATTAATAACATTTTATTTTTGTGGAAAATTGCTAATTTTAATTAATCATGTCACCATATCACGCCTGAAACGTCTCTTTTTATTCCCATTGGTGAGGTTCAGCCGAATAATGTTGGAATTTACTTTCTCTGAAGAAAAGTTTAGGAGTGGCCAGGGAAAACACACGTACGCATTCAAATTTGATTGAAACGCCTATCATTGTTTTTCCATTTGCCCATCAATAGATTTCTCATCTGGAACACAATATTATCAGAGTAATACGTTTGTTTTGTTTGCTCAGAATGGCGTTATTTTAAAGATTTAAATTGATAAACTCCCTAAACTAATGCTATCTAAATAATCCATTCTATTCAAATTAAAGTGACCGGTCAAACTGTTGTATCTTTACCTTTAATATTTGCAACTCATAATATATTTCAATCAAGTTCGCTTATGCTCAACAGTAGTTTGAAGGTTAGAGTGTATTCATTAGAGCAATGAATATCACTAGATTGAGTGATCAATGCGTCAAGTATGAATGTGAAGGATGAGACAACTGACTATCTATAGGAAGGAAAGCCTATTTAAATCTAGAAGCAGAGGAAAATGGCGTTGGCAATGCGGAAAATGTCAATATTAGGGCGGCGTTAATGGCTAAATGAATACAGTAGCCGAGAAATGAGAAGAATCGCGTTGGCGCAGTAATGAACGAATCAAAATATCTGACGCAAGGTAGTCTAGGGAATTCTGTGACGAAAACATTACCGTCTTTTACATAAACGACGAGGATTTGCTGATGGGAAATCCTCGAAAATTCAGCGGTCATTAATTGAAAACCCTTCACAATGAAGTAATCCTTGGACAAGTTAGCAGTAACATCCCGACTAATGCAATTAAAATTGACCACGACGTCTTTAGATTTGGTAAGAATTTATGAAAAAATAATGAAAAACTGAACAAATGAGTGTCAAGATCAAAGTCCCAAACTACGATTAGGAAAACGGGAATTTGAAGAACAAGAAATTACGAGGTAATTCATGTTGCGTTGAATGTATAATCTTAACTGTTTGACACTTTGGTATCTTATTCCTTCCAATTCAGAATGGTGCTCATACCCCACACCTTTACCTTTTTATTCCTCAGCGGTTCTTCATTCAGTCGCCGTTCCTCCCGAGTCGCAGCCCCTCGTTCTTCTAAGACGAACCAACCCTCTTGGGTGACAGAGGTAACGTTTGGCGAAATGGCGGCTGCATATACTCTTATTCCGAATGAGGACAGTTATCATCAGTCAGGAAAGTAAGTATCCTGAATGCGGCTAATTATGGCAAAGAAGCAGCCAACTTCTACACATCTTTTGGCCGTATTATTAATCTATATGGTGGTTTCACTCTTATTGGTTGTCATATTGGGATTAATTGATTTTATTTGATATATATTATTTAAAATGTATATAATTATGATATGCCGTTTACTCCAATGATTGCAACATTATTTGCTCTTCCTCCCCGTCTTTCCTTAATATATGATTCCGTGGAATACATTTCCATTGATTCACCTTTGCATTTTGACCGCCTTAATCTCCACTGAAAAAATTACGGTTCATGAAATTTACCACTTCTCAATCGTTGAAATCGTATGGCACTGAACCGAGTTGCAGCCATTACCATTGATAATATAATACCATTGACAATATTGACCATAATTGACATGCTAATATAAAAGTTTCGACAAGAGATAAATATCCAAGGTTGCTCTTGCGAATAGTTTTTACGATTTTGGTTCAGTTGGTGGTAGTGGCAGAATTCAATATTATTTAGGGCGTAGTAGGCGCAGCTGCATACCTACGAAATTTAAAATGTCCCATTGCATTTCTATTCAAATAGTTTAATTCCTGGTATGGTAAAGACTTCTTCAGTGCATCCTGGGTCAGCGAAATCCCATTCGAAACTAATATAGTGATCATAAAACCGAAGGCAGGATGGACATGAAATGTTGTTAGCTATTTCTCACTACATCCGAGGGTAATACGTAATTTCCCAGTGCAATAGATTTGCTTATGTTCATTTCCTTTAAATGACCTAATTATATTGCATATTTTCCGGATTATAACAAAGACAGCTCAAAGATTCTCTACAATTAAACCTTCCCTTTCGTTGATGTCTCGACACTTACGAAATTCTGTCAAGTCCTAATGTATCCCACGAGGGATGAGGACTTCATTGGAAGATCTCAGCACTCGATATGCTATAAATAAGTGCTCTGAATGTGTGCCTATGAGGAAGGCTTAAAAATAATGATCTATTCGATTAATTTATCAGAAGTGATAAGAACTCCAATCTGGTTCCCTCGTTCTTCTAATACAAGCGCCAGCATTCCAATTCGTCATTCATCACCCGATTCTTCACTGAAAACAATTCGGTACTTGGATTTTAACATTTCAGCTCAATTATTGGAGGCATACGGGAAAGGACCGAGTCTAACCATTAACATTACATTTGTTATGGTGAAATGAACGTTTCCTCTGGCGAAAATTAAGTGTGAGTTTCCAGTAATTGTTGTACGATTCTCTTCGGGTGCCTGGTAATCATTGCAGTCATGATATAATTTAGGGCCAGTACATATATGTAGTTGCATAGTTACTAAATGTAAAGATCATACTTGCCATTTTTTTTATTTTTCGTGCTTTTCAAGTTCTTCAAATGCCAGTTCATTTTTTCAAGAATCTCAGTTGAGGTACCTTCTATCCATCTTTCTAAGGGGGCTTTATTACGGGCTGGATTTTGCTCCCGTTTTCTTTGAAGCATTCAGTCTTAAAGCATTGTGCATGCTCTTGAATGACATGTCGGTTTATTTTTTTCACTACATCGGTACCAGCCCAATTAATTTACGAAGGAACTGAAAGTACATCTTACGATCGCTTTTACTTGAAATTTTTGCCACCGGTTCCATTTATACGATCAACAGAATTAAAACTTTTCGAGCAATTTCAAAAATCTTCAGTTCGCAAACTAAAGTGTAAACGCTACAAGATACATGCCTAAGGGAAATGCCTTAGGAAAAACATTTAAATTTCATAAAATTAATGGCAATTACACTTTCCATTTTCCTGTGCAAGCTGATGGGGTGTAAATTGCTACAATATTGAAACGATTGGTGCTACAATGGTATCAATTATGTGGTGTTCCATCGCATTTTTAATTTGCCAACTTATTGTGTCGTCAAACTATTGGATGAAATATTTCGTTCTCTTTTCTATCCATTTAGTGTAATTCAGATCTGACGCCATGTTGCAGAGATTAATTCAACCGATTCTCACGTTTGCTTTCTGTCTGATGGCAATTCTGCAGTGGTTTAGTATGTAAAACTAAACAACATTCTGTCGTTGAGATTATCATTAGCAAAAATGCAATATAGATGTATAATCAATGGAATAGCAGATTAACACGGAAATATACTAGTATAGTACGGGAAAACAAGGTACATTTATAAATTTTTTTTGAAGCTTTATATGATACGTTTTGGACCAATACGGTCAAAGTGGTGGGGACGTAAGGAGAAGAATTGCTCTAGGCAAGGAGGCTTTCTCAAGGAGGAGGGAGTTAATGACGGGGACGTTGAGTAGGGATGTTAAGACAAGACTCCTAAAAACTGATATGGAGCGTAGCTATGTACGGCGCGGAAACGTGGTCGCTGAAGCAGCAGGATAGACGCAGATTGGAGGCTTTTGAAATGTGGGTGTGGAGAAGAATGGAGAAGGTGAAATGGACCGAAAGGTAAACAAATGAGGAAGTACTAGAGATGGTAGGTGAGGAGAGGGGTTTGTTGAGAGAAATCCTATGGAGGCAGGAAAAATGGATGAAAGGCGTATTGAGCTGTAGTGGAATGTTGAAGAAGGTAATAGAGGGGAGAATGTGGGCAAGCGAGGTAAGGGCAGGAACAGGATAGGGATGTTGGACGGGATGAAGGGAGGAAAGAAGTACACAGAGATATGAAGAGGGACCTGATGTAGTTTAGTGTGCTGGATTGGGTTTTGTTTGGAGTTACAAAATATGTATCTGATAGTTGTGTCCATCCATAAACCTACCTTAACCGGTAGATTACTTAATAATAATAATAATATGATACAGGTCTCACGGGAAACAATGGAAATATTTCAAAACATCCTATTCCACAGCACGGATTACATTACATTTATCTTTTTCAATGACACCACCTTCAAATTCTTATACTTCTCTTGGTCTTCCAGAGTATCACCTCAGCAAGGGCCAGCGAGGCGGACATCAGCTGAGAAGGGACGGGCGATACGAGAACGCTAGGGAAGAGTCGTGGGTGGGGGAAAGAGGGGAACAAGGAAAATGAGGGGAATAAGGGGAATGAGGTGAGCTCTAGGCGAGGGAGAGAGACTGAATGAAGGGGGAGATGAAAGCTTCCGAATGCTCACCACGACAACAATAGCGAACCGCTGGAGTTTTTGAAAAGGAAGATTATCCGGACGTAATTATGCATTTGGCACAAGTCATGTCCCGTCATAATGTTATTCCGATATGAAGGAGTGAATTAGGAATTTGAAGAATTAATATAGCGAAAGAAGAGTGGCAGCATATGATGACCATGTGAAAGAATCAAAACTGAAATGAATCAGAATTAATGCAACACTGGCCCATGAAGCGAGAAAGTATTGAATAACGAACAGAAAAGCAATGCACTAATTCAAACGAGATACGAAGGCAAATGGATGGTTGATGGGATGAGAAATTACTTTCTAAGAAAGGTTTGTCTTTGAGTGTAAAGAAATCACTAACTGATTCATTCCAATTCCAATGTGTAGGCTGACTCGGTGCGAGTGGCAGAGGGTGTAGCTATACGAGTTGATCCAATTGCGATGGAATTCGGCATACGCATGGCACGTATGACGACGAACGGCCTCTTCGCCTTAAGAGTCCTTCACTAAACCAAATACCACCAGCAAAAGCTTTGGCACAGGACTGATAATTGGCAATCTGGTTATTCTGAACACGATGTAAGCGTACGCAATGTCATGTCAACGAGGCCATTTTTGGCGGAATCGACATGGGTTACGCAAAACTTAAATGGAAAGATTGTGATTTGTAAGGGAAGACATCAAACCCACCAGCTGTATGGAAAGAAACAGTTTAGACGAGTACTACACAACGTTCAACATAAAAATGAATTTTATTCTTCAGAAAGAAAGATACCCAAGGTTGTGAGAGATTTTATAATAGGGTAGTAGTGTACCAGTGAATTGAGACTCCTGAAACAGATCAAATCGCATTTTCAGTCACGAAAAACACTAATTTTTTCAAATGTTCTACCAATTCCAATTGGCTTAGTGAAATATACTATAGACACCCTCAGTAACAATAAATAATATAAATAGTTCCGTCCGACAACGTAACTTTTCGTAGAGTTCTTAAATCGAGTGACGTTTAACGCGGCATCCAATTACGTAAAGTTAATTCGAAAATGCATTCCATTGAAGAAAAGAGGCATGGAATGTTGGAATTGTTCATTTTATTTAAACATATTTAAAAAATTGATTATCGCCGTGAAGCGTTGTATAACATGAACACGTGGTTGTACGAACATCTCGTTACTCTATTCATTGCGGTAATGATGATTCGGAAATAAAACACAGGCAAATGAATGACTAACATCTTCCCCGACGGATGAACGCCCCTTCTCGTACCCGGATGCTAAAATGCACACGACGACCAAGTACTTCAACTGTTGCGAACTGACACGGACGGCTTCCTGCACCGACCGACCAAAATTAAGGTAAGAAAGGACGATGTGTGGTCCCGCTCGCCTTTAAATAGGGAAGAGCTAGGGAAAAAAGGGGGTGAGGGAGGGGATGAAGGAGAAGGGAGGGCGAGTGTATAACTAAAGGGGTGAGTGGACTGGGAGGGGCGAGAACATTTAGGGGAGGCCATCTAGGATCGAGAGGAGAACCACACGTGGGAGGATGTGGAGGGTGGGCAACCGAAGGCAAAGAGGGCAGGGGTTGAAGTAAGAAGGAGGAGGAAGGAGGGTCAGCCGATTGCACCGAAGTTAGAGGCGAGTCGGCCGGTCGCGGTGAGGGTAGCGAAGACCAGGAGGGTGGAGAAGGGAGGGGGAAGAAGGCGATGACTGGTGATTGCTCCGAAATGGCCGTCTCGGGAGTCGAATGGGCGCCCCGGAACAAGAGAACGACCCCTCGTCATCTCCCTCCTTCCCATCAGATAGACCAGATCACGACCTCCCAGTCACCCCACGAGGGCACGGCTTGCGGTGACTCCGAAGTCGCCGAAAGTTCGAATACCCTCCAATATTTTTAATAATATACATTGATTTCATCCAGTTCCTTGTTTGGCCTCGGAATGGATTTTGCACAATAGATGATAATTAGAAGCTCTTAAAAAATACACAAACTTACAGGACATCCGATAAAAATAATACCGTATTTCAACAATTTTAGTCATAAAAAAATCCTGAAATAGGAATGAAAAGAATTCGGAAGTTGTTTGTTCTTCTTTCAAAAGGGGCGGGTTAGGGGAAGAGGGTGGACGGGAGGGGGTGGAATTGAAAGGAGAATGAAAAAGGGGGAAGTTAATTGGGAGAAGGGCGAAGGTAGAAGGTAGAAAGAAGGGTGGGGGGTTAGGATGGTAGGGTGAGTACTGTGATTGGGTGGAGGGGAGAGGGATGAGAGGTCATGAGAAGGGGAACTGCAATACACATGAGCGAGGAAGGCAGCGACGGGGCGGCCGACCGGAGTTAGAGTGGTTTGGAAAGGTGGAAGTGTTTGTGTGGGGGTGATGGCGGAATCCGAATAAGAAGAATCACAGCGGAATGCCCTTGGATAGAGTCGAATCGGCACCGTGAAAGGACAGAAAAACGTGTAGTGCCCTCCCTCCGTCCGGCCCATGCAACAAGCCACGGCACAGCCTCTTCGCTCAATTAGGGTACGGCTTGCGGTGACTCCGATGTCGTCGCGCGTTGGAATTTCCGCCCCCCCCCCCATCCAACGGCTGACCTTTTCGATGCGGCCACTGATTTTAAAAATATATATTATTTTATGATCGTTCCTTATCCTCATACTCATTCATACATGGATTTTGGATAAAAGATGAGGAATTTCATGATCTTGAGAAATACTCGGGACACATAATACTGGAAATCCGAAAAACTAATTCCTACCGCCAACAGACAAAGTCGGACGACTATCGAACTCACTTTATTCCTTCCAGGCAGCTCGGGAGTTGAAAAGGGAGTTAGGTGGACATCAGCTATGAAGGGGAAGGATTCGGAAGGGGGGGTTAGGACGGAGAGGGACGGACGATACGAGGATGAGAGGGACGAAGAGAGGGGTGAGGGAATATGATTGGGTTGTAGCTGGATATATCCAAGATATCATTCATAAAATACACTTTCTTCTCACCCCTTGGAGAGAGGGCTGTGAAAGTAATGAGCCTATTGAAATCAGTAATGGACGATGATGTATTCATAAAAAGGCATTAGCAAACCGACAACTGGAAGATAATCTAAAGGGTGAAGCACGCGAAATAGAAATTAATTAGGATATCCAAAAGTTTAGCAGGTAGAGCAGAGTTGGTGCACAATTAAAAAAATATGTTTTCGAATATGCTGTTTTTGTACGATTTCATTCATTTCAGATTTCATGATATATTAATTACCGCACTTAGAGCCTCAGAACTATGACATACGAGAAAAGTAAAAGTTCGAAATTGACAGCAGAAAGGTTCCTTGGATTTTCACTCATTATTTTTGAGTAATTTATTTTTATTTATTTTTTTTCTCATTAGGAATGTGTGTGTGTCGTAGTGATCGGAAAGGCAGCGATTCTCGCAGTTTCATTTGGTCGGGGCACACTGTGATTTGTTTCTGGTTGTGGCATATTAATACTCGTAGAAGTGGTTAAATGGAAAAAGCAGGTTTATTGGAGAAGAGGAAATGAAGGCAATGAAGGAAGTGGGGTGAAGGTGAGGCGGGAGCGAAGGAAGGGGAGGGGGAAGTGGGGTCTTCCAAGCTGAAACAGGGACGTCGTGACACCCTGACGATTGTCCTTGGCGGGGAAGGAGGCAGGGGTGTTTTGGGAGATGAGGACGGGGTCTAAGAAACCCTCTCCCCTTAGAGGCGCGGTCGGGGGGTGATGTCGTTTAGATGCATGGTACCCCGAGGGCCACCGCTGGAGCGTGTGGCAGTGCACGATCACGCACCAGAGGCTACTTTTGACGCAAAATACAATCTGCGGGGTCGAAGAACTTTATTAAGGCTTCCGGATTGGATTACATTCGAGGATAAAGAGGATCATAGATCACCACATGTGTAGTCGTTACAGAGGCTGAACACCCTCCGTGCTTTCTAAGTACATACATTTTAAATATTTAAAAGAGTAAATCAATAAAAACTTAATACACTTCATTCAATATTTCTGAGAATAAATCATTGGGATAGCTAGCTGTACAGTCATTTCACGGATATTAAGTTGTCCACTTCATCGTGTCGTTCTATTTTAAAATTTGAACAACACTAGGTTTTTCAAAATTCAGAATACGATTGGATTTGTAAGGTCACAATATTCCATTGCTGCCGATTGGATGTTTACACTTGAATACTTATACCAGCGAAAATGAAATAAATAAACATCTATAAAACTAGGTCCATCAAATGTACCAAAAGATATTTCACGCGCTCGCAAATTTATTTGTTACTATGTTCTGATATATTCTCACACATTCAAAGGCAATGTTTCCGTAAATTATACTAATCTATATTAAAATTACTTTTATCGAAACTGCATGAGAGTAATCTTTCAAGGATCTCTCAACGAAATCGATGCTCATGATTTGGGCTGTAAATGATTCTCATGTTCATGGAGTGGTTTAGAAAATATTTGCCTGCTCTAATATATGTAAATAATCAACGCCTTGGGAGAACTGGCTAAAAGTGTCTACCTTTCTTACTCTGTCTTTTATGGGTTCGCCTTTTCATCCCTTTAAAGATATTCAGCTGGCCGTTTACCCTGCATTTTCCATACGTAAGACTGGAATGACTCTCGAGGTATACTCAAGATATTTTAGTTTTTGGGGAGTTTTGGTCTTCGTGCACAGTGCTTATTTTTTACCTTGACATTGTTTTGTGTTTCTTTCAATTTATTCATAAAACACTACGTCATTGCCTTTTCTTTTTTAAATCGGACTGCAACCTTTTTTATATTCTCAACACCTCTCTGACTTTATGAGTGAATCAACGGTAGGCGCAATTTTATGAAGTTGTCTGAAAGAGGATCATAATGATTTTTGATTCTCGTTTTGGTTTGAAGCTGAACTTTTGAACTCGCCTCGCTTTCCGTAAAATGTGCATGCATATATTACTTGTGGATTGAGGACTTCTAATTGAGCACCAAACGCTTTCCATACCATTGTACCCGGAATTACCTCATCCCTTCTGACGCAAGAGTTTTTAACTTCAATGAAGACACCACTCCCGATTCTATTTGTTCTGTCATTTCTGTAAATGGAAAATTATTTTGAGAAAATTTCACCGTCGAAATTATCAGTGGGTAACCAGCTTCCTGTACCAATAATGATATCTGCGCCTGTGTTTCGAATGAGGTGGTGTATAATAGATATCTTAGAGTATATTTCATGTGTACCGCCCTCTATGTGGGTTAACCGGGTTTCAGTTATATTTTAGGCCTTCCCCTCACTAAACACTATTGCTTTCCCCGCACAGTCTATCATTGTTCCCAAATCAAACAATACTAACTCTCCTCCATCTTGCCATTCACCCACCATTACATGCTAGCCACCAACTCCCTATTCCAACACTTTCAGTCGTATTCATGAAGGCAGGCGACTAACATCTGAGATCATGTGTGCCATTACAGATAGCTGGGTAATTTCGTAGGGGTAGTAAGTTGCGGGCATGGGAGAAGGGTGGAGTGAAACACAGTGACATCATCATTAGCCTACTTTTAAACAGGAATTGTCACCAGTTTAATGTCCCACCCAATGGAATGCATACTCATTTGAAGTACCATGTCCCTATATCATTACAATTGTCAGGCATTGAAATTTTGCGGAAGAGGGATCAACTCAAATTAGACTGGATTTTGCATTGTAATCAGAAAAAGTGCACGAAGATTCAATCCAAGTGAGTTAAACACCTATCACAGGATTTAATGCAACAAATGGATCAAGCTAAATGAAAACCTATAGATATAACCCAATGCTCTAAGTGTGCAGAGTTAGAATAAACATATCCTGGAATCAAGGACAAGCTGACATGAAGGATTTTTCCAGGTGCCTGACCTTTCTGGTAAACCATAAGCAGAACAGGGAGAGGAACTGACCCTTCTCTCATGGTGGAAAAGGAAGGAGATAACATAGCAGCAACCTATCGCAGTCCTCAGGAGGAAAATAAATAGACATTAAAAATATTTCCAAGAACCCTGGTTACATTTGGAACACATGATACAGCGATTTCTGTGACATGACACAGGATTTTGAGTAGCATCTTATAGGTTTGGGTGAATCATTTTGATACAAAAACAGGTAATTAAATTTAGTTGTTTGGGACAGAGATCATTTTGTGTTGTATAATAGATATTTTTGTTTTATTTAACAGCCAAGTCGTATTTTTGGAGACAGCCTCTTAATGGACAAATTAATGTTTTTTTGGAGCAAATGGCCAATGATTTTGTAGCCGGCCTTATTTATTGGACAGTTGGTAACTTTGTTTACATGGTCAAGGATAACTGTGAGACCAAATTGACCCTCTGTATCATGCGGAACTTCAGAACTGCCTCTTGTATCAATGATTTCATGAGACTCACAACAATGACAGGCATTTTTATAATGAGATACAATGATGATTCAGGTAACTTCTGTAATTTGGTACAATATACATTTATGACCAACTCAGATGATAACTACAATGGTGATTATCAGGTATTAATAAACAAGGGAGAGAGTATACGAAAGACAGAGGGGGCATAAAAGCTGACAACTCGGTGAGATAATCCTGTATGGCATCACTCCCAACTTCAAAGAAAACTAAGTGTAGTTGTCGCCGATCTATTAAAAGGTCACGCATGCACCAATTGCCCAAATGCCCTGTCACTGAATTTTTATGCTCCAGACGTCGTCCCCCTCCATTCGAAACACACTTCCTCGAAATCCTCCTCCGCCCTCATTCTCCTCCTCCTCCAATTTCTCGACCCCTCCATTCTTCTCAACCACTCACTCCCCTCCAACGCGTGAGCGCCCACTCTCGATCGCTGGCCACCGTGCGTCGCCCCGATTCACTCTTCGTTTAGCCATCAGCATGGTCGGTCGGGTAGATTTGATAGGATTTAAATTATTCCGTGTAATATGCTACGGAACCTTTCTCCATCTTGGATTGTACCAGCAGAGAGGATCACCCGCTCCATCCAAGAAGTCCAGGTGATGTAAATCTTTTTCATTTATAGTTAGCAAAGTTTTTTCATAATTTTTTCTTGTTCTCGTATTTGGAATTCCTATTTGACTTCAATGCCTAGTAAGATATTTTTTAGGAACGCTCGCGGGTGATGAATGTAGTACTAAGAAATTGATTACATTCATGAAGATTAGTTATTATACGTTTATTATAGCTTCAGGAAGCAATCGCTGAAAATGTTCATTTTATGGGCTGTCTTGGGAGCTACATATGGGAATGCGTTTTCATAATTCGTGAAACAGTAAATTTGTATCAATTACTGCGTGAAAATTCTAGTTTTTTCATGGTTTGTGTGTGGTGAGCCAACTAAGCCTCGGAAAGATTATCGAGGATGAAAAGCTGGCAAAACTGGGCTTCTCTTATTCGCGGCAGGGTCAATTTGAAGAAAGTCTTTATCGTATTCATTTCCAAGAGCAGTGTTTTTTTCTTTAAGTCTTTTGACAATGTTATAGGCGTGACTGTTAAAAGTAACACACTCTCCCCACTTGATCTCTGCCATTTTCCGGGTTCTCGGTTTGGAATCAATTAAGTTCATCCATCCTTAGAGAGCCTAATGAATATGATAGTGTGTACCCTCGGCCAAATTACCCTAAAAGAATTGCTAGCGAAACTGTCAACTGCGGTGGGAATCAGAAAATGTGGAGGAAACGACGCTGTTGAAACGAATGGTATGCTCCTCAAATTCTTTTAAGCACGCTCCTCACTTGTCTAAAAATCTGCTGTCCTATAGTCTTCTCGTGGACTTCAGGGACAGCTGTTTTCCTGTTAGGACGTGATATTTTTAAGATTTAATTTTGTACGACGAGCAATTTAATTTGAATGCTTATTTGATGTTCACTTAATTAAAAGTTTGTTGTTAATATTAAATTGTCGCTATTTTATTTTTTCCAGGTGCCTTGGGTCACTGAAACGAAATCTTTACCGGGGGATAGTTTGAGTCGATGATCGAGAGATCATTTTTCCTTGATGTTGATCGCAATCAGAGAGCTTTGAATCTGAAGAAGATAGAACCCGCATTCTTCTGAGATCTGGGAGAAAGTTGGCGTTTTGCAGCATTGCTAATGCTGTGAAGTTTCTATTTTGCCACCCGCACTTCTTCAATCATGAATGAGGTAAATGTCACCAAGGAAGTAGTCCTCTGGTCGAGGCAGATGAATCCACTATCTATCAAATTATAAATTTCTAAGGCAAACTAAGATGTAATAGGTATCTACCCTAAACCGGCGCTACATTTAATTCTCACCCTTTCTTCATTCAGTTCAACCCTATTTTTAGACTTCCTCCTTTATACCTAAAATTGTCTCGGCTCTATGGTTCTTCAGAATACGTGAACCATTCTACTGAAGGTAGATTCTACTAAAAGGTAGTCCATAGGGAGGCTTTATTAATAATTTATAATAATTCATAAAGTAGAGTATCTTCTATCAGTTCTCACTACACCTGGTTTATAGCATTGGATAATAAATTTCATTTGGTAATTGTTCTACATATTTTCATATATTTTTAATACAATGTAGGAAAAATATTGTCCTCCACCTTTACTGCATTCATTTTTTTCATGCGTATGCTTTTGAAAATACACAGTTATTATACTTGATGGTTACAATTGATGAAAAGCTTTTTGTTGAGTCAAAGCTATGAATTATCAATCCAACCATGTTCAGTTCCTTTGTGGCGCAAAGCATGAACACATACAGGGACCACTAGAGAAGTAATGCGCATTCTAATAGAAAATTATATTAATTGATATCCTATATGTCCAAATGCTTGAAATTCTTCAAAATACTCTCCCGCTGCATCATCGATACACTTGCGGAGACGTGTCTGCCACGCCTAAGAAGGCACCCTGAAACTCCTTTCTACGGGAATGTCTCTCAGGAACGTTAATGTGTTTTGGATGTTTTCCACGGTCTCCCAATGCTTTCCTTTCAGCTCTCTTCATGTGGGGAAATGAAAAAAAGTTGCACGGAGCCAAGTTGGGGCTGGAGGATCTCCCTGGGGGGGGGGGGGTTGCTCGGGGTCAAGAAGTGGGTAACGATTAAATATGTACGTATAAACATGTGGCGTGTGGCTGGGTGCTCCATCGCGCCGTGTTACAAAGTCGAAGAACACACTTAACGCGGAGGCACGTTTTTCCGCTTAAACTGCGCTGAGCTAATTGGCGACCGGCTGCGTTGGAAGAGCACACACCCCCCTCACCAAATTCCCGACCGATTTTTACCGTGCTGACATGGAAATTCGCGTCCATTGAAATCATGCGCATTATTTTCATAATTTATCTATGCTTGGGATGGATTGGATGCTACCACCCTCTTGGCAATTAATCAATGTGGAATGCATTATCCAACGGGTCTATTAAAATGCTTGTGGTTATATTGGGACATCCGTGCACAGGGCGACACATTTTTACGTTTCAGACTTTGAAAGATGATAGCAAACGTGTGGTGCAATGTCTGTCAATATGCTTAACGCAGCTTGTTCTTAAGTTAGCAACAATGAATTATGGTGACATTCATTCAACATAAGGCACTTTAGGTTTAAGTTTAGTAATTTTTCTGGGAAATAGTGAATGCCATAATATTTTAATGATGTAGAGTAATTAGTCACCAGTGGTAATGGCAATGGAAGGCAGTTTCCCCTATCCTGTAGAAAGCAGCCCAATGTATATTAACAAGGACTGCTGAATTCCAATGTTAAGTTTTGTTTGGGTGATATATTTCCTGGTCTAGTCAGTGTGGACGACGACTATGATGTAATTTTAGCCTTGCTGTTTAACTCTGTATCCAAAGATTATTACACTAAGTACAAAAGGAAGAATGCAAGATGGGAAAATGTAGGATCCATTAGACCTCAAAAATATATATTTATGCAGGGTTATAATTAAGCTCATTAAATTTTCTAGATGCAGCATCATTATGCTTGACAAAGGGTTTGGTGTACAAATCAATGATACTGGCTACACAAAATACTATTTCATACTGTTGTATTTAGATTTCATTTACTGGTAAAAGAGAAATTTTGTGTATCTTGTCTTTGCTGTTAGAAACTCTTTATCCCGTTGCACTATTGATGGAAGTACAAGCAAGGTGAAAAGTAACCAGGCAGTACAAAAGCATTTTTTATGTCAAATTTCAAGGACTGCTTTCTTCTATTGTATTAAAATTTACTTGAAAATAGTTCATTCAATTTCATTGTTAATTTAATTCAAGACATCATGGAAAATTAATCTTTGAAACCTTCACAATTTTTCATTTAAACTGTCGTCTTTTCAGTGGTTTCATATCTATAGAACCTACCCACACAAAATGCCTATTTTATAAATGGTGTCGTAAAGACGGCAGATAAATCCAGCAAGCTACTCTAAATGCCAAAGCTGTTAATGAATTTGCTTAGAATTTCCCCATCAACAGGATCAGTGTGTGCTGTCCTGCATAATGTTTGACTTGCCTTCCCTAACTTATAACCCTGAGACTCGCAAGGGAAATATCCAATAAAACTATCTTTGAAGTTAGTACTAAGTAGTGCATATGGATCAAGTATGATTTAGAATACAGTTAGGAAAAGATATTATGTCTCAAATATTTGAAAGGTGCACTGAAGTCTGTAAAAATACTGTGCTGATGTTGTTATAAGGTGTTATAAGGGACTTGACAATTACTTTTCATTATGTAGCAAGCAAATTTTCTTGCTACCCTTACTAATTCATCATTTATTGTGAAATTCTTACTGGACACAGGTGCTGCATGGCAAATGAATGTGAATTGAAGGAAGCAAGTTTGAACTTGATAGGTCTGAAAATTCACAGAATGTGGTCACATGTGGTGTTAACTGTTATGGAACTCGGTTAATCCTTGATTGGTTACCAACCATAAAGGGAAGTCGCATTTGACAATAGTACACTCGGAACAATATCAGTAAATAGAATCTGTGTCGATCTGCCTGGTTTCATCAACAGTGCTGTATGCTCAGTTGTCACCCTCGAGGCAGTGTTTAAGTTGTAATATTTCTTTGTACACTGATAATATTAATTTATATTTCCTTATGCTGTGATTAATTGTCCCTGGTATTAGGATTAATTTTCCAATAAACCTATTATGGCAATACCTCTGTGTAAAATGATCATTTTAATATTTTGAATGTGTCTGATCACTGGCTGGAGATAAACTTCCTACAAAAATCACCATCCCTACACACATTAACCGAGATGTAAAGAGCCTATAAAGCAAAAGGAAATATTTAATATAATGTTTAAAAAGGAACCATAAGAAGCTTAATTTATCCTTCTGTTAAAAGTTTCTTGATGCCAAATGCCTAAGATAATTATTCCTTACAAATCTGGGAGGCACTAATTATATGGGTTCAACTTTTCCATTTACACTCGAATGGTAACCTAGGCTGTGCTGTCTAGCATCATGTGACTGGAATTCTTTTTTCCGAGAAACATCTCGGGCACAAACCTCATCATAAATCCATCTCGTTGTATAAAAAATGGAGCTAAGCTTTAATTTTTGGAATCATTCCATGTTACAGAAACAAAGCACCTTGTATTGCTCCACTCTATTTTTAAAGTACCAACCAGTTTTAATAGTTGATTGTCGTTGAGGTACAAAAAGATTGATGTGCTGTCCAATATTTAAATCTGATTTGTCAGTGGAAAATGGGAGGTTGAAAGACTGAGAAAAATGTGGAATGAGGTAGGGAGGAGGGCTCAGGAATGATCATTTCACAGATAAAGGAGAGATGATGGACCACGTGGGGAAATGTTTAGAAATAGGAAGTGTTGGGTAAAGGAGTTGAGAAATAAAATTCATAAACGTGTTCATCTACCAATTAGTCATTATTTGTGGAATGGGTAAGAAAATGAAAACAGCAGATGTCTTGTTTTTGGAAAAGGTGACTACCTTCAATTTAGACACACAGCTTTTGCATTGCAAATATGGGAGTGAACTTAAACTCAATGTTTTGTAGTTAAATATAAAGGTATTAAATTGGATTTAATTATAATTATGAAAGGTGAAATCAATTCTAAAATAACCATGTTCTTTATTTTCATTTATGGTTCCTATTTCTCTTCCTGCTCAAAAGTACGGGTCTTGACTGTAGGCTCACATTAACTTACCTCCTTAACTTTTTCAACCACCCTTCCTCCAGCTGCCTCATTATCTCCCTTGTATTTGTGAGGAGATTGTTATTCTGGCTAAGCCCTGCTTCACTTCTCTCATCCATCTGCATAGAGCCTCCCCCTGCTATCCCACCTCCTCACCCCCTCTTTGCCTCACTGACCAGTGAGGATTATGTACACACGAGCACTTGGGAGGATGTCAGAAATAAGTTAGCACCACTAGAGATAATAGACGACCATTGACAGTGCACGTTTACCAATTTTTGGAGGAATGGGTGTAGTCTTCTCTCGTTACCGCAAGGGGAAGAGGAATGGATTCGTGCATGGAAATTAACAAATTCCAGGAAACCTGAAAATTGTTTTAAACTGCAGCAAACAAGAGACAGGAAATTGAGAAATTTGTCACTCATAGTCCATAGCCTCCAGTTAAGCATAAACTATAGTCACTTCTGAATGTGTCATGTAAACCAGATTCATTTGGATTGATTTCAGGTACAAGATATTCCTGGGAAACTATAGGCAGCACAGGGAAAGGAATTGACCCCTTCCACCCGTACAGGAAATGCACACACCATTGGCCTTAGTACTAGGTGAGCTCTATCCTGACCTATCAAACAACCTTCAGGTTGATTACTGTGGTATTCAGTGTATTTATAACAAAACAATTAACTTAACTGAAGGTTTATATTATGAAGTCTAAATACCTAATTGAAATTGATATTGGCATAAATATTTACTGGCATTAGACAGTGTACTTATGCCATGCATTTCGGTGTGGAGATAAATGAATGTAGGTATATGCATATCTAATGCGTAAATTCTTTTCATTCAAGGTACGCGGAGGTCCTCTGGAATCATCTGGTCGACACTGCTTCAGCTAGCCATTTTTTCAAATTGTTTTGGTTCCAGTTGAGTAAATTGAAGTGAATGATGAGCCTTCAACTTTTTTTAGAGGATGGTCAAATGGATTCAGCAGATTTAAGCTCAACTAAGGACTGATTTTTGTACAAAACATCATACAAATTTCAGTCCACAATGGTTACTGTGTAATAATGATCAAAAACATGTACAACAGAAAACAAACACAGCTATCCCTGAAATCCACATATCACACACCCAAACTGGACAAGAACCGATGCCAAAGAATTCCACTCCTTGGCCACGTCTCACTCAGGATACAACAAATGCTCTCCAAAAGCAATATCAAAACAGCTTTTTACAACTCGCATACTTTGAAAAACTTAAAAGGTTCACCGTCCGTTAATGAGGGTCAACCTTTGTTAGCAAACACACTCCCCTTCGTACTGTCTGAGACAGAAACCAACCAATACATGCCCTCACCTTCCCTTCACCCACTAATGATTGCTGCACCTACACTACCCCCCCCCCCCCCATCTCCCTTACTTCCCCCAATCTTACTCTCCTCTTGGTGCCTGACTATATACGTTGAGAAATTACATTATATTGTACCTGATGATGATACACAGCATCAAAACCATGGTCGTAGAACATTAAAAGTGTGTGGAAGGATAAAGTTTCTCTTACTTTTAACCCTCATCATGAAGGAATTCCACAAAGTTAAGCCTGAAACTGTTAACTTTATTAGAATTAATATGATAAAGTTGGGAAAAGGATGATTATATGAAAGTGCTTTCATCATGAAAAATAATGCTTCCTTTCATTTTTCACCTTAACTTTAACGCTAAATGGTGTTTTGAAGCTTTGCCTGTCGCTTTTTACTATTTCATTGTTTAACTTAATACGTTTCATTTAATGGGCAATTATCCCTGTGACATAGCATGGTTTCACTCCCATGAAAAAATACTGGCGTAATTAATGAATTACTCTTTTAGCAGGTTTGCAGAAGTATTAGAATTAAGTTTTGGTATGCTCCACATAAAAACATTGATGTTTTGGCCACCTTTTAGCTCAAACTTGGTTTGTTCATCTATCACAGGACAGAGCATTCAGACAGCACCCTGTACTCTCAGAAGTTCATTTAAATCTGCTATCATTTTTTAATAAAATCTGATGAGTAAGGGTATAATTTAGATCAACCCAGGTACTAATTACCCCTGCATTCATTGTACCCGACTAATATGAAATATGTACACCCTAAGGAATAAATTACAGTAACTTAGGTCTAAAAACTTAGTCCAACATCCTTCCACCTCCAAGTCTAATCATATCGTCAATTTTTCTCCACTTACCTTGCTTTTCCTAAATTCACGGCATTTTCCTTTCTTTAATCCAGATACTTCTCAGCTATTACAAACAGGGTGTTCTTATTGATGGCTTTTCCTCCACTCTTCTTTCTGTACCATCCACGGTACCACAGGACAGTGTCCTTGGTCTCTCATCTTTTCACCTAGATGACATAATTGACATTGTTGTCTGCCTTGAATGCAATATTTTGCTTACGCAGACGATTGCTAAATTTTCAAGCAGATTGGTTGCACATCTGATACGGATTCCCTACAATCTGCTCTTAATTCCGTCACTGCTTGGTGCTCAGATTGGCAGTTATGCATTAATCCCCCAAAATCAGCTATTATGACCTTCTCTTTAAAGCGCAAACCACTTTCGCTTTAATACACTCCTCCGAACAACCCTATTCCATCTGTCAGTTCTCACTCCAATTTAGGGGTAATTTTTGACGTGAAGCTTGCCTTTTGCAAGCATGTTCAAAGGATTGTCGGGAGAATGATGGCACTAGTCAGCCTACTTTACCACCACACTGACGTTCATGATCCTCTTGCCTTTGGGACTGTGTTTTTTGGTTGTTCTCCCAATTTTAGAATATTGTTCACCCATCTGGTCGACCGTCCCCCCCCTAACTACTTTTGAGTTACTCATCAGACCTCTTAATTTCTTTATTGCCATTTCCCCATTATCGCATCCCTTCCCTCAAAAATACAACCCGGGACTTAACTCTCCAATCCCTTGGTATTTCCCCTCTCAACCGCTATCGATTACTATGTGATAAGAAATTCTTACATAGCATCTTTAATAAAACTCTCCGTACCAACGACCTTCTTCCTCAATTCTCAATTAGTGATCCCCTCAGCCAACAAGTAACTTGAGTCTGCAGCAGATTCAAAATTTCCATCTCTCGGTCTCTCAAAGTTCCCTATTCCATCGACTTCCTGCTACATTTAATTCCCTAAGCATCCAGTATCCTTCCCTGGACCTCTCTTCCTCCCTCAATGCTTTCACCTCCTTGCTTAACCGCCGGATAGTAACTTAGCTCTTTCTGGTTGCATACGTATGTGCTCTCCTGCCTTCTTATATCTGTTCTTGACATTATTTGTTAACTTTTCATTATTGTTTATTGCTTTCACTCGTTCTTTTTCTTAGTGTATGCTATATGTCAGCCAATGATAAAGCCTTTGTGCTGTTTTTGCCTGCTTTGTTAAATAAATAAATAAATTCTCTCGGTTAATGTCTCCAGCATCCTACTGCCTCTCACACTCTTATATCTACTTGTGCTGCCTTCTTCAAATGTCTCCCAAACTTCTTTCCATGCCTGGAACTTCTTTGCACTTAATTTCCATCAACTTAATTTTTAATTGTTTTCCTCACTCATCTCTCTCAAAAACCTGCTTGCTATTCTATTGCCTGAATAGCTGTGTCAAAGGCAATGAAAACTACCCTTCACCAACATTTTCACCAGCCTTTCCTTTACACCTTTATTTCCGGTGCCTGCCAAAAACTTCTCTATGTTGAAGCATCTAATTATAATTTTCTTTTGATCTTCCTACTGTTTTTCCCACCTTCGTTTAATAAAGGGTGCCATACTTTTAAATTTAATTTTATATTTTTTTAAGTGTAATAAAGTAGTATGCTTTGCTGATCTGATTTCAAATTTCTTTCAAATCAGCAGGTTATGCTGCTTGATCCTGCACTTTGCCCAAATAGCCAAACTGCATATTTAAAAACATTTGTATGTTCCACAAAATACTAGACTCATATCCATCTTCTAATAAGTGAAAAACCATTATAATCAAAGTATAAATGAACAGGAAAAGTAGGGAGCCATGGCTGAAAGTTGTTCTTCCAGGGATAAGTGTTGCTTTGATGAATTTGTTGTAATAGTCAAAGTACAAGCCTGAATTAAGACATTGTTCCACATCAAGATCTCATGCAGTCAACAGCATTTTACTTTACAGTCAACACTTAGTTTAGACACCACAAAAAGCTTAGGTGTACATGGGAAATGCTAGGTACTGGGAAATATACTAGTTTATATTATGTTTAGGCACAGATTTAGGAACCGTATGAACACTTACCCATGCATCACTTATTTTTCTGAGAAAAATTTTCCTTCTTAGTGTGCTATGTCTGGTTAACCCTAAAGAATTTATTCACATTTAGATCTTTTTTACTTGTAGTTCCATGGATCTCATTTACATGTGCTCTCTAATTTTGGAGATATGAAGGATCCTATATTTTCTCAGAAAATGATGACCAGATCCATTTCCAGTACCTCTCCATGCTCTTGCCTTATTCACTAATACATGTTATCAATCAAAAAACAATATAAATATCATTTCATGATCCTGTAATTGCAATTTCTGTCAAAATTGTGGTTTCTTTATTAGTGGTTTCAGCAATGTTTGCTAAAAGAATAATTCCTTTTCTACTGGCAATATTTTTTATTATAAGTATGAGAGTTCTTGTTGCAATTTCTTGAAATTTTCTTTGAAAAGCAACTAAAATCACATGCAAAATGCATTAAGGACGCAGTAGTCACTTTAAAGTAGTAGTTTCCTCAAATGTGAGCCAATGATTGATTTCATTAAGGCACCTAGCATATTTTGCTACACAGCATTGCATTGACCTGCTCATCAGAAAGTTTAATTAATAATTAGACCCTTTTTTGTTCATAACCACAATAGTTAAGTCCATCTGATTATGACTGATCAGAGGTGTGTATTGTAATGTATTTATTGGAGGCTTGGAGCATATTTATTTTTGTCCTTCTAATCTAACTGTACTAAGTGTATCTCACCTGAAATTATGAAATAAAATATTTATACTGAATAAATGAGAAATACTTTGGTTTTGGCAAGTTGAGATAATTTATTTCGAGGGAAAATGAAAAGGTTAACAAATATTGGTCTGTAGTGGATTTTTTTAAATCACTTATGTTCTCATAAACCAGAGGCTAAGAAGTTACTATCATCTGAAAAACTTTGATCATGGCATTGATGGAGGAAAATAACTAGCTGTTGAAAAAGAGGACATTGAAGTCCAGTAGAGCTAAATTATATAGATTTTAGATGGTTCTACAATTCATGAAAAAAATGAAGTACTGGCTAATCAAAGGAACATGTAATCATCCAAATAATTGGTTTTAAAGCCTTATGAAAGGAGTGAGAACACCATGTGGAGTGCATAAAAGTGCAGTAAATTAAGTGGAGGTGAATAAGAAGTAGCAAGGTTTGATTGTAATAAAAAATGAAGTTCAAAAGACAGTCTAGCTTTAATAGAAGGAGCAAGCATGTGCTTTAAAAAGTGAAGAGAGCGACAGCAGCAAAAGTATTATGTTGTCCATTCAAGTGAATAGTGAAGTTGAAACAGAAAAAGAAAAGTAATAGGCATAGTTTAGCCTGAACTGAAAGGAAGAGTGACAAAAATGGCTAGTCCCAGGGTGAAGATCAACAAAGATGTGTGTAAAGGATGTTGGTTTATGTTTTTTTTAAATTGAAGGGGCATTTAAAGTAATTCCAATTTCAAGAGAGCAATTATATTTTAAAAATGGAGAGAGCATCACCAAAAAAAAGGGAAAAATAATTTAATCCATAATGGAAAACAGTAAAGTTGTTGTAGGTCCATGTTTGACAATAGAGGGAAGGTAAGGTTTACCAAGGGGAGAGGTAGAGAAAGAAAGGGAAATATGCAAGTCCTACATATATCCATAGCTTGTTTATGGGGAGAGCGTATGAAGAGGAGAATCAAAGTCCAAAGAAGCAAACAGCAAAATAATTATGGGTCCAGGGGTAGGAGTGAATATTCAAATTCCAAAGAGAGGACTGTGGTAATGTTTAAAGATTGATAGTGAGCTGAAGGTAGACAAAAAAAGAGCCCAGGGAATTGATGGTGGTCAGAAATGCAAAAATATTCCATGTCCAGAAGGGCCTTGTGATCAGCATAGGGAGATGGAGAATAATAATCATTTTTGCGTTACATTTGCATTCCATGAAAACTTTTATAAAATTTGAGATGACAGTTTATTGGGGAAAATGACTTCCTACCCAATAGTGTGAGTTTTGATTGAGTTTATTTGTTAATAAATTCATAAAGAGAAGAGTTAAAAATAATTCCCACTGTGTAGTAGGTTCAAGTTTTGAAGCAAGCACATGACCTGGGGTCTAAGGGTGGTGGGTGGGCGTGGAAACCCACTCTGTGGTTTACCCAAAGGAAATGGGCCCCCGAAGGTTAGTCCTACTGTCTAAAGGGGAGGCTATGCCAAATTTTTTCTTGAATTTTTCAAGGTCGATCAAAGTCCACCTGTCTCCATGATTCATGGTAGGGTGTCTAGAGGAGTCACTTGCTGGAGTGACACGATGGATATGGTAGGGTGTCTCGAAGGTTGCCTATGGGTCAAGGATGAGTGATTTGTGTGAAGTACAAGACACCCGGCCAACTTTTCGGAAGTACTCCAGCAAGTGATGGTGGTATTACTACACATAAATTCAACACTCCATTAGAAATCCATTAATATATTTTACTTGAAAATACATTAACCCTAAATATGTAACCTGAAAGAGAAAATTATAAATGAACAGTTATTACATCTTTGGAAATAATTCAAATAAATTTCAAGTATTAATGAAATTGCTCATCATGTTTTATTACAGTCAATTGACTAATTCAACTGAAATTGTTGACACAAAACTTTATCTCTCCAAATGCCAACACAGGAAGAGTGAGGGTCTTTTGCAAACGGCACATGTAGAAAAGATGTCATTTGAATTCAATGTCCTCTATATTCCAGACTCTCTTCCAAACACAGCCAATGGGCATTGCACAGTATCTCCTGAGTGCGGCGGGGTAGAGCTGAGTGCTAGTGGTGGGTCGGCTGCCCTTCCCGAGTGCATCTGCAGACCTTCCTGCATCCCCCTTCTCGCTTCTGCATCAGAGGGCAGGGATGCTGATCCCTCACCCGCAATGCCTGTATCCCATCGGGCATCACACCTGGTGGTGGAGAAGGGAAGAGATTTATTGCAGTTTAGTTATCCAGATCACTTTGACAGAAATAACTAAACTGCCAAAGTGATCTGATTTACTTATTAGTGACAATGTAAATGGAAGAAGGAGAAGTTTGTGGCTTGACATTGTTCATTGATGGTATAAATTATGACCTAATTTATAGTTTATTTGTTTTTAAGTTCATAGAATATAATAGTTTAAGTGTATAATTGCACCAACTTACAATTGTAACATCTTTAGACTAATAAAATGCTTGTGAAACTGAAACTTCTGCTCATTATTTATTTATTTACCCAAACTTATTAATATTAACAAAGTCCTTTCCAGTTAAAAATGGAAAATTCTCCATCTATGAACAAAAAGGAAAGGATATCTAAGGATCAGCAATAACAATTAGCAAGATATAATAATGAATACTTACATTGAAAGAGTCCTATGTCATTGGAATAGATTGTTTATAATTCATTGCAACCTAATTACTGAGGAAAAGTGCACAGAAAGATATTTTGTTTATATTTCCCGCAGGTTGGCAAAAGATGTTGGCCTGAAGAATTTGAGATGAGTTATGATTATATTTCATAATTGAGTAGCTGTGAGCATGAAAGAAGTAAAAAATAATTATATAGCTACACTTTGTACATTGAAATAGTACTATTAGGATTAATTTGCAGCAGTTCCGAGATATAAGGAGTTATCCCTTAGTCAAAAATTAAAAGAATTGACAAGGAATGAGTGGCAATATTCCCAGTAAGAACACTTGCATCAAAATATAGCAATCGATAGATGTGTGAATAAGTAGATCGTTTTAAGTTTTTTCAGGTATGTTGTAAGAAAAGTAGTTCATACAAGTACATACAGAGAGGGTGGGGAATGTCAGATATGTATTCAATATGTTATTTAATGTAAATCATATTATATCAGGTGGAATGTTTTCCAAGAGATATCATTATAATTAGAAAGAGATCACCAGTAAATATTCAAGGAACCATTATGTAAAGGAAACACCATGTAAGTATTTAAACTGCCTTAGTTTAAAAAATAGAGTACCGAGTAATGTAATTATTGGAACTGACGGCTGGTTCTCCATTGAAATTACAAACAGGGAAAATGTCCCTAGTTCCTTTTCTGTTGAGAGAAATGAATGATTATATAGAATTGGGGGCAGTGTCTGTATTGCAGTTAATAAGTCTTGCATCAACTGCAAAGATATTCCAGATGGTGCTTTTGACATTATTTAGGGTTCAATTGAGAGTCCTCAATCCAAAAGAACCTATGTATGGGAACTTCACAGGTCACTATATGATAAGAGTCAATTCAATACTAAAATTACCAAATTAAAAGGTTCTCATCCAAAAACAATGAAAATACATAATAATAATGGATAGAGATGCCAATGCCTCTTCTATTGATTGACACGTTTAGTTTTAAAACAGCGGTAAAGACAAAGATACCTGTAAGTTGCTTTCACTTTCATTCAAGTTGGACACCATGCATCAAATTGTTACTTCACCAACTAGGGGTGACAAATACTCCTAATTTGTTAGCAACAAACATACTTGAAAGTCTTCAGTGTAGAAACAATTGAAAGAATTAGTGAACCGAGGGCAGTAAATGCTAAGTATTCTCAATAAGAGCTCCAAAATAAAAAGGCAAAAAGTAAAATTTACTTGTTTCAAAAAGAGGACTACAATGGTATACAGTGCATACTACAGGTTCTAATGATTTATTTGTACTATCTTACTCATTTCACAGCTTTTAAATACCGTCTCTCTGGATTTGAATGTTTTTCTAATTTCTAGTTGAAACAAGAGAGTTGGGTCTGATTGAAGTACTTCCATGCTATTGAGTTTGATGAAGTGTTTCACATTTAGTGATGTAATTATTTTTCTCTAATACAACACACTTCCGCTTTTCTGCTTCTTCTGGTGGATTAGGTTTTTAGAAGTAACTAATTGCAAATTTAATGGACTTCAAGGCTTCAAATTCTGGAAAAATATTTTTTTATCTTCTGGTAGTAAGATTTTAAGGAGGCCCTGGAAAATACCTACCTTAACCGCTCTAATTTATTTCTAAAAGGCTACATTGAAGTCTAAATGCTAGGTTTGTCTTCAACAGAAACAGGGTGATAGGAAACGTATTTTAAGTCTTTTTCTAGAAAGGAAATTTCGCTCTGATGAAAGGAATGTTGATCTTCTGCAGAAACTACCTGATGATGACATCCAACGTCAATCCCTAGGTCATAGTTTAATCAAGTTCATGTGGAATTACAAAGTTACTTCTTTAACTTCAATACAATAAGCCATAGTTTTTCAGAATACAATACTGCTGGATAGCAGATTGCATGGCAACATTGAAATATTTTGAAATATGATTAAGTGGCCAATATTTTAATGATTGAAATCATTTAACTTTGAGAGACTTTGCAGAGTTCATTAATTTTTGGATTTGACATTGCTTCATGTATGCATTCATCCTGTAACTTTCCTGAAAATATTGAGGAATTAGCATGAATGTACACTGTTACGTAAAAATTAACAGTAACTATAACTATTAACAGAATTCATCATCATTATCAGTATATCCATCTTAAGATTGGTTTATTGCAGTTCTCCATTCTTTTCTGTTTATTCCCTAATCTACTGATATCTTTTCTGCTTTATTCCTTTCTTAAATTATCCCATTTACTCAATTTTGGTCTTTCTTGTGGGATCTTCTCTTCAATTTTCATTCCATAATGTTTATCACAAATCCATTGTGCCTCATGATGTGTCCTATCAATCTTATTCTTTGTTAACAGAATTTTACAAATGTTCTGTTCCTCTTTTCCCTTTTACATAGTTCCTAAAATACATAGGCGCATGGGTGAACAACATCATTCATCGAATATATAAAACCAGGATTTCACACATACATATTATGTCATAGTGATGTGGTTATTTTAAAAATTGCCCAATTAAAATGCAACCATGCATTTATATATAATATAGATATGACCAAAATCTGAGGGAAATCAAGTTAGGTGCATGAGAGAAACCCGACAGATATTAAAAAAAAAGTTTCAAGGGGTCGAACAACTAATGTCCCATCCAACGGACAGCATTCCCTTCTTGCATTTCTATCTAGGTGACAACCCAAATAAGTCATGAAATATCATTGCATGTTATACCTTGCAATACTGCAACCCAAATAAATTATGGAATATCATTGCCTGTTATACCTTGCAATACTGCAACCCAAATAAGTTATGGAATATCATTGCCTGTTATACCTTGCAATACTGCAATTGTTTTAAAGTTTTTAATTTCATTCTTAGATAATTATTTTTCTCCACCAACTTATGTAATAACACTTCCAAAGCCTATGCTTAACATTCAGCGGGAAAAATAACAGCATTAGGACAGAATACCCAGAAGAAGACGAAAGTAGTCCAAATAGGAGCATGGAACTTCAGGACAATGCTGAGGACAGGCAAATTAGAGAATATTAAGCGAGAGGTGGAAAGAGGTAATATAGATGTTTTAGGTCTATGCGAGGTGAGATGGAAGGATAGCGGGGATCACTGGAGTGATAATTATAGAATAATACACAGCGGCGGGGACGAGAGCCAACGTGGGGTTGCCGTAATATTAAATAAAGGGGTAGGAAGAAGCGGAGTCAACATAGAGCAAGCGACAGATAGAATTTTACTCGTAGAGATTAAAGTAGAGCCGACGAACTTGGTCATTGTTCAGGTGTACATGCCACCGAGCAACCACAAGGAGGAAGAAGTCGATAGGATGTACGATGAGTTAGAGGACATAATCGCGTGTGTTCCTGCAGGGAAACATTTGATAGTGATGGGGGATTGGAATGCGACGGTAGGCGAAAGAAGAGATGGTGATGAGGTGGGGGACTATGGATTAGACACGACGAATGAACGCGGTGAGAAAGTAATTGAATTCTGCAGGAGACAGGTGTTAGTCATCACCAACACATGGTTTAAACATCACAAAAGGCCTAGGTATACATGGAAAATGCCAGGGGACTCAGAAAGGTATCAGATAGATTATATTATGGTTAGGCACAGGTTTAGAAACAGTGTGATAAATTCGCACAGTTTCCCAGGAGCGGATGCGGACTCGGACCACAATTTAGTTGTTAAGAAATGCAACGTCCGTTTCAAGAAGGTAAGGCAAGGGCGGCGGGTTAGGAAATGGAATTTAGAAGGAGTAAATGGATTAACGAGGAAGGAGTATCAGCAGGCTGTAGAGAAAATAATGAAAGATGGTAAGGAGTTGGGAACTATCGAAGAAAAATGGGAATGCATCAAGCAAGGGATATCGGAAGCAGCAAAAGACACTATAGGAACCGTTAACGGGAAAAGAATAAGGAAACCACGGGTAACGAGTGAGATGGTCGCAAAGATGGATGAGAGAAGAAGATGAAAGAATGTAAACACAGAGTTAGGCAAAATGAAGTACCAGGAATTAAACAATAAATTGAGAAGGACCACGAATAAAGCAAAATAAGAATGGTGGAAAACACAATGCGAGGATATGGAAAGTTTGTAGAAGAAGGGTGAAATTGGTGCTCTATACAGCAAGGTTAAGGTATTATCGGGAAGTAAGAAGGCAAGATCTGTGCTAAAAGTTAAAGATAAGTGGGGTAAGATAATGGTTGAACCAGGAAAAATCCAAGAGAGATGGAAGGAATATATAGAAACACTGTATGGTAAAGAACTTAGGCCGACAAGGTTAGACATAGAAAAGGAACATGACGTAGAAGAAGATAGCTTAGGTCCAGGCATACTCGACAATGAAATAGAAAGTGCATTAAAGGAGATGAAATCAAATAAGGCCGTGGGGGTGGACAACATACCTGTAGAACTGCTAAAATGTTTAGGAAAATGTGGGAAGATGATTCTATATGGATTGATTCGTAGTATCTATGAGGAAGGAATCTGGCCGGAAGATTTTGTGAGATCGGTGTTAGTTCCTATTCCGAAAAAGGTAAAGGCTACATCTTGTGAGGATTACAGAACAATAAGCTTGATATCCCAAGCAGCTAAAGTTATTCTCAGGATCATCAACAAAAGGATAGAGAGTAAGACAAATGATTACTAAGGGGATGATCAGTTAGGGTTTAGGAAGGGGAGAGGTACGCGCGATGCCATTGCAGTAACGATATCACTGATCAAGAGGAATATAGAATACAATCAGGACGTATTTGCCTGTTTCATACATTTCGAAAAAGCGTTTGATAGAGTGGATTGGGAAAAATTACTGCGTGCATTGCAGAAAATAGGAATGAATTGAAAGGATAGGAGACTGATCCGCAACCTGTACATGTCTCAGACTGCTCAGGTGCGAGTGGGGAACGGCGAGTCCGGATGGGCAGTGTTAGGAAGAGGTGTAAGGCAGGGTTGCCCATTGTCACCGGTACTGTTCAACGTATATGTAGAGGAAATGATTAAAGAGGGATGGGAAGAACTGGAGGTAGGAATGAAATTCGTAGGGGAATTCATAAAATCGGTAAGGTTTTACTGGTGAACAAGCATTAGTTGCTCAGTCAGCCAAGGGGTTGCAAGCATTGCTGAGTGAATTGGAGGTTCAGTGCGATAGATATGGGTTGAGAATCAATATTAATAAAACAAAGGTTATGCGATTTCCCAGAAAAAAAGGCTAAGCTAAACATGAAAATAGGAGGGGAAAGAATAGAGCAGGTAGAGCAGTTTACATATCTCGGAAGTGTTTTGGACCAATGCGTTCAAAGTGGCAGGGACGTAAGGAGAAAAATTGCGCCAGGCAAGGAGGCTTTCTCAAGGAGGAGGGAGTTGACGGGGACGTTGAGTAGGGATGTCAAGAAAAGACCCTTAAAAACTTTGATAAGGAGCGTAGCTACCTGTACGGCGCGGAAACATGGCCACAGAAGCAGGAGGATATGCGTAGATTGGAGGCTTTAAAATGTGGGTGTGGAGAAGAATGGAGAAGGTGAAATGGACCAAAAGGAAAACAAATGAGGAAGTACCACGGATCTGTGAGGAGAGGGGTTTATTGGGAGAAATCCTATGGGGGCAGGAAAAATGGATGAAAGGAGTATTGAGCGGTAGTGCGATGTTAAAGAAGGTACAGTTAATAGAGTTAGTTAATAGAGGGGAGAATGTTGGGCAAGCGAGGAAAGGGCAGGAACAGGATAGGGATGTTGGACGGGATGAAGGGAGGAAATAAGCACACAGAGATATGAAGAGGGACCTGATATAAAGAGTAGGTTGCTTTATTGGGTTTTGTTTTGAGGTACAAAATATTTTTTTTGATAGTTGTGTCCATCCAAAAACCTACATTAACTGGTTAATTACCTAAAAATAATAATGTATATTCGCAACACCCCTCTGACGTGAACTCAAGTTTAATACTTTGAAATCTTCACAATTTATTTTTGCACACATTCATTGATTAACTAAACAGTCCTGTATAGTGTCCTTTATCATGCACTCTGTACCTAAATGTAAAAGTGAAATATTTCAAGCCCCTGAACAAAAAGTTCGACATTTGTTCAGCAAACAGCTGTTCTACATATTGCGCCGTCGTATGCCTTGACGTCATGTGCGGGACTTGTTACACAATAATATTAGACTTAGTTTAAATGGTAACGTATTAAGGTCGAAGAAGGCCCAATACTGGTATTCACCTCTCTCTATGGGGAGGGTTATTTCAATGGCGTTTGCGTTTCCCACCTTTATAATGCATTTGTTTCCCGTTGAATCTTATATAAAAGGTCTGTCCCAAAAATACTAGCCCTGTCTAGGATTGGCGTTTATGTGACTAGAAGAGTTACTTTGTGATTTCCAAAATGCGCGCCATCGAAGGTTTCGGCAGAAATTCAGTTACTCGGTGAGTGTGTTGATGTGGTTAACTTTTGGTGTAGGAGAGAAAGAAAGGCCTTTGCCCACACTCAACAAATTCCGCCCGGCCTCAACTCGTGAACCAAAACCCCTTCCCAGCAATCATCCTGTGGAAGTATTCACCTCTCTCTAAAGGGAGGGTTCTTTTAGTGGTGTTTGCATTTCCCACCTTTATTATGCATTTGTGTTCCTTTGAGCCTCATATCAACCGTTAACACACCGCTCCCTAAGGTCATTCCTACCCTCGTACACCTTGAAAGTGGCATCCCGGAATGCTGTTAAGCTACCTCGCCATGGCCACCGAGCCGTTGTGACGTACTTTCAGCACGGATTTGAGGCGGGGGAAGAAGTCCGGGGGATCATTGTTTAAAAAACTTGGATCCTCATTCATATGAGGAATGAGAAGTTAGAGATAAATTTCCGAAAGTTACTCTTACCGAAAGTTTGTACAAGGAAATCCTAAGGGGTGGGTTTGGACGGTTTTTTGCGGGGCTGAAACTTCAATGGTCGTGAAACACAAAATTGAAACCGATCACAAATACAATTTCAGTCCCAAAATACTATAGGGCGAAGGTGAATGGAAGAAACAAGAAACCCTAGAACAATTAGAAATATGTCATCCTAAGATCCAAAACGACCATTTGTTAATTGACAATTTATTTCAGTCTCACTCACCACTATTTGCAATAACATTTAATTAAGCAATTTCTCACCTGTCGCCACAAGAAACCTATATGTACAACCTCCATCTTCCTGATCCACGCCATACCTCAAAACAGCATCATCTCGAAGGCTACAAGTTGAACCACCGGGGTTTACCCCGACGGAGGACGGACCTTTCTTCTCACTCCGTTCCCTACGGAACAACCATTTCAACAGCGGCTTATTCTCGAACCGACGCAGTAGGACGCCCATCTCCCACTAACCAAAACCGCGGACTGAATCGACACTCGGCACCCGGATGATCCCCAACGTAAGAGACCGATCGGCCGATGGACCGGAGCCAACACCACAAGACACCATCCTCTTTCCCCAGACACCATGGGGTGACTGAACATTGGACGCCATAAGGAATTCAAATAAGAGGAAAAGACCGTCTCATCGCAACAAACTGGACTCTTCGTATTCCCTTGTCTTCCCCTCTTTCTCTACAAACCCTCAAACTCCACCCCCAATTTTACCTGTTCGGTTGCCTCCCATCCTCAAGAGCTTGGGTGTTCCCACTCGCCTAACACCTCCCAGCACGTGGAGTCACCTTGGTTTCCCCACCTCCGATATTTTATATTGATATTGCATTCTGTACAGCGAGAGATTCACTTGAAAATCGACACTAGTCGGGAATTAATCTTCATTAAGTGGAAAATTGTACTAGTATAATAGTTTGTAATGTTTGGCGAAATTAGCTTGTTATTCGGCGTTAATCTCAAGCAGGTTAATATATTTTCTCCTACTGAACTTAAACAACTTGAATTCAATCAGAAGGGACAAACTTTGTAGACAATTATTACCTTGAAAGGGCTGAATATTGAAAAAGTCTTAGTTTTCATTCATTTCCGCGATCTAAGTTGAGAGTCTCGACTTTAGTTTTTAAGGTTATGGATGCATTGAAGAGATTTATGCTCCGTGAGAATTGAAAAAAACGACACAAGGAGTGAACTCTAAAATATTTGTTGTTTTGACCATAGATAAACACTTTTATTCGGTTGCTCAGTGGGATCAATGAGACTGTTTCCTACCGTTTGTTACCGAATTCCTCTCTTCTCCCAATTCCAGCAATAGAGCCACTTTGACGACGCTCGAAGATGATCCGATATCCCACGATGATTCGATTCCATGCCTATATGACGGGCATATTCCATGCGCTACTCGGAGCGAGGGTCATCGAGGCGGGTGGAGTACATGTACATTCCTTGCAAGTCCCTGGAACGGCATGAAATGGAGCATTACATGAATCACCGGAGAGTAGTATTGCTAATGTCAAACAAATGAAAAATAAGATGTTGCATGAAAGTCCGGCATTTCAATTATATTCCCCCGAAAACCATGAAAATCCTTCAGTGCTAATATTACTCTCGCCTTATCGACCTCATTACCGTAATTGGTGAGATGACCTCTGTCCAGTATAATATTGCTACATAGATATTGCTATCTATATATGCCAGCGATAGATACTGCTACAAGTTGCTGCTACCAGTGCCATTCCTAATTATAATTATGATCATTATTGTGAATATAATCATTATCCTTTTCAAGCTGTCAGGGCGTCAAAAGTGACAATATTGAATCTTTGTGCTAAAATTTTACCAAAAATTTTGTTTGTCAATGAAGTTAATTTTTCAACTTATTGTGTAGTTTAATCAACGGAGGAAATATTCCTCGCTCTCCTCTATCCATTAAGTACCCGTTTCACATCTGACGCCATGCGGCAAAGAATGTTCAACTAATCAACACGATTGTTCCATGTGTGATAGCAATGCTGCAGTGGTTTAGTTTTGAAACTTACGCAATATGCTCCAAACCGAAGCCTATCACTTACATAAGGATAGTACGAGCAAATTTCAACTGCAGAGTAATTTAGCATGTACACATGTAATACGCGAAGACAAAGTACGATAATGATTTATGTTAAAAGTTTCATATGATACAACTCTTGAGAGGAAGAAATAATGGAAACATTTCAAAGAATACATTCCTAACACGGATTACAAAACATTTTTCATTTTAAATGTGCAATAGCACAACCAGTTAGGAGCCACTGGGAGACAATTTTGGGGGTGGATTGTGTGAAACGTTTAACTCAAAACATTGTGTTATATGTCCAAATCTGACCGTAGCAAGGGAGGTAATGTGTCATCGATTAAGAATAAGGAATCTCAACAGCTGAACTGTGGGGAATAGAACGCGAAGTTGTCCATGGGTGTCATAGAACGAGTACATAGAGAAATTAACCATTTAAGGTAGGGTATGCTAATTTAGAGGGGCATACGGCTCCGAAGGACCACCCGAAAGGATAATTGAAGAAAATAGGGTCTGACATTCCCTATTAGTCTTCTAGACTAAAACTCATCCTGAAATAATTCACCGATTTAGCCACTTAATTCCTCTTCCGATGGTTACAGTAGTTTAGTTCAATCACTGCCGATTCGTCTACACAGATGTGCAGAAAATTCTTGTCTGCACAGGAATGCCCTAGTAATATATATATTTAGGATACAGTGATCTCCATACATTATGGAATTATTAATATATAGTAGTCATACCGTATATTGCCATTGAAAAAGTCAGTACTGACGAAAAAAATAAAAAATGAAAATGCAGTAATGTCCTGTTAATGGAAAAGCAGAATTATTAATCCTGGGTGGGCAAAATAATCTAGATTAGGGCTTTTAGGAAGGGAGAAAAAAGGGTAAGAAAGGTGAACCTAGGGTTGATACTCGGGGAAGATTCTCAATTGTGCATGGGAGGATTAAGTTGCATGTCAAAAAAATACAGCGACGATGAATTAGCATTATAGGACTCCATGTCTGCAGGAAGAGGGGAAGGAGTCATCAGAGGTGTGCAGGTAATTTCAAATTTTCACACCCAGAATATAATAAACACTGGTTCCTCCAACTAAGATCGGTGTATAAACCCAGCGATTGCGACAAAAAGGATTTAATTTCGGTAAAAGATTTAAATGATATGACCTGTAATATCGCAATTGCTCATGTGAATGCATCAAAAAGAGTAAATGAGGTATTTCATTTTAGTGCCTCAAGGGTTGGAAGTCGCACGATGTTCACCTTAAATGTGTACAAAGTCGTTTATGATACGAGTAACCATTTGTTCGAGCGAAAGAACACTTCCGTACCACATTTGAAGTAGAGTAAATAGAAGACCAGCAATGTTTATTACAAATGTGTTATGTTACAGATTCGAAGGATGAATTAGTCTTCCTCTAGCTCCTTTGCTAATGGCAGGAAAGCCGAAACGGATGGCTGCTTTTATGTATTTTTAATAATATTTATTAATCATAAAATACATAAAATGACCCAGCTTGTTCGCCAGAACTACATCCCTCATATCGACCTCCACACGGAGGATATGAGGGGAGATATGATAAACACACAATCAAAAAAATTAAGATAAATATGTACAGGTTGACAGTCTAAGCGACCTCGTCGCAGTCTTACTGCCTCTGTCCCGTCACGTGCTTGCAGTAGATTTCTATACCGCAACAATTTTTCCACCGCCAGGATCAACAAGGGTGGGAACATTTCCAAGGTTTCAGTTTACATCTGAGCGGACGCAAAAAGGTGTTTAGGTGAAAATGCTCAAACCGAGCAGACTCGAGTTTCCAGGAGATGTACGATTTGATCAAAATGTATGAGCATATGAGTAACACTAAATAAACCGGTAGCCAGATATTTATTCATCCATGACACGAGAAAAAGACGTCACACTAAACCAAAGTCCCGATGCGCTGGACACTGGTTACGTCATCTTTTGCGAATAAGTAAACAAAATGGTTAAATTTACTTCAACCTAAATGAATTCGAAATTTCACAGAAATGACCCTTATGTGAACGGAATGAAATGAATTCAAAGGGAATGAGAAGGAAGAGAATGGGAGAATGAAGAGAAGGAGAGAGAGAGAAAGATTGCACGAGTTTCCTGTTGCTGACCCAAAGAGGTATCGCGCACAGCTCGTTGGAACCCATTTTCCGGCATTCGTCATAAGGTGAGGACGAAGGCCGATGGCCGGTCCATCACGTCCCTCCTGTAGAAAATACAGAGAGGAACGTCCTACTGATACCATGTTACAGCGGTCCATTAAAACAGGAATCCGCTGCCTTCGGAAAAAAATCAGAGGAAGGAACGTGAAGAAGGATGATTGATAATGGAACAGGAGGAAAGAGAGCGATGGGATGATGCAATATAAGAAAATATTAAGCACAATCCACTTGTAATTAACACTTTCTTATATAAATACAATTATAGAGTTATTTTAACACCTGTGTATTTTAATGTTACACAAGGATTAATGTACCTGACACAAAGTGTAAGCTATCTCTAAGTTAATGTCATACCCCAGTCACTTTAAATGTCCTGCCTAATTTGATCGCCTAAGAGTCACTTTAATTCACCCCCCATTTCTCTAAGTGCTATTTTACGTCCCTTAAGCCCCATCGGGGGCCCTACCGCGAGGATGGAGGCCTTGTCTCGAGCTAAGGAGATCCTACACACTGAACCTGTATCGCAGGTAGGGGGGAGGGAGGGAGAGGAGACGAATCCCTACCCTTATATTTCATAATTGAGTAGCTGTGAGCATGAAAGAAGTAAAAAATAATTATATAGCTACACTTTGTACATTGAAATAGTACTATTAGGATTAATTTGCAGCAGTTCCGAGATATAAGGAGTTATCCCTTAGTCAAAAATTAAAAGAATTGACAAGGAATGAGTGGCAATATTCCCAGTAAGAACACTTGCATCAAAATATAGCAATCGATAGATGTGTGAATAAGTAGATCGTTTTAAGTTTTTTCAGGTATGTTGTAAGAAAAGTAGTTCATACAAGTACATACAGAGAGGGTGGGGAATGTCAGATATGTATTCAATATGTTATTTAATGTAAATCATATTATATCAGGTGGAATGTTTTCCAAGAGATATCATTATAATTAGAAAGAGATCACCAGTAAATATTCAAGGAACCATTATGTAAAGGAAACACCATGTAAGTATTTAAACTGCCTTAGTTTAAAAAATAGAGTACCGAGTAATGTAATTATTGGAACTGACGGCTGGTTCTCCATTGAAATTACAAACAGGGAAAATGTCCCTAGTTCCTTTTCTGTTGAGAGAAATGAATGATTATATAGAATTGGGGGCAGTGTCTGTATTGCAGTTAATAAGTCTTGCATCAACTGCAAAGATATTCCAGATGGTGCTTTTGACATTATTTAGGGTTCAATTGAGAGTCCTCAATCCAAAAGAACCTATGTATGGGAACTTCACAGGTCACTATATGATAAGAGTCAATTCAATACTAAAATTACCAAATTAAAAGGTTCTCATCCAAAAACAATGAAAATACATAATAATAATGGATAGAGATGCCAATGCCTCTTCTATTGATTGACATGTTTAGTTTTAAAACAGCGGTAAAGACAAAGATACCTGTAAGTTGCTTTCACTTTCATTCAAGTTGGACACCATGCATCAAATTGTTACTTCACCAACTAGGGGTGACAAATACTCCTAATTTGTTAGCAACAAACATACTTGAAAGTCTTCAGTGTAGAAACAATTGAAAGAATTAGTGAACCGAGGGCAGTAAATGCTAAGTATTCTCAATAAGAGCTCCAAAATAAAAAGGCAAAAAGTAAAATTTACTTGTTTCAAAAAGAGGACTACAATGGTATACAGTGCATACTACAGGTTCTAATGATTTATTTGTACTATCTTACTCATTTCACAGCTTTTAAATACCGTCTCTCTGGATTTGAATGTTTTTCTAATTTCTAGTTGAAACAAGAGAGTTGGGTCTGATTGAAGTACTTCCATGCTATTGAGTTTGATGAAGTGTTTCACATTTAGTGATGTAATTATTTTTCTCTAATACAACACACTTCCGCTTTTCTGCTTCTTCTGGTGGATTAGGTTTTTAGAAGTAACTAATTGCAAATTTAATGGACTTCAAGGCTTCAAATTCTGGAAAAATATTTTTTTATCTTCTGGTAGTAAGATTTTAAGGAGGCCCTGGAAAATACCTACCTTAACCGCTCTAATTTATTTCTAAAAGGCTACATTGAAGTCTAAATGCTAGGTTTGTCTTCAACAGAAACAGGGTGATAGGAAACGTATTTTAAGTCTTTTTCTAGAAAGGAAATTTCGCTCTGATGAAAGGAATGTTGATCTTCTGCAGAAACTACCTGATGATGACATCCAACGTCAATCCCTAGGTCATAGTTTAATCAAGTTCATGTGGAATTACAAAGTTACTTCTTTAACTTCAATACAATAAGCCATAGTTTTTCAGAATACAATACTGCTGGATAGCAGATTGCATGGCAACATTGAAATATTTTGAAATATGATTAAGTGGCCAATATTTTAATGATTGAAATCATTTAACTTTGAGAGACTTTGCAGAGTTCATTAATTTTTGGATTTGACATTGCTTCATGTATGCATTCATCCTGTAACTTTCCTGAAAATATTGAGGAATTAGCATGAATGTACACTGTTACGTAAAAATTAACAGTAACTATAACTATTAACAGAATTCATCATCATTATCAGTATATCCATCTTAAGATTGGTTTATTGCAGTTCTCCATTCTTTTCTGTTTATTCCCTAATCTACTGATATCTTTTCTGCTTTATTCCTTTCTTAAATTATCCCATTTACTCAATTTTGGTCTTTCTTGTGGGATCTTCTCTTCAATTTTCATTCCATAATGTTTATCACAAATCCATTGTGCCTCATGATGTGTCCTATCAATCTTATTCTTTGTTAACAGAATTTTACAAATGTTCTGTTCCTCTTTTCCCTTTTACATAGTTCCTAAAATACATAGGCGCATGGGTGAACAACATCATTCATCGAATATATAAAACCAGGATTTCACACATACATATTATGTCATAGTGATGTGGTTATTTTAAAAATTGCCCAATTAAAATGCAACCATGCATTTATATATAATATAGATATGACCAAAATCTGAGGGAAATCAAGTTAGGTGCATGAGAGAAACCCGACAGATATTAAAAAAAAAGTTTCAAGGGGTCGAACAACTAATGTCCCATCCAACGGACAGCATTCCCTTCTTGCATTTCTATCTAGGTGACAACCCAAATAAGTCATGAAATATCATTGCATGTTATACCTTGCAATACTGCAACCCAAATAAATTATGGAATATCATTGCCTGTTATACCTTGCAATACTGCAACCCAAATAAGTTATGGAATATCATTGCCTGTTATACCTTGCAATACTGCAATTGTTTTAAAGTTTTTAATTTCATTCTTAGATAATTATTTTTCTCCACCAACTTATGTAATAACACTTCCAAAGCCTATGCTTAACATTCAGCTGTCATCTTGAAGCAGGAAATTTGAAATTGTGTTCCATGCACAGGGCACAATTCTAGTAAGCGATCATCCTTCAGATTTCTTTGTAATTCAAGGGAAAGCTGAATGGGAGATTCATTATAGAATAACCTAACCAGCAGACTAAAACTGTTGCAACTGGCTATAAAATTATCAACTCCTGCGTCAGATGTAATCGTTCTGATAGAATAACCCACCAATATTAAAAAATACATGAGCTTAACTATAAAAAATGCTTACAATCGGTCCTGAGAAGTCAAGATGAATTATTTGTCATGGAACACCTGGAACATCCAACGAGATGAAATATTCTGTGTATCAATCAAATGTTGAAAACATATTTCCAGAGAAATTTTTCGGTCGTAGTTGACATCAGATAGCATACTTTCTATGCCCATTACAATATCTGCGCAATAGCTACTAATTATATGCTTGAGGTCCGCTCTTCTATTTGAAAGGCTTTTGCAGCTCAATGCGACGATAGGGAAATTATTTGTATTTCGAATGACACCAGTTGATATGCCTGGCGGAAATGTAGTATGTGTCTTTGGACAAGTGCGTGCCAACTGTCCAGTACGTGCCCGTTTTTCCGCTTGACATTTTTGACTAGCAATGGATTTAACTGCGCTAGCCGTACTGAAAGTGGGTGTCCTCGAAGTGCGCGTGTATGTCTTTGGAATTCGCAACGTTTGAGAAATTTATGGTCTAGCATAATAATCTCGACAGTCAACTTTAAATTACCCAGCATCTAGGCTCTAATCTAATATGTATGCCACAAATATTTAACATGTTCGCATATTCTCAAAGAACCGCGAAGAATTCCTGTATATGTAAAAGGGTGATCTTAGTTTCAGACTTTACAAGGATACAAGACATTTTTTCTGAAATTTTTTAGGTCGGAAACTTTTCAGACCATCCACGTCGATTTGCAGACGGGAGAAAAAGTGTATAAATCAAGAAAAAGTGGTCTCAGTATAGTCGATACTTTTTGCGACGACTACGCCCGAAATTATTACAAACTGAAATATGGATGACGTCACAGCAACCATTAGGCTATTCTTGGCATTCAAAGTATGTTCACTAAAAGTCTCAAGGAATAGCGTAATAAGCGTATTTATTAAATGACGCATAATTAAATAAAACATATTCAAATAACAAATTAAAAGACTTCAAGATAAAAACGCAGCCCGCCGATAAACAGGGAACTTGGAAGTACATATTCCTTAAACATTTTGCGTGAGGGAAGGAAGACTTATCGTATGTTCAAGTAAAGCTAAATGCGACAGCAAGGAACTGACATGTTACAATGGAGAAGTCAGAGCGGAGTAAAGAAGGCAATGAAGCCTGCTTTCAGAATTTAGAAATTGTTTAAAGATTAATAACCCAGCTTTTGTGAATACATCATTAGAGAAACTGAGAGAATGTCGAGTTAAAAAAACATCATGCGCAAAGCTTTACACTACTACAAAACTAAATTTTCATAAGAATATTCATAGAAAAATCAAAAGTCTTTTTGGTCTAACGTTAGTTTAATACTTCCAACCTTACATTCTTTAAAGGAAGACAATATCGAAACTGTCCGGCACAGAATGTAAAAGGAATATATTTTCAACTACTTTTTCCAAAGCGTGGATAATCAATATATCAAAGCAACAAATGAGCTTCCTAAACAACTCAGAGAAAATATGAGTGATATAACACTTCTGTAAAAAGGAATAGAACAACATCTACGTAGCATCAAAGCCGAGAAAGCACAAGGACCAATAAATATATACCTGCTGAAAGATTTAAGGAAGTAGCTGGAGACAATGTCCCGAAATTAAAAAGATGTTTTCCTAAGTCGACAGAAGACGGCTCAGCACCTTGCGACTAGAAGCTCGCAAACATCCCATGCATAAAGGTAGAGATGATCAGAATCATTTAGTCAATATTTTTAACAATGATTTCATGATATGCTATGAGCATCCTAGACAGCATTAAGGCAATAATCTATAATCTAATAATTATAGATGAATATTGTTTGCCTTTTATCAAATATATAATCATAAATATTCATTTTTATCACAGTCGAACATCATTCGATGCAATGCGATGGATAAGCTTTCTATGCTAGACAAACTTCATTGAGAAAAATGATATTGTTCGATTTGACCTTGTTACATAGCATTATCATACTATAATTATAATATACCTACATATAAGATACCTATGATATCGACCATTATGTATAAGAAGAAATGTCAACTCACTTCAAAATCCGGAATGGTGATCTCCCTTATCAATATTCCCCCAAGATAATTAAAAAAAAAGGCAAGACATTGAACTTTTTCAATATTTCCCATACGTGTTGTTTATTTCACCTTAGAAACCAATTCAAGCAGTATACCTAACATTAATTTAATATAAAAATTTCATTCCTCAGGAATTTGGCACCAAACAATTTTTAGCACTTCGCAACACGAATAAAGATCCCTCACCACCAAATTTGAAATTAATACCCCGTTCTCTACATCCAAGAATCCAGCCGCCATTGGTCAATGTCGAACGTGAAAAATATTACCATCTAAGTTAGAAAAATAAAAACAGTTGATAATTGAGTTAATATTATGGAAATATTAAAAAAAATGAAAAAAACATGAGACGTTCAATCATCGGGGGTAATAGTGTACGCATGTTTACGGTTTATTGGGATGACCGCAAATATTTTATGTGATATGATCTACAAGATATTTTTATGATTTGTCATTTTAGCATTGAAGAGGGATGGCATTTTTTTCGTCACACAATGAACGCACTAAAGTCTTTGAATTATAACTAGAAATTCCCATATTGCCTGCGCCATATCTTTTAAACGGACAAACCCCATGTTGCAATGCCAAACAACGATTTCAGAATATTTCCTCTCATTCGATTACTGTGGGTGCAATATTTGTTCACTGCAAAAGAGATTATTTGGAAAAACGTATAACATTCGAGTGTGGCACGTGTTTTTTGCATTTCCGAGACAACATGGCCAACACTGGAGACGAAAAGTAAGTGTCCGTCCGTCATCCTTTTCCGTAGGGAATTCGTCAATCCTTTTCCGTAGGGAATATTAGATAAAATGACTAATTAAAACCAAGATTTACGTGAGTTTAAATATAATTCACACCTATTAGGTGTGCACTGAAACCTAATCGTACACTGGGGCCATGAAAGAACGACGCAGGAAAAGTAATACCAACTTGTTTGTGAAGGGTTTTTGTTTTATTTGCTTACCCTCTACTTACAGTTCCAATTGAAATGCATTTCCATGGGAATTGACTTAATTAATCTTGACAGTATTGCGGAAAAGAAGGGATGAATTAATATGAATTTATCATTACATTAATTCGGACTAGAGCGAAGACCCTGACACTGACACCAATAATTAAATTTGGAGCTAATTGGACAATTTTAGGACTTTCATAGGTTGATGGATGGATGGATTAATCACAAATATTCCTTTCACCATCAATCACTTGAACTATTATTCATGGTACAAAGTTTCACTAATAAGCCATCGAAATTCAGAGTTTAAGGATATCAATCAATTTGATTTGGACCATTAAATAGTACTTTATAGTGGGATATGTGGTTATTTCACCAAAAGGATTTTAATTTTTGGTAATGATGCGACTACCATACATGCTACAAAAAGCATAATTATGAACAGACTTAATTATCAATAATATTCATTTGATAAACAGATGAAACCTCGTGTTTATTCGTCATTCCTGGCTGGAGGAATATCGTCCGCCGTCGCCAAAACGGCGGTGGCGCCTTTAAAATTGGCCAAGATAAACTTCTAGGTATGAATAATCACTTGCCAACTTTTTAAGCTAAAGTCAACAAAAACAAGTGAATACTGATTTATTTAAATACATTAACCAAAGTTGCTTCAAGCGCTTCTGCCTTCGAGCATCAAAAATTTTGCACCAGATCAACCCTGGTTAGTAAATCAAATGAGTTTCCAAACAAATACATCGAGATATCTTCCGAAGGAACCGAATTTTCTCCTCTGAAATACGGTGATTGGACAATCTTTAGGAAATAAAATTTCCGCATTAAAGAGCGAAAGGGAAACGAGTTTTAAATAGTCATAACCTAAGACTATTTTGCACTTGCACGAGATATATATTGCGTTTTTCCGTTACTATAAAATCAAGTTGCATGAGAATGTCATCATAGAAAAGAAATGGTAGTCTGTATAAAAATAAGTGCCAAATTCACTGACACTGCATTCAAACAATTTTTGAATAGCGTTCACGTAGATTCCGTTAACTCACATAAATTTTTAGAGTGCCAAATTATCATCACCAATCTCTGCTTTCAAATAGTATGGAAGGCCGCCCAAGTTTAGCTTTTATGAGTGAAGATAATTCTCGGAAAGTCCATAGCCATCTTTCCTGTCCATTCTTCCAAGACAACCATACTAATGAAGACCTCGTTTCTATATATTCTTGTCCAACAGATTTCTTAAATCATTATTGTTCCAAAATCTTCTTCACCTACTTTTCTCATACACAAATGCAATTGTGATTTACGGACGATTACTCTGAAATAGTTTTCCTGCCTCATTTTCTCCTTGAGGAAGATCGATATCCTGCCGTGATCCCCAATCCATTCCTGATATTAGCCATTTTAAAGTTACCTATATTTTCCTCCTTCGAGGACTTCTTGTAACCTTTTTATTGTGATTTGATCATCCCGCTGGCACTAAGGAGATCAAAAGTAATCAAAACAAACCGTGGCAGATCGCCCGTAGCCACCCACACTCACCCCTCCGTTGGGTCTATTCGGTTTCTAAAACTACAGCATGAGACGGTGCCCAAAGCGATTCGGATAGTTGGAGTTCTACTGTACTCGTTCTTTCCCCGACGTAATACTTAATCAAAATAAAATTAAAACCAATCACATAAATTAATTTTCAAAATGGCATATCGTATTTGGATAAACAAACAAAATAAATTTCCTATTGATGTATGGAGGCGAGTTTTTGTGCGCATGTAAGATTTGCGGTTAATATTAGTAACTTTGAAATGAATTTGCGTATTTTTAATGTCATCTGTGTTTGTTGTTTTAACACCTTATCCCAGAGGTTCTATCAAATACCTTCTGGAATTGTCTGCTTGGATATGATTAATATTATAGGGTCATCAAGCGTGATATTGGTATGGAACCCACGGTTATTACAAACCGTAGGGTACACTGAAGAATCACGTTTGCATGTTTACGGAAGCTTATGCACCATTTCGTTTTTCGGCAACAGAACCACGCGAGTACCGTTATAAACCACCAAATCCCAACACAATGTCCTAAACACACTCCCAAAGAATGGTGCACAGTGCCACCACTGATCTGTCGGCGTCACCACATTTAGTTCATTTATCATTTGTTATACCTTTACACCAATTATTATTATGCCTGACGCAATAATATAGTATAACGTGGTTTCTGTTTCAATAGAGCGCGAGGGGACGGAGTTAAACCCATTAGAGCAGGGTGCTTGCGGTGCCGCGTCCGGTGCGACGGCTATGCTATTAACATACAGGTACGTACGTACCCTTTGGAGGTCGTCCGAAGGCACCAGCAAATGGCCACCTTTACGGAGGAGAAGAAGAAGAATTCCGTCGAAACAATCGAGACCATTCGCATGTAGGTGTTATAATGTATTAAGAATTATCCTACAAATTAGTCGAACGAAACTCGACATGTGCATGTCCAAGCACAGACGTGTACATCTCTCTGAGCACAAAAAAGTAACCATTTTTAGAGTCTTTGGTTAGACATCATGAGATCACATGCTTTGGAAAATAGTCGCCCATAATTCATATAAAACACCTGACGACAGATTGAATACAGTAATTCCATGTTAAATTTTCTTTTTCCTCGGCCTGCAGTAAGGAAGGAATCCGGAGAGTCCTCTACAAAGGGGTCTCCATCAAATGCGTAATTGGGCCTCTTCAAGCCGGGTTGGCCTTCGCAGGGTTCGAGGTCGCCAAGGAATTGCTGCAAAAACTGCTACCCTGAGGTATGGTAACGTATTTTACCCTATTTTTTATTCCTGTTTGATCCTCTCACTCACTTCTTTAGTGATACCCTAGGTAATTAAAAATTTGCTCGCCGTTGAACCATTAGCTCAAAAAACGGATTCCCATGTCCAGGAACAAGGAATTAAATTTAGTGAACACTTGAATCAATTTATGAGAGAGCATAAATTCATTTTTATTTAATTGTGAAGAATCCCAACTTTCAAAGTTTAGCGTAAACTGCTACGTTTAATTGTTTACAATTCCGCACGAAGTCCCATAAAATTGATCCTAGTACCATAGGCTTCATCATAGCCATTACTTTAGGACTTCTGCGATATGAGGTGTGGAAGTATGTAATGCATGGAAATATGTGCACATCAGCTAGCGTGAGAGGCTAATGAAAAATAGGAGCTTGGCAGAATATGGAAGGCATCAAATGGAGAGAAAGCGTTTTTGATAGTACAAGAAAAGGAATGAGAATAATCTAAATGTGCCAAACCTATTTAAAACCTTATTTCCGCCTTGAATTGACTCTTATAAGAGAGTAAAAATGGACAGTGGTCATCAAACGAATTACGGCAATGAGGTCGATAAGGCGAGAGTAATATTAGCACTGAAGTATTTTCATGGTTTTCGGGGGAATATAATTAGAACGTAGGACTTTCATGCAAATCAAATTGTTCATTTGAATGTCCCTTTTTCATGCCGTTGCAGGGTCTTGCAAAGACTGTTCCCCACCCGCCTTAATGTCATTCCCTCTGAGGAGCGCGTGGAATAGTCCCGGAGGGACCTTTGGGGACCGAAGGGGAATCGCCACGTAAAACAAAAGATAACGAGCCGATAGGGCGGTCTCCTGGGCTCGGCATGGAATAGCGCTGCTTCTTACGAATGCTTGCGATGAGAGCTAATACTAAATGGTGTCTCCCACAGCATAATGACTGAGAATGTTCAATATAATGTTAATAATAATTTGCTCCTTATATGGTAAGCTGTCCGCATGAGTTCAGGATGCTCCTTGCAAATTATGTTATGTAGTTATGCCCAAACGAATTATCGCCTCGAATTGAAGTGAGAAGGAAGGTAATGGATACTGTATTGCGTACCAATTAATCCATCAACGCACGCATCTTCGAGCGTCGTCAAATTCGCCCTATTGCTGGAACGGGGAGAAGAAGAGAATTCGATAACAAACGATAAGAAAAGGCACAAGCCCAATCGTTCCACTTTGAAGCCGAATGAAAGTGTTTATCTGTGGTAATAAAACAATTATTTTCTAGCTCACTAATTGGGTTGTTTTTTCAATTCTGACAGATCATAAATTTCGTCAATACATTCATAACCTAACAAACGCTAAAGCCGAGACTCGAAACTTAGATCGCGGAAATGAGTGAATACTAAAACTTATTCAATATTCAGTCCTTCTAAGGTGCTTGTGTAAAAAGTTTATATCTTTAATAAAATGCAAGTTCAGACGGACAAAATAAATAAACCGTGTCCATGGGAACAAGCGAATTTTGTCCAACTCTACATACTATTATACTGTTAAAATTTAACGCTCAGTTAATATTTATTCCCGACTAGTTTTGATGCAGAACTTCATCTTCAATTAAAGCTCTCACTGGGCAGGATCCAGTATGTACATATTAAAAATAGAAGGTGGAGAAACCAAGGTGACTCAACGTGCTGAAAGGGGCTAGACGAGTGGGAAAACCAGAAGTTCTTGAGGATGGGAGAAAAATGAATAGATAAAATTAATGGCGGAGTTTGAGGGTTGGTAGAGAAAGAGGGGAAGACAAAGGAATAGGAAGAGGCCAGTTGGTTGCGAAGAGACGGTCTTTACCTCCTGTTTGAATTCCTTATGTCGTCCATCGTCCCGTCACCCCACGGTGTCTGTGGAAGGAGATGGTGTTCTGTGGTGTTGGCCCGGGTCCGTTGGTGTGTCTGTGAGCCCCTCTGTGGGAATGGCTTGTCTCAAGGAAGGGTCTGTCCGTATTTTAGGGAGGCCGAAGAAAGGTCCGTCCTTCGTCGGAGTATACCCCGGTTGTTCAAATGATAGTCTTCGAGATGAGGCTGTTTTGAGGAATAGGGTGTGGCAGGAAGATGGAGGGGGTGGATATAGGTTTCTTGTGGCGACAAGTGGGAGGTGGCTTAACTGAATGTTTTTGAAGTAGTGGAGAGAGAGACCAAATTAAATTGTCTGAATTATTTCTAATTGTTCTAGGGCGTCTAGTTTCTTTACTTCCCCTTCGACGCGTAGTATTTTGGGATCAAAGTTGTATTTGTGATCGGTTTCAATTATGTGTTTCGTGACCATATCTCTATCGACAATAACAATGCGATCAATTAAGATTATAAAAATTACGAGAGTGAACTTCAAGAGTAATTTCGGAAGGCGTAGTGAATTCAAAAGTTCAGTTGAAAAGAATAAAAAACCATAATCGTCCTCTTTCAGACAATTTCAGGTAATTCTCTCATAAAGTAAGAGAAGTGTTAAGAATGTAAAAAAGGTTGCAGTCCAATTTAAAAAAGAATTTAAAGAGTAATGATGCATATTTCATTAATACGTTCCAAGATACACCACGACAATGCCGAGGTAAACAATAAGCATTTGTGCCTTAAGTTTGACATCCCTTTAAAACTAAAATATCTTGAGTACACCTTGAGATAAATCCAAAGTCATTCCAGTCTTACGTAAGGAAGATACAGGATAAAAGGCCGACTGAATATTCTTTAAAGGGATAAAAAGGCAAACCTGTCACAGACAGAGTAACAAAGGTAAACACTCTCAGCCAATGTTCCCAAAGCGTCGATTATTAACGTATATGAGTTGTAAGGGAATTATAGTGAGCATCAGGGCTATCCATGTTAATGCTTTTTGTAGCCTATGGTAATGATTAAAACCCTCTGTCAACTGAGCTACTTTCCATGGAACAATTTCAGAGTGTGAAAACCATTTGCCTTGACCGGGATTTTTGAATTATTTTTACACTCTGAAATTATTGCATTGCATTGCAGTAATTTCCCATGACTCCGTGAAATGGTACTGTCGCGTCATCTCTCGCATTTTCTTGGCATGCGTTATTTTTGTTTTAGTGGACAAAGTCTATCAAAATGAAATGATGAACCACTTAAAATGAGGAATCGAGTAATTACCAACAATTAAAAGCCTCCTGGTGACATAATCGCACTATGAAGTACTATTCCACAGCCAATTCAAGTTCATTGATAAAACTTCACCCTGAAATAAGAGTGCCATGGATAATTAACTCAACGAATAGATTGTCCATAGAATATGTGAGATTGATCACCAAATTATGGAAATTTGAAAATCATAGAATTATATGGTGCCTATTTCATATGTTTCCACCTACCTCTACGCACAATGTTACAACACCATTCCGGAGTTCTTTAAGTCAGCCACTGAATATTCTCTCATTCCCTACCACATTTGACATCTTGTATTCGCTTGGCATGCTTGAGCCCATCGAATATTCTCCCTCGGTATTCTTAGTCCTCAATACTTCACCACGTTAGTTCTCTTATAAATGATTTCTACTTTTTTCCTAGCGAGCTGATTTAGGATTTGCTAAGCTTTGATTGCAATTTTTTTATTGACGCACTGAAAATTACTTCGTAACTAATCACGATGAATAAAGGTGGAAGGAGATTGGGAAAGGGTAAGTGGAGCATTGAGGGATGAGGGAAGGAAGTTATATACGTGAGGATAATAGAAGTGGAGGGAAAAAATGGGAATCGGGTCTTATTTTATACTATTTTCAGAGTTGCGGATAAAACTGCATTCATAGGTGTCAAGGAGACTTTTTAAGAAACGTTAGTCCCCGGGAAATATAAAACGCAATAAACGTGGGTCTCCAGGTTAGTGTCCATTATGTTTCCCAATGTTAGATTACTATGGTCGATAGGTTTTGAAGGTTACGTTTGAATCTTTTGAGTAGTATGGTTCCCGAAGCATATATTTTGGTGCAAGATGTGAGGTATTTAACTTCAAACACACACGGGGATTTATAAAGTGTTGGGTAAAATTTAACGTGGAGAAGAAACCTTTGACTCTGTTGGAAAGAGAGATTGACCTGTTAGGGCGTTCAGCAGTAGTGGAAAGGCCTTGGATTTTAGAAGGTTAAGAAAGTAGTTTAACGCGTGGTTTTCAGACAATGGACAAGAGTGGGACAGTGGTATTGTGAAAGTAGCCTGCTGCGTTTCGAAAATGCATCGCCATTCCAAGGGGTCTCTATCACACGTAAAAAGGTTTTTTCAATTATTTATCGGACACCAATATTCCCAAGAGCGTACAAAAGCATATCACCGTGCGTTATATACCATATACAATGGGTCGCGAGTGTCAAGACTAGGTAAACACAGATTATCATTAGGTAATTTACCGGTTAAGGTAGGTTTTCGGATGGACACAACTATCATATAAACATTTTGTAATTCCAAACAAAACCCAATCCAGCAAACCTAATCTTTTATCTATTCACCTATCATTTTGATGGGGTGGCAAGTAAATTTAGAAGTTGCAATAGGAGCACTACATCCATCCAATACAACCTCCATCTTCCTGCTCCACGCCATACCTCAAAACAGCATCATCTTGAAGGCTAAAAGCTGAACCACCGGGGTTTACCCCGACGGAGGACGGACCTTTCTTCTCACTCCGTTCCCTACGGAAAAACCATCTCAACAGCGGCTTATTCTCGAACCGACGCAGTAGAACGCCCATCTCCCACTAACCAAAACCGCGGACTGAATCGACACTCGGCACCCGGATGATCCCCAACGTAAGAGACCGATCGGCCGATGGACCGGAGCCAACACCACAAGACATCATCCTCCTTCCCCAGACACCGTGGGGTGAGGCCATAAGGAATTCAAATAAGAGGAAAAGACCGTCTCATCGCAACAAACTGGACTCTTCGTATTCCCTCTTTCTCTACAAACCCTCAAACTCCACCCCCAATTTTACCTGTTCGGTTGTCTCCCATCCTCAAGAGCTTGGGTGTTCCCACTCGCCTAACACCTCCCAGCACGCGGAGTCACCTTGGTTTCCCCACCTCCGATATTTTATATTTATATTGCATTCTGTACAGCGAGAGATTCACTTGAAAATCGAAACTAGTCGGGAATCAATCTTCATTAAGTGGAAAATTGTACTAGTATAATAGTTTGTAATGTTTGGCGAAATTAGCTTGTTATTCGGCGTTAATCTCAAACAGGTTAATATATTTTCTCCTACTGAACTTAAACAACTTGAATTCAATCAGAAGGGACAAACTTTGTAGACAATTATTACCTTGAAAGGGCTGAATATTGAAAAAGTCTTAGTATTCATTCATTTCTGCGATCTACTGTAAGTTGAGAGTCTCGACTTTAGTTTTTAAGGTTATGGATGCATTGAAGAGATTTATGCTCCGTGAGAATTGAAAAAAACGACACAAGGAGTGAACTCGAAAATATTTGTTGTTTTGACCATAGATAAACACTTTTATTCGGTTGGAAACATTGGGCTCAATGAGACTTTCCTACCGTTTGTTTCGGAATTCCTGTCTTCTCCCAATTCCAGCAATCGGGCCACTTTGACGACGCTCGAAGATGCCATATCCCACGATGATTCGATTCCATGCCTATAGGACGGGCATATTCCATGCGCTCCTCGGAGAGAATGACATCGAGGCGTGTCCTTGCAAGTCCCTGGAACGGCATGAAATGCGAGCATTACATGAATCACCGGAGAGTAGTATTGCTAATGTCAAACAAATGAAAAATAAGATGTTGCATGAAAGTCCTGCATTTCAATTATATTCCCCCGAAAACCATGAAAATCCTTCAGTGCTAATATTACTCTCGCCTTATCGACCTCATTGCCGTAATTGGTGAGATGACCTCTGTCCAGTTTTACTCTTCTAACAGTCATTCCAAAGCAGAACCAGAGTATTAATAGCTTAGGTATATTCAAACTATTCCCATTCTTTTTCTTGTTCTTTCAAAAACGCTTTCTCCCCATTTGATGGCTTCCATATTCTGCCAAGCTCTCATTTTTCATTAGCCTCTCACGCCAGCTGATTTGCACATATTTCCATGCATTACCTACTCCCACACATCATACCGCTGAAATCCTAAAATGATGGAAATACTGAAGCCTATGGTACTAGCATCAGTTTTATGGGACTTCGTGCTGAATATCGTATTATACAATTTCGTAAAATTTATGACTAAATAATAATGATGCAACTGCGAAGATATTTTCAATTACCTACGATATTAATAAGCGATTGTGTAATAGGACCGGAGATGCGTAATATAATTGGTTAAAATAAGTTACATTACCTCAGAGGAGTCTTGTTTGAAGAAATTTCCTAGCAACCTCGAACCCGGCGAAGGCCAACCCGGCTTGAAGAGGCCAAATTAGGAATTTGATGGAGACCCCTTTATAGAGGCCTCTCCACGTCCTACTGCAGGGCGGAGAAAGAAGAGAGGCACATGGGATTACTGTATTAAATTTGTAGTCAGGTGTTCGAAAAAAATTATGGTGGATTATTTAAAAAGCTTGCGATGGCACGATGCCTAACCAAAGACTCTAGAAATGGTAATGTTTTTGTGCTTAGAGCGACGCACACGTCTCTGCTACGACATATGATGAGGTTCGTTAAACTAATTTGTAGGATAATACTTAATAAACCATATCACCGACTTGCGAATGGTCTTGATTTTATCAACGAAATTCTTCTTCTTCTCCTCCATGAGAGTAGCCATTTGTTGATGTCTTTGGACGACCTCCAATGGGCATGTTAATAGCATAGCCGTCGCACCGGACGCGTCTCCGCAAGCACCCGGCTCCAAGGGGTTTAACTCCGTCCCCTTGTGCTCTATTGAAACGGAAACCACGTCATAATATTCCGCTAGGCATCCACTGAAAATAATTGGTTTAAAGTTATAAGAAGTTGGAAATGAACTAAATGTAGTGTCGCCGAAATATTAGTAGTGTCACTGTGCACCATTTACTTGGTTGTGTGGTTTTGGAGCTTATGTTCGATATTGGTGGTTTATGGTTCGGTATGGTTGGTGATACTCACATACTTTTGCTTCAGAAAAACGAAATCAAACGTCTACTTCCGTAAACTTGCAAATGCGATTCTCCAATGTACAACACGCTTTCTAAGAACAGTTATTCACAAACCAATATCACACTTGATGACCCTATGATATTAATCATATTTACACACACAATTCCGGAAGGTATTTGATAGAACCTCTGGTGTAAGGTGTTATAACAACAAACACGCATGCATTTCTGCATATAAAATACGTAAATTCACTTTTAAATTACTCATTTTAAACGAAAATCTTACATGTACACATGAATTCGTCTTCATGCATCAATAGAATATTTATTTTGTTTGATTATCCAAATACGATTGGTCACTGTGAAAATTCATTTATGTGATTGGTTTCCATTTTGTTTTGACTGAGTGTTGCGTGGGGGGAAGAACGAGTATTTGAATGGGTTGGTGACATTTTCTACCTCTCTAATTAATTGTTGTATCCTTTTTGACGATTCTTCCTTTATAATTTGAAGCCAAAAAATTCCCTCAAAAAAGCATTACATCTTGGAGCTTCCGTTGTCGTGTAGTAAACCTAGGTCTTGACTTCCCTTTTTGTGAATGAATGTGTATCCAAACTGGTTCATTTAACTTCTTCGACAAACTGGCTTCTCCTAGCTTCTTTGCAACAAATCTTAATATAATCTTAAGTGTTTCTCCACTTAAAAATGTTTTTTTAAAAACTACATGTACAAGTCATAATTAAGTTAATGCTATATACGCACAGACTAAACTATGAAGCACGTTATACCATTTTATCAATCCACATAAATCGTACCCCTTTATTTCATCTAAATTAGATTACTTTTTTATTTTTCAGAGAAACTATGCAATGATCTAATCTCTGAAAAAATATGTAGCAGCAAATATCTTGCAGTAAATATTGTACCGCATAAGGGGTATCAATTTTATATTTCTTTCCTGAGTTTCTCCTACAACTTCCTCCCGTATAACATTTTGGTAGGAACATTATACTAAGGATGGGAACTAAGATATCCTCGTTTGGCTCATATTATATTTCTAAGCTAATGGGCTTAAATCCTTAAGTATATAGTTATCTGTACATGCTTTCCATGTATTTGGAATGTTTTGCACATGGAGATTTAAGAGCTGTTGCTTCTGTGCCACTGTGTTTTTTCATGCCTAGTAGAGTGTAGTGTGGTGCTGGCTTTAATTTTGTCAAATTTTTTAGTTTATTTAGTTTTTATGATATTTTTTATTTGTTTTTAATAGTGGTGGTTGACTTGATAGATATTCTTAGTGGCTTGTAGTTATTTGTTTCCCGCTTCTCTGACTGGTTATTGGCGAGTACTCTTTCTCTTCTTTTCCACCGAGTAGCCGCGTAAGCTACGTAATCCATTATAAATATTTGACGGATTCGTGAAATTTTACTTTAAGTACCGCTTTATAAAGACAACAAATTGCTTAGCATAGTGCATTTAGGATGCTTATTTTGGGAACTCGTTAATCAAACTAGGATGGCTTCAACTCGGTCTCCTGTTGCCATGCTTAAAAACGCTAGTGAATGCGCGAATCTAAGGACTCGTATCGCCACGTTGGAGAAATTAGTGCGGGAGCTTCATTCAAAGGTCGACGACTGGGTGGTTTCTCTCGAGGGGGATGGAGATAAGGGTAGGAATTTGAAAGTCCGCCACGCCAATAGGGAAGCACGGATTCGTCCGAATGCTAAAAGTGGCTGGGAAATCAAGGACCTACCTCGTTCCCCATCTCCCAATAAAGGAGTGTCGTCCGTACGTACTCCGAGAGCCCTGTCCGGGAGTCAGCGGACAGGAAGGGAGGGAATGTTAGTGATAGGTAGTTCGAATGCCCGCCGTGTAATGGTCCCATTGAGGGAAAGGGCGCTTCGCGAAGGCGTTGATCAACTTTAAACGTAAAGTACTTGGCGAGTATTTTGACACTGACCTGCCAGCTAGAGTGATAAAATCTTTAGCTCCTAGCATCGCCCCGTACCTTGAAATTATATTTAACAAACCCCTCACTGAATGCAAAGTCCCTCAGAATTGGAAAATTGCTCTAACAGCGCCTGTATTGAAAAGTGGTGAAAGGGAGGACCCCAGTAATTACAGACACATTTCTCTCACTTCTATATGTTGCTAAATTTATGGACACATAACTATTAGTTCCATAATGAGATACCTTGATAACATTAACTTTTTAAGTGACAATCAACACGGATTCTGAAAAACCTGCTCCTGCGAGAGACAATTAGGATTATTCACACAACTTATTTTTATCGGGTGCAAGTGGATGCGAAGGCCTCATTTAGAATACGCATGTAGCGTATGGGATCCGATTGAAAAATATCTTATTCGGGAAATTGAGAAGGTTCGACGCCGTGCAGCCCGTTTCGTTAAAACACGATGAAACCAACAGCTTCACTGAAATTCTTGTGAAGTTGGAGAGATATCCAAGGATCTAAGGATATCTGAAGATCAGAATTAGACAATCCTGCATTGAGTGCACAGGGGCTTATTTGGCATGGAGGTGGACTTTCAGTGAACACGTGAAAAGTAAATTAAAACTTTGGAGACGGAAATATTAAGGACTGCAACAATGCTGTGTATTTTAAGCTTACGAGAAGAAGATATTAGAAGAGTAACGATTTAAAAAAATCTGTTGGACAAAGAACATAAAAACGAGCGTTTTTTGGAATGGCTATTTACGATGAAAGGATAAGACATATGTCTATGGAAAATTTTATAGTCAATAGATCGGTATTCACTTAATTCTGGTAAAATTGGTTAAAAAACTAACGAGCCATCATTTATGCCTTGAAGTTGATTTTTGCCAAATCTAATGGTGCCACAGCAGTTTCGGCGAAGACGGACGATTCCAAAAATTCCTTTCCCAACGTAAAAGAGATTTAAGAATGTACACTTAGCTGCATTCACCGTTAAAAATGGGAGGAGACAAAGAGAAGTTATAATTTATAGCTCACTTCGGAACAGTTATCAGGGCACGTCCTCGCACAACCGACACTTGGTGCCAAATGACAACTATTGACCATAGGGAGGCAGGAACTTCAATGATACCCAGGGTGCATCTGCTTGCATCCGTAATTTTCTTTTCAACGGATTACTGTTTAGATACCTTGCGTAAATTGGGAGGATGTCTCTTTAGTAGTGATGTTGAAAATGTATTTTTATTACCCCCGTCATACTACGGTAGGAGAGATAATGTAAATGAAATCAATTTAGTTAATAAAATAGTAATTTTTTTGTAAAAGGTACTCTTAGTTCCAGGTAATCTGGACTCTCACATTTGTTCTGTTTATGTGAGGGCTCAACTTCATCAGAGGGAGACACCTGGTGCTCTGTGGGCTCCCCTTAAAGGATAAGGGATCAGAATAGCATTGCCCGACCGCGGTGAAGGTAAAAAAATATTCGTGTTAAAATTAGCCTCGTGTGCATTCACCCCCTACCACACACCCTAGCCGTGCCATGAAGGGGTCTGTAAAATACAGAAAAACGCTACTTATTCCCCCTAAACTTCCCCGTGACACGTACAGCACTAGAATAATTTCAGTTTTCCTGTTAAACTAAGGTACATCACGGCATCCTAGTGCCCAGCACGCTCTACCACTAGGCTGGACTACGGGCAGGCCCTCTCAGTTTCGAGATTCGAAAATTCGAGCGATACCCTTAATATTATTAGCGGCAGTTCAGGGGAAGGGGACTCTTCCTTCCATTGCCAGAGTAGTAATAATACTTATGCGCCCGTATTGTACTTGAATTTTCGAGGCGTCATCTTCTCTCATCCGTCTGCACAGCTAATCTGTTTATCCTAGTCAAGGCAACCGCTTTCAATTTTAACGAAAAGTTGTTTGAATTACTGTTTTCAGTCGCTCCACATGAAAACCCTATTGGCGAGATTATGCCTTCTAATGTTGGAAATTACTTTCTCAGAAGACAAGTTTAGCAGGAGCCAGGGAAATTACACGTACGCATTCAAATTTGATTGAAACGCCGCTAAAAGTTTCGTCAAGAGATAATTATCCAAGGGTTCCTCTCGCGAATAGTTTTTATGATTCTGGTTCAGTTGGTGGTTGTGGAAGAAGTCAGTATTATTTAAGGCATAGTAGGTGCAGCTGCATGCCTACGAAATGTAAAATTCATGCTGACCATTTTTTATATACTTTGTGGAAAATTATTATTCTATCATCGTTTGCATTCTTTCAATGGAATTCTATTCTAATAGTTTAATTTCTGGAATGGTAAAGAGTTCGTTAGTGCATTCAAGGGCTGACCTTGGGTCAGCGAAACCCCACTCGCAGCTCTAATATAGTGATAAAAAAACCGAAGACAGTATAGATATTAAATGTCGTTAGCTATTTCTCACAATAACAAGGATAATACGTAATTTCCCAGTGTAATAAAAATGCTTATGTCCATTTTCTTTAAACAACCTAATTATATTTTTTATTTCCCGCATTATATCCATTCTTCTTATATTCCCTTATATTATTTTTTCCCTTTTATTCCCTTATATATTCCCTTATTCTTATATTCCCGCATTCTTCTCCTCCATGAGAGTAGCCATTTGTTGATGTCTTTGGACGACCTCCAATGGGCATGTTAATAGCATAGCCGTCGCACCGGACGCGTCTCCGCAAGCACCCGGCTCCAAGGGGTTTAACCCCGTCCCCTTGTGCTCTATTGAAACGAAAACCACGTCATAATATTCCGCTAGGCATCCACTGAAAATAGTTGGTTTAAACTTATAAGAAGTTTTAAATGAACTAAATGTAGTGTCGCCGAAATATTAGTAGTGTCACTGTGCACCATTTACTTGGTTGTGTGGTACGGAGCTTATGTTCGATATTATATTAAGGACTCGAACCAAGCTGCATATTTTAAGCTCACGAGAAGAAGATATTAGAAGAGTAACGATTTAAAATAACCTGTTGGACAAAGAACATAAAAACAAGGATTTTTTGAAATGGCAATTAACGAAGAAAGGATAAGACATGGAAAGATATGGATAAGAGATGGATAAGCTGGAAAATTATATAGTCAATAGATCAGTATTCACTTAATTCTGGTAAAATTGGTTGAAAATCTAACGAGCCATCATTTATACCTGGAAGTTGATTTTTACCAAATTGAATGGTGCCACAGCAGTTTTGACGAAGGCGGACGATGTAGCCCCAGCTAAGAGACACGACAAAATATTTTGTCGTCTTTCCTGCTTGGACTTTAACGCCTACTGGAGTCGTCCCGGCAGCCGATGTGTAATTGGTGATTGCCGCCATTCACTCAAGTGGACCAATTCGCAATTTAAGACCAAGTGTACTTACTTTTCTGAACAAGGTCGAAACTCTATATTCCGCTATCCTTTGTAAACACCTCCCTTCTCTTTCTCCCGCTTTCCTACTTGCTCCGCCTTTCTTTCCTCCCCTCTCTCTCCCTCCTTTCCTTCATTTCCAAACAAATCCACTCCCCTACTTCCGGAATGTTAAATTTATTTTGATGGTACACGGCTGAATTTTTTTATCTTATGCAATACCTCGAAACCCGTTTTAAAATAAATTTTATCAAGTGGAAAAGTTATACGATGAGTTATTAATTAAGTCCGACTTCCCTCACATCACGCCTGAAGCTACTGAATTTGACAAAAACTTGTTTTCAACTGTTTTATAAATGAATGTTAGCGAGAATTAGGACTATCCGCATTTATGCTTTTTGTAGCCTATGACCATGCATGACAACCTCTGTCAACTGAGTTACTTACATTGCAACAATTTCCGCGTGTAAAAACCGCTCGCCTTGACCTGGATGTTAGAATTACTTATGCACTCTGAATTTCCGGCATTGTAATGCACAAATTTCCCATGACTCGCAAATTTACTGTCGCGGTATCTCTCTAATAACATTAAAAGAATCCCTTGATAAAATGATTGGTGATGATATCCATAATTATTTTAAGGTTAAAAACTATTTGACATAATGATAGGATTTTATTCAAAATATTTACATTGGTTCAAGACCTTTGGATTTAATTCTAGGGTGTAATAAATGTCATGGATCTTTTCTGTCATTTACTATGGAAGTGTTTTTTTAAATAAAAGAATAGGAACAATTGCTTGATTTTCAATAAGCTGGCAAAAAATCATAATATCTAAGCATTAATAAGTGTACATTTGCTATTATGTAATGTATATGCAGTGATGTGTTTAAACATGCCATTATTTCATGTGGACAAACCAAAGGGGAAATGCAAATTTAACATTTACAATAGCAATTAAAATGTGAGAAATCGATTGGCTCATTTTGTATTACAACATATAAAGATGTGCGTGTTAAGCAGTATCAATGTATTAGCACTATCTGTTTTCTTATTTTGATAATCAATGTACCATTAATTGCCTAATCACATGGCAAATGAATTATTGGAAGTACTCACTGCAATACCAATGACAATCCATGGTTATTTTGAATTTACCTTTAAAATTTATCAGAATACAATTTCTAAATGATTTTTTTCGTTAATTGTGTGAAATAATGCCTGCATTGTCTCCGGACATGACCTCATTTTAAGGTACTCTTAGTTCCAGGTAATCTGGACTCTCAAATTTGTTCTGTTTGAGTGAGGGCTCACCTTCATCAGAGGGATTTACGCCTTGAAGTAAATCTAGGCATCTGAGGCACCTGGTGCTCTGGGCGCTCTTCTTCCACTGCCTGCCAAAACTTCCTGAAGAAGTCTTCAGGGTGTCCATCCTTTCCTTCACATTCCAGTCTTTTCTTTCGCTCCCCAATCTCCTTCTCAACACATGCAACATGCTCCTCCTCCCCTCGGTCTCTGCCCTCATCTGGAAGAAGGCCCTTCTTAGCTCCTCCATCGTCTTAGCCTTCCATTCTCTGCACCTCCTCCCACCACTACCCTCCTCTTGATCTCCCCCTCATGGGATGACACACCCTCTTCCTCTGCCCATTCATTATAATAAATATACTCCTCTCCTTTTCTCGATTCAAAGCAACCTATGAATAAGAAGGAACGTAATTACGTTGATTAAACAACACAGTTGAATACGAGAAATCATCTTTCAATACTTTTAATTTGAGATCATTCACTGCACAATTACTAGTAGTAATTATTTTGAAGCAAGGCTGTCCTATATTGACTGATTGATTGATCATATAGGTAGTATCTGTTAGGAATATTTAATGAGATACAAACACAGAAGTCCACCCATTGTTAAATGTTTGAAATTCAAGAACCAAGATTATTATTATTATTAAAATGTACATGTGCAAATAGACAAATGTCAGGTGGCACATAAGTCCCAAGTGTTACAATAAACTTGCCTTGGAAAAATAACATGGTTTCTGAAATACAATCAACATCACAAAAGATAATAAATAAAATAAGTCTGAAAAAAGAAAAAAAAATACACTTTAAGGAAATTTCCAAACACCAATCTGTAGTACATAAAAAAAAATCCCCATTTCATTAACATTATTTTCCCAATCAACAAGAAAAAAAAATTAAGCTGTTACATTTAATTTTATACAACACATCAATCAAATTCAACAGAAGCTGTTTACATCTTTTCTTAAAAGTTTGGACTCTGTTAGGAAAGGGCTTAAAAATTTTTGCAGGGTAATTGTTCCAATCAACAATTGTTTTATTTAGAAAAGAAAATTTCTTTTTATTCGTTCTTTGTGCCCGGCATTTTACCTTAAAATTGTGGTCATTTCTCCCTATAAAATTCGGGTTTCCCGCCTCTTTCCTTAGATCTGCCCAAGCCTTCTCCCCATTCAGAATGAGGAACATTCCAAAAAGTCTGCTTACTTTCCTTCTAGTTTGTAAAGGTTCCCAGCCCAACGTTTTTAGCATGTCAGACACACTATCCATCCTCCTATGCTTCCCCAGTACATATCGGGCAGCCTTTCTTTGCACCTTTTCTAGTTTCTTGATTTGTCCTTCTTCATAAGGGTCCCATACTAGAGAAGCGTACTCCAAAATTGGTCTTACCAGGGTCTGATACGCCTTCTCCTTAGTTGCTTTAATGCTCCCTTTGAGGTTTCTCATGACCCAATGAAGAGTTTTCAAAGCTTTCTTAAAAATGTAATCCACATTTAGCCCCCACCCTAAATCCTTGGTTAAATATACACCTAAGTATTTGCAACTATCACTTCTAGGAATGACATTTTCTGAGAATTTATATTCCCTATTGTTTCCATTTACCTTGTTACTAAAGGTGATGGATTTGCATTTGCTAACATTAATATCCATCCCATTTTTTGTCACCCACTCCGCCATTTTATTAATGTCCCTTTGAAGTATGTCGCGGTCTCTGTCATTTTCTATTTTCCTATAAATGATACAGTCGTCTGCAAAAAGTCTTATCTGAGAAATAATATCTACTGGGAGATCATTTATGTATATTAAAAACAAGAGCGGGCCAAGTACGCTTCCTTGTGGGACACCCGATGTTACCCTTGTCTTTTCAGAATAGACTTCTCCTAATTTGACCCTTTGTGAACGACCTTCCATGAAATTTTTGACCCACGAGATTACTCTTCCATCAGTGTGCAGTGGCAATTGGCCCATCTTTAGCACTAAGAGATCGTGGTCAACTTTGTCAAAGGCTTTTGACAGATCGACTATTATACCATCCACTTCTATTCCCACATCCATAGAGTCAAGCATTTCTTGGCAGAACCCTAATAGCTGAGTTTTGCAAGAGTGCCCTTTTCTAAAACCGTGTTGGCGACTATACAACCAATTCTCACTCTCCCACAAATTCCAGAGATAATCAGCCAATATCTTTTCTAATAGCTTGCATACAACAGATGTCAAGCTTACTGGTCTATAATTATCAACTTGTGCCTTATCTCCTCCTTTGAAAATTGGCGTACCATATGCCTCCTACCAATCATTTGACAGGGCGTTATTGTTTAAGGTAACATTGAATAAGTGATTTATATAATTTGAAACTTCACTACCACCCAATTTGAGCAAGTCAATTGAGATACCGTCGGGCCCTTTTGATTTATTTGCCCTCATTTTCGTTATTTTTTTAATAAATTTCTGCGCTCGTCGTTTTAATACTTTTGGTGTTTAATATTATCTCTACTCCTTGTTTACTCAGAGATGTATCTACAGGATCCTTTTTGTTTACCATCACCTTAAATACACTTGCATACCAATTATTAAATGCATCAGCCTTTTCCTTATCGTCAACGATTAGTGTTCCATCCCCTTTTTTTAAAGCTGTTATGTTTTCCCTGTTGTCTTTCCTCATCCGGAGGTACTTATAAAATTTATTTCCATTATCTATCCCGATTATTTTCTGTAGAAAACTTTCTTTGGCTATTTTCTTTTCTCTATTTAATTCACGAACTAATTGTTTGTAAATTATGAGCCATTCCGAGCTCTCGTTCCGTTTTTTGTGAATCACTCTCAGTTTTTTCTTCAAGGATCTGATTTTGCGGTTGTAGAACTCTGGGTCCGTATTTTCTTTAAGAATTTTTTTCGGGACAAATTTGTTTAATCCCTCCTCCATTATCCCCTTAAATGTTTTCCAGATTTCTTCTACATTCTGCCCACCACTTGCCCATTCCGAATACTTTTCCCTTAAAAAGGTCTGGAACCCTTCCCTATCACCACGTTTATATTGCCAAACTGTCTTTTTGTTTACTAGCCCCTTATACTGAGCCCCCTCCCAATTCAGGTACATACGCACAGCTGAATGGTCACTTATTCCCGGAAGGACTTCAACTTCCCCTACCCACTTTTCCGGTCTCACAAGTATGACGTCGAGGATGTTTCCCCCGCGCGTGGGTTTTTCCACCAACTGTACAAAACCCTCCTCGTTTATAAGACGACTAACGATTTCTTGGGCCTTCCCAACCCCCACCGTGACCTCGTCTGCCTACCATTGAACACCTGGAAGGTTTAAGTCCCCCGCTATGAGGATATGATCCTCAGGGTTAGCCGAGCATATGTCTGCTAATACCTCGACTGCGTACATCCCTTCGTTGGGGCTTCTATACATAGCAACAATTTTTGAAGTTTTCCCTCCATTCCTACCTTTAACATGAACACATATCACCTCACAATCATTTCTTATCCATTCCAACGTGCTTATAAGTTTTTTATCTACACATATGAATATCCCCCCTCCACGACCATCCCTATCCCTTCTGTAAACTGCCAAATTTTGAGGAAAAATCTCGTTTGACATAATGCGATCACTTAGCCACGACTCCGGGCCTATCACAATATCCGGATTACATGCATCAACTAACGTCTCGAAATGACATAGTACTTTATTTAGAATACTTCGGCAGTTTACCTGCAAAACTATTAAGCCCTTACCTTCCTTTCCTTCGGAATTGTGAGGTACACCTCTTGTGCCCATTACAGGTTTCCCTGCTCACTGAGCTTTAGTGCGACATTTTTAAACAGATTTGACAAAACCCGGGATCCTTTTCTGTTTAAATGCACTCCATCGCGGCCCAAGTGACTGTCACCGACCCAACAATTAGGGTCCACGAATGTCAGACTTTGTTGCACGCAGACCCACTCTATTCCTTCGTTAATGGCGTCGATTTTCTTCCAATGTATGTCCCTTCTACGAAGAATTCCACTTATAACAATTTGTGCACTTTTGAACTTATTTTTGGCCGAGGTCGCCAAATCCCAAATAAAACCGATCAGATGGTCTTCTGACTTAGCACTTCGTACGTCATTTGTCCCTATGTGAATTATGACAACTCTTTCATCACCTTCACTAGCCATATTAGCTATTTTGTTGTCCAAATGTTCCACTCTTATCCCCGGAAAACACTGAACGCCTTCGTCGGTACTTTCGCCACAACCACTGACGTAACGTATTATAGAATCACCAAGTATTTTTACTTTGGGTGACCCTGGATCACCAAGAGACGTCCCCTCCCTTGACACTATGTCCTCCCTCATCGGAATCACCTCCCTCTTCGGACTCACATTTATTCTATCCTTCCTTTTATCTCCTCGCTTCTTAGGCTGCTCTCTCGGTAGGATGCTTGCCCGTATTTCTCCAGCCCGATCGGCATCTGCATCACATGAGCTTCTGGTCGGCCTTAAATCTTCCGGTTTCCTCTTATCAGACCTTCGGACAAAGGGGAGATCATCTTCGACTTTTTGTTTCACCCGCCGCCTCATCTCTGCTAAAGATGCTTTTATGATGAAGATGAAGTTCCTCATTTTCAGCGGAAAGGCTGCAAATTGTCTTTCGAGCGATGCTTAAATCCGCTTGCAGCTTTTCAATTATCACCTCTTTTTCTTCTAAACCTCTTCGATTCTTTTGACTTTCACACTTACAGCACTGCCAATTGTCACTCACGCAATCCACCAGTTTACTCTTAGAGCAATTAAAGTGGTACCAAGAGTAACACCCACTACACTGGACTCCATTTCTCAATTTTCTACGGCAAATAATACACTTGACGTCCACCGCCATGCCCTTTCCCATTTCGCCCACGGGAGTGTGCCTTCTAGCGGTCTCTAATCCTCTCGAGCGGTGACTAATGCGCTGCTTTAAAACACGTCCGTCTACTTTGAGGGTCCGTGAGGAACTGATTTCCAACGTGATCATGGTAATTACTTCCAAACTTTACACTTGGGTACTAATAGTTACATTTTTTTAGAGCACTACCTAGCAGAGTAATTACTGACATTTTTAAAATGTTAACGTTTTTAAGAATTTCAGTTTTTGGGCGCAGACTATTCCCATAGAAATATAATACTGTATATCCACTTTGTTCTCTCCTTCCCAACTCACTACGTTCCAAAAATTAATAAGAAAAAATTCCAACGAAATGGAGACTTCAAAAATATCAATTTTTTTAAACAAATGAAATTAATCTAAATATGAATGATAAGTTGGAGACTTAAAATTCCAATTTCCAGAACAAAAGGAGTTCTTCGTATTCTACAGACCATGACAATAATGCCATTCCCAACACAAAAGAGATTTATATTTTCAAGAAGTATAAATCTGAAGGACGAGACAATTAACTATCTATAGGAAGGAAAGCCTATTTAAATCTTGATGCAGAAGAAAATGACGTTGACCGCGCGGAAAATATCAATATTTGTGCACCGCCTAATGGGTAAATGGATATAGTACCCGAGAAATGAGAAGAGCCGTGTTGGCACAGTAAAGAATAAATCAAAATGTCTGACACAAGGTACTCTAGGGAATGCTGTGACGAAAGCGGTTGTCTTGTACATCTATTCGATGAGAACTAACGGATGGGAAGTCTTCAGCGCAAGAATTATGATGAACTTGCAGGTTTTTAATATGTAGATTTCTCGGGGATCTGAGAAAATGACCTGGACAAAGAGGAAGGAAAACTACGAAGCTATGATTGTAAGGCGGGGGTGTAAAACGGGATATCTGAGGACGTGACAGAAGAGAGCATTTGAAGGGATTCAAAGGTTAGGAAGGGTATTCACGATTATCAAAAATTATTTCAATCCATCGCCAGTGTTGGACTTCAATTAATCCTCGAAAATTCAGTGGTAATGAATTGGAAATCCTTCACAAAGTATAATTTTAACCGTTTGATACTTTCGTATAACATTCTTAGGAATTCAAAATGGTGCTCATACCCCACACCTTTACCTTTTTATTCCTCCGCGGTTCATTCAGTCGCCGTTCCTCCCGAATCTCAGACCCCTCGTTCTTCTAAGACGAACAACCGCATTGTAAAGCATCATCCACCGCCTTAATTCCCACTGAAAAAATTACCGTTCTTGAATTTTAACACTTCTTAATCGTTGGAAGCATGTGGCACTGGAGTGGAGTTCCAGCCATTATCATTGTATTTCACATGGTAATATAAAAGATTCGTCCAGAGATAAATATCCAAGGGTTGCTCTTGCGAATAGTTTTTGGGATTCTGGTTCAGGTGGTGGTTGTGGTAGAATTCCATATTATTTAGGGCGTAGTAGGCGCAGTTGCATAACTACGAAATGTGAAATTCATGCTTAACATTTATTTTTACTTTCCATGTAAAGTAATATACTAGCACTGTTTGCATTGCCTACATGCAATTCTATCCTTGTGGTATCATTTATGAAATGTTAAAGAGTTTGTAAGTGCATCAAGGGACCGACCCTGGGTCAGCGAAACCCCATTCGAAGCTCTAATATATTTATGAAAAACCCGTAGACATGATGGACATCAAATGGCGTTGGTTATTTCTCACTACATCCGAGGGTAATACGTTATTTCCTAGTACAATAATTCCGCTCTTGTCCATTTCCTTTAAATAACCTAATTATATTGCATATTCCCCGGATTATAACAAAGACTTTGCTCAAAGATTCTCTACAAGTAATCCTTCCCTTTCGTTAATGTCTCGACACTTAATTCTATCAAGTCCCAATGTATCCCCCCCAGGGATGAGGAATTTATTAGAGGAGGTATCTCAATACTCAATATCCTATAAATACGTGCTTGGACTGTGTACCTATGAGGAAGGCCTAATAATAAAGATCCACTTGATTAATTGATCAGTAGTAATAAGAACTCCAACATCTTAAGTAGAGCTCCCTTACATTTCAGAAAATTGCGATTAGAAATTCCATTTCCTAAGCTTTTAGTTTCCAAATAGTCAATTTTAACAGTTTACTGCTTCAAATGTCTCAATGATCTAGTTTGCCACCTGTTCATTAGAATTTATGGCGTATAAGAATTATTGCAGCCATAATTTCAATTATCCATTACTTCAGGGCTCCATTTCAACCTCATTTTCAGTAGCCTTTTTTATTAATTATTCTTGACAATTTAGTAGTCCTGAGATGATGATGGTAGTAATACCTCTATCATATAAATTGAAAATGGCCACAACGCCATTAACTTACTCTTTTGGGTTTGTTTGAACCTATGAAAAACGTGGAAGAATTGAACGAAACAAGAGGGAACTTAAGCCGAATGAAACGAAACTAAGGCTTCGTACACGAAACAATTCCACTCTGTGTTCAGCAATTTCGATTGCACACGTCATTACGCATGGAACAGTAAGAGATGTTGTGAGATGCCAAAAAGTATGGTCTTACCTGTTTTGATATCTTCACCGATTTATCCTGCCAATTCAGCATGGTGCTTATACCCCGCACCCTTACCATTTCATTCCTCAGCGCTCCTCGCTTCTATGCGCGGTCCTCAACCCTCGTTCTTCTAAGACGTACAGCAGCACAGTTATTCATCACGCACCAACTTCACTGAAAAATAGGACCATTGCATGTGCAAACTTTAAAATTAATTGCTGGAAGCATATGGCAGAATGTCTAGTTCCAGTCATTAACATTGTATTTGGTTTGGTAAAATAAAACTTGTCAAGAGATAAATATCCAAGTGTTCCAAGAAAATACGGGAGATGCCGCAGCAGTTAATTTTATCAGATTAATTCGCTAATAGGTATTTCAATGCAACAATTGCAGAGTAATAATCATTCGCATGGAATCTTCCCGGTCAAGGTGAATGATATTTACAGTAAAATTGTTGAATCCGGGAGTTTTTCTTGCGTATAATTTCTTTGGTACTTGTTTAGTTGCTGGTTGTGACAGGAGGCAATACAATTTAGGGCGAGTACATAGGCGAAGTTCCATACCTGCCAAGGTGAAATCCTTGCTTACCATTTCTCTTAATTTTTCTGTGCTTTTAGTTTATTCAAATGCCAGTTTATTTTGTGATACATTTGAGTTGAGACTACTTGTCCATCCACCGTTTTAAGGACGCCATAGAATACAGGTTGTGATTTCTCCACAGGTCTTGTGTGAAGCAGTAAATCTTCATGAATTTTGTAAGCGGCCTGGGCTAAGCCATGTCGCCGATTTATACCGATAACCGAAGTTAAAGAGTATCACTACAAATATTAAAAAAAACTTGTGGAGGCTAACCATTTCCACTGAAAATAAATCTGTAAATATACAAGTATTTTCCGCAATAATTTTAAGGTAAATTCGGAATTTTGAATAATTCCGTAACGAAATTCCGAACTTAAGACCTTCAGTACAGCGTTTGATCTCGAGTGCTTACTTCCTTTGCCAAATGCAAGAATTGCTTCGCGAACGGTCTTACACCGCAGTTTGATGGTTACACGAGTGAAACATATCATATATTCCATACACGTGGCCAGAATACTCCAGTTTCGTTTCGTCGTCTCCTCATGTGTGGCGGTAGATGCATTGAGGTAGAATGGGATTGATTGACTATAAGGAAGTACTTTCATATAAACGGAATAACTGGTCGTAATTTTCATTTGGGGAGAGCGAGTTTACAGGTCCCTAACATTTTTCTAGGCAAGGGTTGTTCTTTGGTGATATATTTGTAATGGGGAGTGTTTTTCAACTGTGGTGAAGAATTACCATTTTCTGAAATTGATGTAGTAACACCCTCTGCATTGCTTCAATTAAATTTCATTCGTATTAACTAATTTCTATACTGTTCAGCAGTTCGTTAGCAAATGTAGGTGGTTTAAGATTTGTCTGTTTAGGTAAACCACATTCTAATGTTTTAATATGAGACCTCTCAGAGAGATCCCAGACCACCTCCATTAACTGGAGATGGACAGTAAATGTAAGCTGTCTCACGATTTTAGAAGAGAATAGTTATGTGCCCAATGCAATAAGTATGTTTCTATTCGCGTCTAATTAGAAAATTTGATATAGCAACCTCCCGGATATTATGACACAGGCCGACCTCTATGACTGCATACTTAAAACAGTGCAACTGCGACGGCAACAGGTAAGTATAGGCGGCTCTATTTCCCATCTGCATTCCAGAAATTAATATTGTCTCGCGTTAATGTCTTCATAAAGAACACTTATATCTCACCATATATTCCACCATGGACAGGGGATTTTGTGGAGTAGCTACACATTTAGGCCAATTGATTACAATGGATAACTATCCGATTACGCCAGGGCATTTATAGAGCAATGCAATTGAAATGGACGAATTTTTGGGCAGAAATTATCTATCGACGTTTAATCTCCTACAGGTCAATGTTTTTAATATGCATAAGCTCATCCAGGTATTTAACCGAGCAGCTGTGGAATAATGATTGTCTATGATTAAATCGCGGGTCTCTCCTACGCGGGCCTTTGACAGTAACACTTCCGAAGCTAATCTTTTCATTTAAGTGAAAAAACGCGCACAAGAAGGGAATGGACCAGAAACAGTTTTGGTAATACGCGACGGTAAAAATGGCTTGCTTCTCACTAATAATGTCTTTGCTCTAGTATATTACTAAGAGAGCTAAAGTACATCTTGCGATAGATATTGCTACAAGTTGATGCTACCAGTGCCATTCCTAATTATAATTATGATCATTATTATGAATATAATCATGATCCTTTTCAAGCTGTCAGGGCGTCAAAAGTGACAATATTGAGCCTTTGTGCTAAAATTGTATCAATAATGTGGTTTGTCATTGAACTGTTAATTTTTCTACTTATCATGTAGTTTAATCAATGGAGGAAATATTCCTCGCTCTCTTCTATCCATTAAGTACCCGTTTCACATCTGACGCCATGCGGCAAAGAATGATCAACTAATCAACATGATTGTTCCATGTGTGATAGCAATGCTGCAGTGGTTTAGTTTTGAAACTTACGCAATGTGTTCCAAACCGAACCCTATTACTTACATAAGGATAGTACGAGCAAATGTCAACTGCAGAGTAATTTAGCACGTAGACATGTAATACGCGAAGACAAAGTACGATAATGAATTATATTAAAAGTTTCATATGATACAACTCTTGAGAGGAAGAAATAATGGAAACATTTCAAAGAATACATTCCTAACACGGATTACAAAACATTTTTCATTTTAAATGTGCAATGGCACCACCAGTTAGGAGCCACTGGGAGACAATTTTGGGGGCGGATTGTGTGAAACGTTGAGCTCAAAACATTGTATTATATGTCCAAATCGGACAGTAGCAAGGGAGGTAACGTCATCGATTAAGAATTAGGAATCTCAACAGCTAAACTGTGGGGAATAGAACGCGAAGCTGTCCATGGGGGTCGTAGAACGAGTACATAACAGAGAGAAATTGACAATTTAAGGTAGGGTATGCGAAATGAGAGGGGCATACGACTGCGAAGGACCACCCGAAAGGATAATTGAGGAAAATATGGCCTCCGACATATTCCCTATTAGTCTCCTAGACTAAAACTCATCCTGAAATAATTGACCAATTGAGCCACTTAATTCCTCTATCGATGGTTACAGTTGTTTAGTTCAATCACTGCCGATTCATCCACACGGATATGCAGAAAATTCTTATCTGCACAGGAATGCACTAATAATGTATAAACTTAGAAAACAGATCTCCATACAGTAGGAAATTATTAATGTTTATTATTCATACCGTATATTGCCATTGAAAAAGTCAGTAGTGGCGAAAAAAAATAAAAAATGAAAATGCAGTTATGTCCGATTAATGGAAAAGCAGAATTAGTTATCCCGGGTAGACAAAGTAATCTGGATCAAGGCTTTTAGGAAGGCAGGAATGAAGGTAAAAAAAGGTGAACCTAGGATTGGCAATCAGGAGAAGATTCTCAATTGAGCACGGGAGGATTAGGTTGCATGTCAAAAAAAAACAGCGACGATTAAGTAGCATTGTAGGACTCCATGCCTGCATGAAGAGGGGAAAGAGTCATCAGGCGTGTGCAGGCAATTTCAAATTTTCACACCCAGGATATAAACACTGGTTCCTCCAACTAATATCAGTATATGAACCCATCGACTGACAATAGGGACTTGACTTTTGGTAAATAATGCAAATGATATGACCTGGGATAGCGCAATTGCTCGTAAGAATGCAGCAAAACGAGTAAATGGGGTATTTCATTTAAGTCCCTTAAGGGTTGGAAGTCTTACGATGCTCAATTTAAAAAGTGTGCAAGGTCGTTTATGATTAGAGTACCCAATTGTTCGAGCAAAAGAACACTCCAGTACCACATGAAAACAAAAGTAAATGACCAGCATTGTTTAGCAGAAATTATTGTGTTACAGGTGACAAGAAAAAATTAACCGTAAACTAACTCTTTCGATTTTGGCGGGAAAGCTTAAACGGATGGCTACTTTTATGAATTTATTACCGCAGCAAATATTTGATCGCCAGGATCAACATGGGTGGGAACATTTCCAAGGTTTCAGCGTACAACTGAACGGACGCAATGCAAAGGGTTAAGGTAAGAATGTTCAAACCGAGCAGACCCGAGTTTCCGGGAGTTTTACGTTTTGGCTAAGTGTATGACCATACGAGTAACATTCTCTATATAAACCGGTCCCCGGATATTTAATCATCGATGGCACAAGAGGTGTCACACTAAACCAAAGTTCAAGTCTAAGCGATATAATTCATAATTTTATTTGCTAATAAAACCAATATGCGAAAGATACTGTGACAGTGACGGGAAAGCACAGGGTACAAGTTACGGTATATTGCGATGAAAAAAGACCCCGAAAGACATGACTTTACGTGTAAGTCCCGTTGCGGTGGACACCGGTTACGCGATCTTTGGCGAATAAGTAAACAAAATGGTTAAAGTTACTTCCACCTACATCTATTCGATTTTTTTCAGGAATGACAGTCATGTCAATGTAATACGAAAGGGAATGAGAAGGGAGGAAAAATGAAGAGAGATAAGGAGAGATTGAAAGATTGCACGAGTTTCCTTTTGCTGACCCAAAGAGGTATCGCGCACAGCTCGTTGGAACCCATTTTCCGGCATTCGTCAAAAGGTGAGAACGAAGGCCGATGGCCGGTCCATCACGTCCCTTCTGTAGGAAATACAGAGAGGTACGTCCTACTGATACCATGTTACAGCGGTCCATTAAAACAGGAATCCGCTGCCTTCGGAAAAAAATCAGAGGAAGGAACGTGAAGAAGGATGATTGATAATGGAACAGGAGGAAAGAGAGCGATGGGATGATGCAATATAAGAAAATATTAAGCACAATCCACTTGTAATTAATACTTTCTTATATAAATACAACTATAGAGTTATTTTAACACCTGTGTATTTTAATGTTACACAAGGATTAATGTACCTGACAAAGTGTAAGCTATCTCTAAGTTAATGTCATACCCCAGTCACTTTAAATGTCCTGCCTAATTTGATCGCCTAAGAGTCACCTTAATTCACCCCCCATTTCTCTAAGTGCTATTTTACGTCCCTTAAGCCCCATCGGGGGCCCTACCGCGAGGATGGAGACCTTGTCTCGAGCTAAGGGGGATCCTACACACTGAACCTGTATCGCAGGGAGGGGGGAGGGAGGGAGAGGAGACGAATCCTTACCTTGGTAAAATCTGCAAGGTCCAACGGCGGCAGATCCTTCTCCATCGACGATCCCTCGGTGCACACGCACACATCACACACTAGCACTATTCACTAAAAGAAAGCACCATAATGACCATACACCACACATCACTCCCACTAACACCAACACCAACACCATTGCCTCTCACCAACAATCGCTGGGGTCACCGTAGCAGATTCCTTCCTCTTCACAGGAACTGGTGGGCTTAGTGTAAGTATATGTGGTGATTGCATGTTCTGTGTATTGTGTCATTAAATGAATTGCATGTGGAGGGTGAGGGTGATTTATGTTCGAGTACAGAATTTCTGTGTCCTTTCAAACGACCATAGGCCAAGAAATGCTGCTGGATTATCAAGGAGAATTTGTTTCCTGCGCACTGGAAGGGTGATGACTCCTCGGAGCTCAAATGCGTCAATATATTTTCCAGGCTTCCGATACTGGCCGCGTTTGAATGCCGCAACAGCGACTATTTCAGACGCACAGGTATTTCGGGAGTTTGAAATCTTTAACATGTAGGAAACATGTTGGAAACGACACACGAATATCGCGAGTTAAAACACCTCGGGAGTTATGTGTCAAGTATGAACAGAACAAGGCATTCGTACGGGTCGCCCGAGCAATGAATATTGCTGGAGGATTGTAGAAGACAATGATTTGAATAAGTCTCCAAACAGGTGTGTAGAAATAATGGCCAATGGCAGCAGTATTAAACACCACGGTGTTGCGGTGTAAAAAATAAAGCATTTACACGGGCTCTCTAAATTCCCGATTTAATTTAGGGAGAAGGGGGAATGATGACAAGAATTCTTTACTGGAAACATGGATAAAGTGAGTCGTTACACAACAGGGTGAGCTGAAAGGTAATGTGAAATTGCTTCAGATTTAGTCCCAAAATATTAGGCCTTCGAAGACATTTGAGTGTAACTCTTGCTCATTAAAGGAGGAGATGCCTCATTGCTGCGAAATGCATAAATTATTTTTAGAAGGAAATTAAATATTCCATGGCATACGAATACAAGTGACATTGAATGCACTTCGCTGCTCAAAGTAAAAAGTAGAAAGAATAAATCATTTCTGCCAGCATTTTTAGTCTATTCAAACAGGGTCGGGATGGTCTTCCAGAGTATCATCTCGGCAAGGGCGAGCGAGGCGGGCATCAACTGAGAAGGGACGGGCGATACGAGAACGCGGGGAAGAGTCGGGGGAGGGGGAACGAGGGGAATGAGGTGAGTTCTAGGCGAGGGGGAGAGAGACTAAATGAAAGGGGAGATGAAAGCTTCCGAATGCTCACCACGACAACAATTGCGAACCGCTAGAGTTATTGAAAAGTAAGATTATCCGGACGTAATTATGCATTTGGCACAAATCATGTCCAGTCATGATGACTATGCCGATATGAAGGAGTGAATTAGGAAATTGAAGAATTAAATGAGCGAAAGAAGAGTGGCAGTATATGATGACCAAATGGAGTAATCAAAACAAATAATTTAGAATTAATGCAACACTGGCCCTTGAAGCGAGTCTGCATTGAATAACTAACAGAAAAACAATGCACTAATTCAAACGAGATACGAAGGCAAATGAATGATTAGTCGGATGAGGAATTACATTCCAAGAATGGTTTACCTTTCAATAGATAGGAACCACAAACTACTTCATTCGCGAAGACATTTAAATTTCGAACGGAACACTGGGTCCAGTCCAATGTGCTGGCCGACTCTAGGCGAGTGGCAGAGGGTGTAGCCGACTATGCGAGTGGGTCAAATTGCGAAGGAAGTCTGAATACGCAGGGCACGTACGAAGACGACCAGACGCCTCAACTTAAGAATCTCTCACTAAACCAAATACCAGCAACAAAAGCTTTGGCACAGAACTGATGTCTGGCAACCGGGTTATTCTGAACACAATGTAAGCGTAGGCGACATAATATCAACGAGGCCATTTTTGGCGGAATCAACATGGGTTACGTAAAATTTAAATGGAAAATTTGTGATTGGAATGAAGACATCAAACCCACCGGATGTACGGAAAGAAACTGTTCAGACGATTACTAAACGCGCAACAAAAGAATGAATGTCGCACTTTGGAAAGAAAGATACCCTAGGTTGTCACGAATGTAAAAATAGGGTAGTAGGGTGCCAGTGAAATGAGACTCCTGAAACAGAACAAATTTAATTTTGAACAGTGGAAAAGACAAATATTTACTACTAATTATAATCCACTTAGTGAGATAACAACATTGGATCCAACCGTCAATGAAACTTCTGTAGAGGTTTTACGATAAGCGACGTTTTACGCGGCATGTAATTACATAGAGTTAATTTGAAAAATGCACTCCATTGGAGCAAAGAGGCATTGAATGTAGGAATTGTTCGTTTCCTTTAAACACACCTAAAAAATTGATTACTGCCGTAAAGCGTGGTTTATCATGAACACGTGATTGTACGAACAGCTCTTTACTCCATTCACAGCGGTAATCACGATTCGGGAATAAAATACAGGCAAACGAATTACTTACATCTTCCCCGACGGATGAAGGTCTCTCCTCGTACCCGGATACTACGATGTAAACGACGACCCTGGACTTCAAATCTCGCGAACTGACACGGACGACTTCCTCCACCGACCAAAATTAAGGGGCGAAAGAACGAAGTGGTGTCCCGCTCGCCTTTAAATAGGGAAGAGCTAGGACAATAAGGGGGTGGGCGGGAGGGGACGACGGGGAAGGGAGTGTAATAGTAAAGGTGTGGGTGGATTTGGAGGGGGGAGAACATTTGGAGGAGGAGGAGGCCAACTGGGATTGAGAGGAGATCCACACGTGGGAGGAGGAGGAGGGTGGACAACCGAAGGCAAAGAGGGCAGAGGGTGAAGAAAGGAGGAGGGAGGAGGCACTCATGAGGAGGAAGGAGGGTCAGCCGAATGCGCCGAAGTTAGAGGTAAGTTTACCGGTCGCGGTGAGGGTAGCGATGATCAGGTGGATGGGGAAGGGAGGGGGAAGACGGCGACGACTGGTGATTGCTCCGAAATGGCAGTCACGGGGGTCGAATGGGCACCGCGGAAGAAAAGAACGACCCCTGTGCACGCCCTCCGTCCCATCCCACAGGCCAGATCACAACCTCCCAGTCACCCCACGAGGTCACGGCTTGCGGTGACTCCCAACTCGTCGCGCGTGAATTTCCGCTTACCCCCCCAGGTGGTTCCCATTTTTCGAGGAGGTCAAGGTTTCCAAAAATCTTTTTTAATTTAAGATCGTTCCTTTTAACTCATTCGAATGGATTTTGAATAAAAATGAGGAATTTCTAGATCTTGAGAAACACTCGGGACACATCATTACTGGAATTCCGATAAACTAATTCCAACCGCCAACAGATCAAGTCGGACGACTACCAAACTCCCTTGATCCCTACCGGATAGCTTGGGAGTTGAAAAGCGAGCAAGGTGGACCAGTAGCATATTCCCTGTAATGTCCAAGATGATTCAGTACGCTTTTAATTTAAGTCTTTGTCAATTTACCAATGTGGCTTTATAACATTTAAAATTGTGCTCTAAAGTAAACATATATCACCAAAAATTTTTATTAAAGATAAGGTAGAATTTTTAAGAGGAAAATATTCTAAGAAATCCATTGGTTCAATAATATTGCCTGCTTCAAAATATGTATCACAGGTTTTTTCAAAGAAAATTGCCTAAAAAATCAGTCGTATTTTTTGTTTCTTTTCAAAAATTAACCATTTATTGCACGTATTTAAAGAATTTTGCTCATTTATAAGATTTATATTGGTGATACAATGTTTAGGAATAGTTTGATAATGACCTCATGTTGCAATAGTATGCATGAGTTGAAATAATATCGTTTTCCATGTTTTAAATACTTTGATAGTGATGTCTGCAATATGTCATGCTGAACGGTACTTATTTGCATACACACGAGTCGTCTTTAATGACTTGTGTTTTCAATTTTATTGGGTAACATCAATAAGTTGGTATACATATATGGCTCAAAGGAATTTGAACAGCCAATAAACTTCTCAAATCATTAAAATGGTTTCATATTGACAAGGAAAAGACATACAAGGAGTGTCTATATAAGACAAGTTAATCAGTTGCTAAAACAATTAAGTATTCCCCAACTAATGCTTTGAATTGCAGTAACATTTCACATCACTCAAGAGCTAATAGTCATTACAATTTTTTAATTTGAGCATTAGTTGCAACACCTTGTAAGGATGTTTTAAAAACACTCTACTATGGTCCATTTAATTCTCTTGTATCATATGGTATCATAATCTGAGGAAGGGGGCCATCAACTAAGTTAACTAAAATATTTATTATTCCAAACAAATTGCTTAGTTCCATATACAATAAACCTTATAAGAGCTAAATGCAGAAAACTCTTTCAAATCCATGCCATATTAACAGTCCCTTGTGTGTTTATTTATGATTCAGTAATTTTTGTGAAAAAGAACATGCCTTTATTCCCATCAAATAATGCTAAACACACACCTATGAGATCAGGACAACAAATCATCTGTGTGCACTGTCTGCTACCATGATGCCCAAGGGACCTTGTCCTCTGTGCATCAAAATGTTCAACAGCCTTCCCATTAGTTTAAAAAATGAGAAATCACTATTTTTAAAAAGAAAATTCCCCATGTACTTGAATGAAAAATGTTTTTACAGTGCGCATGACTACATACATTCTGGGTAATAATGAATTTTATATTGTGCAAATAATTATGCACATAGGTTTAGTTTTATTTTTTCTGGCTAGTAATTATTAAGGAACTGTCATTCTTGACGTACCCTATACAAGTGCATAATTGGGTGATATACCATACTATGCATTTTTAAATTGGGGAAACAAATTATTATGGTGCGTAGATAGTTTTATAAAGAAATTGTAATGATTAGCATCCATGTATGTAGTTATAGTTCAGATTAAGTGTTGCATAAAAACATTGCAACATCTGGCAACAATGGACCAAGAATCACTAGTTTCTATGGAAACCAATACCATGGGCACTTCAGATAGCTCAGTTCTTGAACTTCAGCCAGTACACAATGGGTGGACTTCTGTGTGAGTACCTCATTAAATATTCCTAAGAAATACTTCATAATATATGTTAGCCTAATTTCAAAATAATTACTACTAGTAATTGTGTAGTGAATGCGCTCGAATTATCACTCGGTGAGAAACCAATTTGGTATTGAAAGATGTTTTCTCGTATTCAACTGTGTTGTTTAATCAAGGTAATCCTGTTTCTTCTTACTCAGAGGTTGCTGTAAATCGAGGAAAGGAGAGGAGGAGTATATTTATTATATTGAATGGGCAGAGGAAGAGGATGTGTCGTCCCCCATGAGAGGGATGTCAAGGGGAGGGTGGGGGTGGAAGGAGGTGCAGAGAATGGAAGGCGAAGACGATGGAGGAGCCTGGGGGAACTAAGGAGGGAGCCATGTTCTATTCCAGGTGAGGGCAGAGATCGAGGAGTGGATATGTTGAGAAGGAGAGCAAAAGAAAAGACTGGAATGTGAAGGAAAGGATGGACACCCCGAAGACTTCTTCAGGGAGTTTTGGCAGGCAGTGGAAGGGGAGCGTCCAGATCACCAGGTGCCTAGATTTACTTCAAGGTGTAAATCCCTCTAATGAAGGTGAGTCCTCAAGCAAACAGAACAAATGTGACAGTCCAGAATACCTGGAACTAACAGTACCTTAAAAAGAGGTAATGTCCAGAGAAAATGCTGGCATTATTTCACACAATTACCAAGAATAATCATTTAGAAATTGTGTTCCGGTAAATTTTTAAGGCAAATCAAAAAATATATATGGATTTTTACAACTATTGCAGGCAATATTTCCATTTAATTTGTTTGTCAAACCTTTAGGCAATTCCAAGTGCATTGATTATCGAAATTAGAGAACATATAGTACTTTTACATGGATAATGATTAACATGCAAAAATTTATGCCATAATAATAAATAAGCCTATCAAATTCTCACACTTTAATTGCCATTGTAAATATTAAATTTCCATTCCCCGTTGAACTTTCCACGCAGAATGGTGGCATATTTGAAAACCTCGCTACATACGCATTACATGTCAGCAAATGTACCCTCATTAGTTCTCATCTATTATGATCTTCGCAAACTTATTGAAAATCAACCAATTGTTCCTATTCTTTTGTTTAAAAAAACACTTCAATAGCAAATGCCAGCAAAGTTTAATTATTTTCATTACACCCTTGAATTAAATCCAAACGTCTTCGAATAATGTAAATATTTGGAATTAAATTCTATCATTATTTCAAGTAGTTTTTATCCTAAAAATGATTATGATTTTCATCACCTATCATTTTATCAAGGGATTATTTTTATGTTATTCTCTTCTTCATTTTGAAGCACATTGTCATTCGGGTAATTGAAACTAAAAAAGTGATCCTTTTTTCCTTCCAGGCCAGACCCCTAGACTATCCCGCAAAATACCTGAAACCACAGCATCCAGTATCTTTCCACCAACACTGGATGATGTATCCTGTGTACATGTCTATCATGAATGGTTTGCAACTTCCGATCAGGAAATCAAGATGGAGAAATCAACCATACCTGTAGTTCATGAGCTCTGATTTATTTTGAATGGACATATGTGTGATTGGAATGCAGCCATGAATTCAATTGGAATACAGCGTTGAAATATATCTATTGCATTCACCCATGAAGTGAATCATAAATGCATATAACTATCAGCTATTGAGTGAAGTGAAATGTTACTGCAATTCAAAGCTTTAGATGGAGAATACTTAATTGTTTTAGTGACTAGTTAACTTCATTTACATAGACACTAATTGTGTGTTTTCCTTGTGAATTGAAACCATTTTTATGATTTGGAAGTTTATTGGCTCTTCAAATACCTTTGAGTCATAAATGTAAATGTATACCAACTTATTGATGTTACCCAACAAAATTGAAAACACAAGTCATCAAAGACGACTCGTGTGTATGCAAATATGTACGGTTGAGGATGGCGATGGAAAAATACTTTGTTGCTTTATACCCATTTAAGGGCTTAAGTTATTTCATTTGTAAACATAGTATGACAATAACAACATCAATATGAAAGAAATAATAACACAGTATAACAATATATATAAATTTTAATTAGCACCTTCAATACACACACTTTAAAGGCACATAATTAAAACAAAATAGATAACAGAACATCTAAAAATTAAAGGAAGGAAAACCTTTCCCTATTTTCAATGATACAATATTTCTTAAAATACTGAATACATATTTGTAAAGAATGAGATTATTACATTACACACCAAGTGGAAATATGAAGATAGGTAATAGCAGAAACATTAGATAATTCTTTGAATAACAAGATCATTCTCAAAGAAAGTTTACAAAGGCATATCATGAAATGTACATTTACAGGTTGTACATTTAATTATTTTATTCACACAATCATTATTACTTTTCCATTCTATCAAAAGTAAATGCATCACCTAAATGTTAAGTACCACTTCACCATGAAACTTCAAAAGCAATAGACATCTTCAAAATTGAAAGTTTTCAATATAAATATTAATTCCCTACATTCTTTAAGCATTTACTTATCAAAAAATATATACAAGTTTGAACTTGGACCAAAAACATAAAGAAGTTTTTAAAAAAATTATATGGTAATTGTAAAACATTTCAACCTTACAATTAGGTGTGCTTCAAAATCCACCAAAAAAGTATTTCTGAGCCATGTCTAAAGTCAACCACCTCCAAGCTTATTTTCTGTATATTCACCAATAATTTGAAATGTTTAATAATCAGAGAACCTATTGATAAACATGAAACTAAGTCAGTGATAGTGCACATTGAAATGAACAGAAAATGTCTCAAAAGAATTGGAAAATCATGAAGAACTACAGTAAGGTAATCAACAGAGCTGTCAGGTACATCACCTAAAGTGACAATCCACATCTCTTAGCATTGTAGTACCATTTGATGCATAATGCTACTGTTTTTAAGGTTTAAACTTTCTACTTTTAAAATACAGAGCAACCATTAAAAAAAGATCTACCCTTTATAGGCACATTATTTAAAGTCACAAATGATAGATGTTCTATGTTACAACCTCTGTTGATAGAATGTGTTCATCATCACACCATACTGACTTCAGTTATTAGCTTCAGTTATTCAAGGGTTGGATGAAGTTTTCTCGGGTCTTCCACCGGGTCAGGGGTTCCATGTTGGCCGACGTTTCGATGCCCGACTCGTGCATCGTCCTCAGGGTTGATGATCATCATCAACCCTGAGGACGATGCACGAGTCGGGCATCGAAACGTCGGCCAACATGGAACCCCTGACCCGGTGGAAGACCCGAGAAAACTTCATCCAGCAAATACGCCGGGAAAGCACCAGATCTTATTCAAGGGTTGATAAATGAGTGTTTTTATTATCTTGTTTGTTAATTTATCTAGAACTTCAGCAGTTTAGCTAAAAAAACATTTGAAAATTACTTCACCAAGGCAATAGCCCATACTGCTATAAACGCATCACTTCTGCACTGCATTAGAAACACTTCTAACTGCCCTACGGAGGTGGAAAGAGGAAATTGTTGAAGGAAACAATAGTTCACATGTTAGCGAGTGCTCCTGGGGGACAATATTAGGGGTGAGAAAAGCCCTACCAAGAAAGATGTTAGACACATAAACATTCTGCATGACCCATTGTCCAAAATCAAATTGCAATATTATAACAAAACAGAGGCGAAAGGCTGTTGCATGGCACTGATCAGGAGGAATAACTCTGAAAAAAACACAAGGTCAACAGAAGCAAATGTCCAACAAGAGCCCAAGGAATGGAAAAATGAAGTAGTTTTCCATTGCTCCCATGATCTACACAGATGACCCATTCTATGACAATATGACATTGGAGATGCGTGAAGTGCCCTCACGGAGACCACCATGAAATGTGGGTTCTTCCATCAGATGTCAGATCAGAAGGTGAGGAATAATCGAGGAAATATTATTACTTGAGCTTGAGTGCTTGCTTGAGTACATCAATCAGATATTTAAACATGTCAGAGGAAATTGAAGATTACACTTTAACTTTCACAGACCACTGGGGCCAATATGGCCATTTAATGAATGATCAATCAGCTACATTGCTAAGCATTAACCCACTTGCGGGTTGCTTTCACTGAGAGCCCCTGTTATACCGGAGTAATAATAACTATGTAACATTTTAAGCCTTAGGCCTCGTATAAATTAGCACATAATTTAACAACATCTATAAGATTTTCTTCTGTAACAATTTTAATATTACATTACCTCAGATCAAAGAAATTATGCTGGGCACTCAAGATATAAGGCATATAAAAACAGCATTGACTATATGTGTAGCATTAATTTATTCACCTCTGAAAGTTCGTTGTGTATTATATCCTCACATTATCATTTGACATGTTTGTAACATGCTGATGTGAGATTAGAAGCACTCTTTCATAAAGGATTAAATCATCCTTAGGACAACGGTGACTCAGTTATCTGGTAAACTGACTCTAAGCTTCATCAAAGCAGAGAGACTAAAATTGCCCAAAATGCGTGGCCGGTTTAATAGGTATTTAAGCTAATAACTACATCAAGGTTTGATCCCCAGCGGTGGTGGACCTTTGGTGGTATTCTGATCCCTACTTGAATTACATGACATATGTACCATGAAACATATCTTATTCATACATAGAGATATTGGCATGCACCATGGCTTTTGCACACCATTTTCCCTGGGCCATTTCTTTGAATACAAACTATTTTTGTGATTCTGCAATAGGTAACCTTCTTTGAGCATTCTGGTTAATCGAGCCTAATGTACCATAAAAATCAGTTCATAATTTACCTAAGGAGCATTTGAATGATGATGTGTGATGTAGAACAAAAAACTTATGTTTAAGACTGTCTTATGTCTTTCAGGGAGTCCGACATCCCTGGAACAAGTAAAGATATATGTAAGACAAGAAATATGCACACATGAAGTCATTAGACGATGGAATATATCAAGCGGAGAGCTGCATTAATATGATATTAGGTTCAATGGTCAGTGATAATATTGACAGCATACAGAGTATTCAGTTACTTCCACAAGCAAAATGTAAAAACTTTCTTATCTGATTGCATGGCATGAACTTCATTCCCAACTTCCCACATGTGCCATTCCCTCCCTCCAACTGCCACCCGATGCAATGCATCTAGTGGAGGGAATTTCGCCTGCATCCCAACCACATTATTATTATTAGAAGGTAATCTACCAGTTAAGGTAGTTATTTGGATGGACACAACTACCAAACAAATCCCAACCATATATATCCCTGCATATGTATGCAGGCAATGCTACAATCACTGCTCAGTGCATTACAGAATCAGTGGCATGGATGTATGATGAGAATTAATCACAAGAAAATAAACGCACTGAGATTCTCAAGAAATAGAAAGGCTACGATAAACTATCAAGTTCAATACACAAATTGGTAGAGGTAAAACAGTTCACCCCTTGAGAAAGTGTTTTAAAAGAACATGGGTAAAGTAGTGAGGACAATAAAAGAATTGCTTTTGGAAGGAAACTTTTACAAGGAGGGGAGATTTCTGACAGGCACCTTAACAGCTGACTAAGTTGGTGTACCGGCTTCCCACCTAAAGTCTCTGGGCTCCAATCCTGTCGGTGTCAGAATTTTTCAGTTGTGTCCTAATCCCTACTTGGATGCCATGTGGGAGACAACTTTGAGGAGTATGTCGTCTGTCAGATGAGATGTTAAATTATGAATCCCTTGGGGATTTTCATTAAGATCAGGGTAGTTCCAATGCCATATTTCTATCCACCCTTCCTCCTCAATTCCATAAATATTCTACCTCTTCCTAATTACCCATGTATCCCCAATGGCAGAAATGACCTCAACTGTTGGCCATGTCCCTTAATAACTTCTACTATCTAAGCACCGTAAGTAAAGATATAATGAAAGTAATTGTGAAAACTTTAGTATGGAGAATAATGCTGTATGGTTTATCAGCTTGTGTAATTGAAGTAGGAGTTTAAAGTGTATATTTAATGCTTTCAAAATATGAATGAAGAGAAGAATGGAAAAAATAAAATGGAAAGAAAAACAACTGAAGTTATAGGCATAGAGACAGGTGTTGGGAGAAATTTGATGAATGCAGGACAAGTGGATGCGGGTGAATGTTAGAGGTAATGGGATTTTTGAAGATAGTAATAGAGGGGAGACCCCATTAATATTCAGGAAGGAGAGTAGTGAGCACAAAAAGTTTATAATAATCAATATAATGAATGATTCCAAGATAATCTGTAAGTGTGCAACTTTTAGATCTACTCTATGGTTTAAAATTTCACTGCAGACATATTCCAACTCATTGGGTATAAAAAAGATTAAACATCCTGTGGCTATAGATGGAGGCTGGTTAAAGTATATGATGAAGTTAATTGCTGAACAACTAAGCATGATTAGAATAATGGGGGCGTATTATATAAATTACATGATCATCATTTGTATTTTTTGTAAAAAAATTATAGGATCAGCGGAAAAAAACATTAGGAATTAACACACCATAAAAATATCTAAACAAATTAAAAAACAATGCAAAGTCATCACCAATTCAAATACCTTTTCCTTTTCAAAAGAAACATTCACGGAAAAAACTTTATAAAGTATCATTACCACAGACACTGGATATTTACAGTCATTAATCCCTAGATCATTTTTTCTCTCAATATGTAAATGTATTTAGCTAAATATCCATATGGATTAATTATTATACTACTAAATTACCATGGTTGGAATTCATTCAAGGATCTGGATGATCATCAACTGTCAAGACCTTTCTATATTCTTATACCATTTCTTCGGTATAAGACTCAATTAGACAGAAGATGAATTTTACTTGAATATCTACCAAGTACAATACCAATTCAGTAAATGATAACAATCCAATATATGGTCCAATTCAATCTTATTATACCATACTAAGTATTATGAAGCTCATACCCTGGTCTCACCTTCAGGAGGCATCACCTCCCTCAGATCTCTAGATTCTGCCCCTGCTAGCTGTATTTGAAAACATCAAACCATGTCACAGCCTGGAATGATTTCATCTGTAGACATAATATTGCCATAAACACAATTTCTGTCAATGGCTTCGTCCAATAAAAAATGCAAACATCACAATTACAGGTTTAGAAACATAACAATAACGGGAGCTAACCATAACTGCACATCAACAATATATCGCTGAAATAATGCTAATTAATTAGTGATGAGTTTCTGTTGAAGGATAATACAATAAAAATGGAAAATTCAGCATACTTTTTCACATACAAATTTCTGATAAAATGTCAATATAGAATTAGGTATCACTTGAAATGGTTTTATGAGAGGTGTACACAAAAATGTATAATTCTGCTCCAATTAATGCATTATCTGTATAAAAAAGAGAATTAATGTACACCAAAAAAAATAAATAATAAATTTACAGAGAATTATAGGGATGAAGACGGCACTCGCCATTATTGTTAAATTAGAATTATGTAAATTTGATTTGCAATTGTGTTGTTATAAATGATTATGAGAATGCAATGTAAGCTAGAGCAGTTAGAATTGAAGCACAACTTTAGTCAACATCAAACAAATTATTATTGACCTAAATTCATTCATAACTAAAGTTATCCTTTACCCAGAATCTAAGCAAACATTAGAATGTCTTTCTGTTTAAAATGCTCAAAAATCAGATACTTTCTGGAATTCATTTACATAACAACAAATTTCAAAATTAGTAAATTCAAATTCAATTCATGCTTTCAAAAATAAAACATTTGAAAAAGTTTCATGAGGGTTTTCAATGTACACAACTGTTTTCCTCAAAAAAATGTTAAAAATATATATACAATACATAAAAAAATCATACTCAAACTAAAGTACTTTAACTGCCCAAAGCACCCCAAAGCTTTAGTAAATAATTTCCTAAAGTTTACAAAAGAAAGCCACAAACAGGATGCTGCCAAATGTATTGAAGTTAAAATGAATTAGATCCCCTATGAAATTGACGCATAACTTCCTGACTAATTTATTAATTATGCAGGTAGACACAATATCATTCAGTTTTACAAAGAACATGCATATTTTATACCCACTAAGCTCTCATAATTAGCTACCAGATACTTCATAATTAAATGGTGACATTAGGCACATATATACCAAGATTGTGTTTAATTTGTGTACTGTAAAATAAAAAACATTTGGAAAGGAATATGACAAGGAAATATGGCTGCTTCTTCAATATATTGTATCAAAAATCTACCATATAACTCAAAAAGATAAATCCAAAAGTCGGCAACAAGGAATGCCTCATTGGGGAGACATATTTGAATTCATAACGGCTGTGTCACACATCATAAATGAAAATACCTTAATAAAAAACAATACTAAAAAACAGCAGTGACAGGACATCAGTCTCCAACCTGTAAAATTAAAAATAAATAACATTAAAGCATGAAGATTTTCAGAAAGAGTAGGCAAACATTAAGACACTTTCAATCATTCTGAAGAGAAGGATTTACATGGCAACCAAAGACCTTCTGAGCATGTCAATATCCTACCTAATTTGAAAACATAAAAGGTGGAACTTAAAAAAAAGAAATTAAGTTTAAGTAGACTAATTTCTCTCCACAGTACAGTAATCTGTGTCTTTGTGGTGTGAAAGTTGGAGGAAGGTCTTTGGAAAACAATGCGAGCTGAGTCAGCAATCTGTTAGAGTGTAGTATAAACCACTGCTAGACTTGACCCATGTTCCAGGGTCACAACACAAATTCACAAAGCCATGTTCTATGGAGCAACAATACATGATAAAATTATGTGTTAAGCTCAGCAAACAGTTAAAGGACATGAAACCATTCCCCAAAGAATGGATTTCCACTAGCACAAGATGTTCAGGGAGAGTAGAGGGTAGGTTGACAATGGGGAATGCCCTGGGCATCTGTCAACGACACAGTGCAACGAAAATGTGTGAAAATGGAGATAAATTCTCGATTCCAATGTATGCTCAAGTATCAGAATGTTAGCAGAAGAGTGCAATATTCCAGAAATCACAGTGCATTGCATTCTCACAAAAGATTTAGCCATGAGAAAGAGTTGTTCCTAGATGGTCCACAATGCCCTGTCGGAAGATTAAAATTGGCTGCTAGGGTGATCATCTAGCATGATCTCTCGGATGCTGCCCCAATGTGGCACTGCTAGAATCCTTTTTGTTCCCAAGGATTAAAGAAGCCAGAAATGCAACAATTTTGAAATGCCAGATTACATCCACGAGGCCACAATATACCACACAACATGAGATGACCGGGGTCGTGCTAGGGTTTGCTAAGTGCCTTCTTATCTCTAATCGCTTGAGAGTGTCCATTTTTAATCCTTTTGGGAGTATGTGTAGTATCTCCGGGACAAAGTCACTGCTGTGGTCGAATTCCAGTAAATGCTTGGCGAAGAGAGAGTTGGTGTTCTGATTTTTGTGACACCTCGCGTGTCCCTTGACTCGTACCTTAATGTTCCTACCTGTCTGGCCGACATAAACGCTATTGCAATCGTCGCATTTCAGTTTGTAAATGCCTGATTTGTGAAGGTTATCCTGAGTGTCTTTTCCATTGGCTAGGAGTTTGGAGAGGGTTACGGGTGAGTAGAAGGCTGCCTTGAGTGAGGTGGGTAGGCAGTTGGAAATTCTATATGAAATGTCCCCCAGAAATGGGCTGGAGCACCACTTGAAGTCCTTAGATACTACGGGCTGTAAATCAAAAATATTTTTTAAGGCCTTTGATTTTTGTTTTTTCCACAGGAATGTGTAAACTAGCTTAGGGTTGTAACCATTGTTGGTAGCTATGTTAGTGATTGTGAGGAGTTCAATATTGAAGTTTTTGGGGGAAAGGGGGATGTGTAGGAGGCGGTGAATCATGGAGTGGAGGGCCGCGTGTTTGTGAGAGAAGTGGTGTGCGGAATCATTAGAAATTATGTGGTCTGTATAAGTGGATTTCCTATAAATTGCAAATTCGTGTCTGTTTTCCCTTAATGTAATTGACAAGTCAAGGACGTTGATAGTGCCATTGAGGTCTTTTTCCATGGAGAAGGAAATATTCCGATGAATTGTGTTCAGGTGATTAAGGAAGGAGTCTAACTGCCGGTTGGTTCCTGTCTATAGGCATAGAATATCGTCCACGTAACGAAACCAATAACCCACATTTTTGTCATGCTGATTGTCAGCATTGAAAAGATGTTCTTCTACAGAATTGAGGAAGACTTCGGCTAGGAAGGGGGACAGTGGGGAACCCATGGCTAACCCATCCGTTTGGCTGTATAGAGTGTTGTTGAAACTAAAATAATTCTGGTTAACTGTAATTTTGATGAGGGAGATCAAGTCCTCAGAGATATTTTGGGCAATGGTGGAATTTTTGAGTAGTTCTTCCACCCTAAGCAAGGTTTCCGATATGGGTACACAAGTAAATAAATTGTTAATGTCAAAAGAAACTAGTCTCGCTTTTTCCGGAACATTAAAATCTTTTAATTTTTGGGCTAGCTCTATTGAGTTTTTAACTCCGTATTTAGGTTTAAAACCTGTGAGATCCCTGAGAATTACGTTTAATTTACGTGCCAGAAGGTGTGAAGGAGCGGACACAGCTGAGATGACTGGTCGAATAGGTGTGGCTTGTTTGTGAAGTTTGGGAAGTCCGTACACCCTTGGGGCGGAGGGGTTCATTTGGATTTAACTAAATTTTTTTTTACCTGATGATGCTGCAAGTCAGTGAAACGCATTGTACCATTTAATAAAATCTGTGGAAAAGTACAAATGTTTCTTTTTTGGCATGGATATTGAATACTTCCACAAAGTGAAGCCAGAAACAATTGAGTTTAAAAAGCACACAAACGAGGCACTGACATAAAAATAATGGCAAAAACGATGTTCTTAGCCATTATATACAGCACCAGACACTGCAATTTCAACACTAGAATTAAACTACATTCATTTGTTATGTATTTCACAAAGGGTGAACTGGAAAAAGAGACCTTATGGTCTCAATTTCACCCTAATAAGACGTTCAGCTATCTATGGAAACCCAATAGATAGAATATATAGAAAGCGCCACCTTTTCCCACCTCGCATCAATAAAGACTTCACCTCTTCAATGAGTAAAAGTGAACTCTCTAAGAAATGACCTATGTTATTGTGACCAACATATATAATACACTCCCGCCATGGCGATTATTCTTCTGCTAGTCATCTTGCTTCTAGCACTTGGAATTATGGGGCTGCAATATGGCATACAAAGGATACACTTCTTGTGTCCTAAATCGGGGGGGCAAAATAAGTCCCTGAATTTGCGGTCTCTCGCTGCCTAACCAGTTTGGATACCCTTTAAGATAGTATACACCGTAAGTCGAGCAATTTAGGCACCTAAATGACAAGTCTGGGCACAGCTTTTGTCTTTTGGCAATAATTTGTTTTTCCTGGCTGTGTGATTGGTTTAACTTTCTGAGGAAAATTAGTTCTGGTATTCACTTGTCAAGCGTCTTGTGCTGTCGTAGAACTATAATTCAACCATTAAAAAATAGCTGAAGACAGGTGAAAATTGAACATTTCAATGCTAAAAATCAAAAATCAATCACATGGAATGAAAATGGAATCTCTGTAAATACCCATTAAAATCATGGCCATATTTTCCGTGTTATTCATGGTTTCTTATCCATTTATCATCATGCATCTATCAGCATGAATATCCAAGAGTGTATAGTGATACCATTTTTTAGGAGGGTGATTAAAAAGGCAAGACCTGCAATTTTTTAGAATGTATTTAACAAAAAATGTTAAAATGAATAAAAAATATGAATAAAACAGTTTCTGGCGTAACTTGGTGGAAAATCTTCATTCTGACTTTTAATAATCAAACCACTTTACTTTTCCACATAAACTCCACTTCACTTTTCCACATAAAAATGAATTTTAGTATTGCCAAACTCTAACATCATCATATATAGATGCTGTGCTAGGCACGATTTCAGTTTTATAAGGTCTGTACAAAAAAAGATGAAAATGGTCTTCCTATGCACAAACTGCTCAACAGATCACAATCAATAAGGTGTTTAGGTGACACCTGATGATGATGTGAAAACATCGAAACCGGTAGTGTCGAAATAAAATATCTAGTGGAAAATTGCAATACCTGTGGTTTTAACAATAAGGTGTTGCCTTTTAGCAGAGTTTGTGAAAAATAAAACCCCCACCTTGCTCATGGCTCTACCTCATATTGTCTCCACACAACAACGCGATTCTTGCCTGAGCTTGCAGTGCATTCTAGTGTAGGTAAGAATGAAGGTGCAGAGAAGCTCCGCATGCGTGTTGACTTTTGTTCTAACCTGGTGAAAATGCAACTGAAACTTATGCAATGTTTCAAGAGACATTTGGCATAGAATATAGGAGTTGGGCACAGTATTTTCATTGATACAACCACTTCCAGGATGGAAAACCTCAACTGATGAAAAACTGTAGTGGGCAACCATTGAAGTCAACAAATGACACTGACATCAACAGTGTAAATGATTTAGTGAATGCAAACCAAAGGTTAACTGTCAGAGAGATTGCAAATGGAGTTGACATTAGTGTTGGATCGTGTTTCACACAGTCTTTATCTTTTTTGGACAGACCTTGTATTGCTTTTCATGCATTCCAGAGTTATATATTATTAAAATCTTTGAAATTTATTAAAAAAATGTATCAAAGATACCTTAAAGTAATTTGAGTCTTCAAAAAGAAATCCTTGAATTTCCACACAATTTCCAGACAAACTTTTTACAGTGTTGCATTTTTTAAATTTTTAAAAATTAAAATTGACACCAATATGTTGGTTAAGAGCTACGATAAGAACATTACCTGTCACTCTTTGGATTTCAATCATTGTAGGAACCTAAGAATCCTTTACAGTTGGGGCACTTGTGATCAACTCTTTTACACGACTGCAAGCAATATGGAACCCAAGAGCAAAGGCAGCACCTGAAATCAATAAATCAAAACTTATTTTAGCATTCTACGGTATAAAGAAGTATAGAAGTCTAAAAAATTAAAATACTGTCTTAGCACAGGTAGCACTATAGTATCTCTCTCATGTTACATGGGGTCAAAACAAATTAAATGATTGAAAAAGTGTGGGTTCTCTCTTGGAAAGATAAACTGAACAACATTGGTTATTCACTTTTACACTTGCCTTTTCATTCTTAAGTACTAAAGGATGTGGACATGCACCCAAGTTGCACGTACATCTCCCAAAACATAATCTTTCTGCACTCAGCATTTAGAATTGAAGGTGCTATAAAGTATGAAACTTACGTGGCAAAGAATAACAAAAGACAAGCCAAGTGAGCCATGGCTTTATTTGTTGTTACAGTAGTAGTTTTAATGTCAGCATGACAGTGGTAACACCTCATACGAGTTCCTTTTGGACCAACTGGGAGTAAACCTGCAGCTAAAAAGAAAGCAAATAGTAATTTCTTTACATTTAAATCATGAGATTACCAATATCTCATGCAGAACTAACTATTTTAAGTTATGGGTTCTTTCATAGGATTTTTCACTAACCAGGTGAGATTATCCATACATTTTTATTTGTTATTGTATTCAAGAGATTGACCCATAATTCCTACCATTTCTGTACATGTTATACGTAGGGGCACAAGACATGGCACGTCTCTATATTTTTATTTTTTGCTTCATCAAATCAGCAAATTGCAAGTCTTCCCCATACTATGTCTCAAATTAAGTTTCCAATTATTTCTGTTCTATTTTTACTTTTTAACCATTATTTATTTGTTTAAAGTCTAGAGCCCATTCACTTCATCATTTTTAAACGCTGTCTCATGACATCGTCGATTAATATGGCATGCTATTTCTCTACACACCAAGGTACATATTATCACTAAATAATTTCAACAGTTAATATGCGGGGTTCAACTGCATAATCATACCCGTTTTCATGTAGAACAATGGAAATGTGTCTATATTATTTGCAATTGCACAAAATATTGAAAAAGTACAACACTATAGTGACAAAAATTCGGAAGGTAAGCAATTCGATTAAGGTTGACCACCAATGACAACAGATGGAAATGAGTAAGTGCCATTTATTTCATAGATTAAAATAGGTGACTCATTTCCTGGACAAAAAATTCAGAGACGTCATTAAATAGGAACATAAAGAATGTCACGAACGCAACTCGATCAAGTGATTACGTAACTACTTCATGTTGCGTCCTTGCACTAATATAAAATTCCATATCGCAGAACGGCTATCCTCCTTAATTTCAGTAGACGTCTTAATGAACAGGGAAATGTTCAATCTTAGAGAAACACTGAAGACATTTTTGTCAGACAACAAAGGTGGTACTGCGCAACAGACGCAAAATCAGGGTTTACGACAATCCACCAATTCGACAGTAAATGGGCATATTAAATATTTTACCAGGTACAGCAACGTTTACAACTCCCATCTGGGGCGGAACTGGAGGAACATTTACTACTTGCTGAGGATAGACAGGTACTCCCACAGGTTGCGGGGCTGAGAAAAGAGAATTCAACATTGAGAGACAATAGGTTGGGACAAAACATTAATATTAATCCAAAATGCTATTATTCCTGGAAGCTCTTTGATTTAGATGAATTCCTACCTGGTGGGTTTGGCATCATCTGTGGAGGATGGCCTTGATAAGGGGTGGCATGCGGATTGAATGGCTGATTATACTGACTTCCTGGATTCATGGCTTCATCGTAAGACGGTGGAGCCGTCGGGTGAACGAAATTGTCATTTGGGTTGTCCTCCATCTGAGGCCTAGGAGGAGCTTTCTCACCCATATTGTATTGTTACAAATCGATTTGTTGAGTTTCCGAAAAATACTCAGCGTTCCGCGCTACCTCTTAAAATGTCTTCATTTCTCAACTCCCACAGTCATACTCTGTTGCTTCAACTTTCACGAGACACTGTTTCTTTACTTCCACCAGGAACTTGTTCCAAACGACTCTGCCTTCATCTCAACGATCTCAACGCAAACAACTCGCTTTGCTTTCGTCTTGTCACTCCCTTACTGCCAACATTAAAAAATACACATACCGGGGTAATTCAGTCATGAAAACCAGCCCCGTTTGAGTATTTGTACAGGTGGCACCAGTGATCCTCAAGCGGCGGGAAGTAGGAACGAGCCTTGACGTGTTACTTTTTCAAATACACAAATTAGGGGCGAAAAATACCATGGTTATGTGAATAACTTAATTAAAACGTTAAGAGTTTTATTAAAAGATTTCAACTTGTTTATTGAACGTATTCCGAAGCATATGAGATTTGTTTGCATATGATGTTTGTGGTATAGATGTACGTAGTAGGCAAATAGAGCCAGTTTTCCAAATTCTAATTATATTTAATAAAATATTCCATGCCAGATTTTAATATCATATTATATTTCTCCAAAAAGAGTAACAAAAACTAACCTATTAATAAAATTACGTTATTATTTTCATACTTCGTCATTATTTAGGGCATTGACACTATTTTGATCATATGCAGTGGCATGCGAACACCACTTTAGTTGGACGTACCTATCATGATAGGCCAGCACTATCCCGCGCCTGTGAAGGTTCCGCCATATTAAATATTTATCATATTTTTCCATATTACACTGTGAAACTAATGTCTAGAAGTTAAATTTAAATGGTACGAGTGTTGTTCAATAAGGAATGCTCTCACATTTTTGTTCGCATTACTTATTATGAAAAAATTGAATTTTATGTTACTTAACATGTAACTTTTACGAGTATGTGGTGCAAGTTCGTCACTTTGATTGTAATATTACGTCGTCAGCAGCCGACTGTTGAGACAATTCAGTTCGTCTACGTCTACTTCTGTTGATGTAAAATTCTTTCCATTGTGGTATTTTTTTCACACTGAGGAACAGACAATGCAGGTCACGTTGGGATAGATTTAAAGGAAGGATGAGGAACAATAAGCCTTGATTTTCATGAGATGATGATCGCGTTTCCGCGGATCCCACCGCGCATAGACGTGTCTTATATGAAATATCTCATTTACCAACGTATTGGTAGCACCCAAAGAAAATTTCAATTATTTTGATAGTATGCTTTGGCATTATTCGACAATCGTACGTTCACCTCCTTTTCGAATCGATGATTTACCCACATTAAACACTTTAACCATCTTCTTGATGTGTTGCATGGGGGTAGTGACACTCTATTGGCCTCTGGTAGAATTACATATAGCCTGATAATTTGTTCAGCCAAAACACAATTTCAACACAGAATTTTAACTCATCAACTTTGAATTATAATTCATTTCTCAATGTTTAACAGCCGCTTTCATCACCATAGAGAAAGAAAAGCTTGGTGTCAGAATGATTCTTGTGTTACTTCTCTAAATAAAACCCCAGTCGTGAAATACACAATATCTTAGGTAAAGAAGTCACCATTAATTATTGTTAAATATCCTTGCCTAGACAAACCCATCATAGGGATAGAAAATTTTTTTTATGATTAAAATGAGCCAATTTGGACAGGAGATCAAGAAAAGCTACCTAAACTTTGTAACATTTGTAATTTTTATGTAACTATACTGAGATTTCATGATTACTAAAAAGCAAAATATTTTTCATTGGTCCACAGATTAATCATTTATCTTTGGTTTGAAAAATATGTCCACAGTTCACCAATCATGTGATAAGACTACATATCAGGAAATCAATCAGCAGTAGTGTTTGTGGAGTTATAAGCATAAGCTTATCCAATGATGTCCATTTTCTTATCTTCATCATTCCTTGAATTAAAGAATCAGTTTCTGCCACCATAAATCCCGAATTGATTATTTGAGAGAAAGAATTGAGGGTGAACTTTTGAGTGTCTAGCAATTTTTCGTAAGTAAAAAATTGAATTTTTTGGAATCAGTACTTTTGCCATGGAGTAGTACTTTCCAGGGTAATAGTCCTTACTTTATCAGGAGGATGTGAAGTGATGGGATTAAAGGGGAAGCATCAAATCCAAAGTGAGGTGATCTTCCTTGAACTGAATATAGGGAGCTCGAGAGGGAGGTCAGGTCAATTTACGAGGCATGTTCGTAAAGTAACAAGGAAAAAGTTTTGGTCACAGGAAAAATATACTCATATGAAACACATTTTATTGACACTTTTAGTTAGCTACAAACCTACCTCACTTCTCTACATAATCGCCGTTCATTCCTAAGCATTTTTCGTACCGCTGCACGAGCTTCTTTAACCCTTCTGCATAGAATCTCGCTGCCTGAGAGTTGAACCAATTGACTACGCCGTTCTTGAGTTCCTCTTCGGTTTCGAAACGTTGTCCACCGAGCCACTGTTTCAAGTTCAAGAAGAGGACGTAGTCGTTAGGTGCAAGGTCAGGACTGTACGGTGGGTGGTCAAAGAGTTCCCAACGACCCAAAAACTCTCGTCCACTGAACATTCTTTGCTCTTTGTGGTGGTCGGTGAGTATTTTCGGTACCCACCTTGCCCACAATTTGTGGTATCCGAGGTTTTCCGTGACAGTATTGTAGACAGTAGTCTAGGTCCATAAACAAGGCATAACTCCCGATAAATTTCAGCAGCCGATAATCCTTTTACATACAAGAATCGTATGATAGAGCACACTACACAGCTGGCAGGATCAACGATTGTCGCGAACATTGTTGTTTGCATGCACGAACAAGCAAACGACTTGTGAAACAAAACAAATGCTGCTATAGCTTTTCAATGAATCAGTAGATGGCGCTGCAGGAGTAAAACTACATGTATGTTCTGAAGCGCCAATATTTGAATATAAGTGAACAGTTCTTACTTTATGAAAATGCCTCGTACGTATATCCCTGGTGATGGGGTGCAGTGCATGTAAGCGTATAATAGCATGGATATGAAGGTAGTATCAGTTGGATGTCAATGCTAAGACATTATATTTTGCTTATAATGAGCTGCTAAGGACAGGCGTGTCTCTTAAACCATGAAATAGGCAATCCTTCCAGGTGTCAGGCACCCAAAAGCCAATATCCTGGCCAACTAGGCTGGGGGTTGGGTGTGGAGCTAAAAAATCTTTCCAAGAAAAAAGCTACAGCGAAACCCTCAAGTAAATCTTGGTTTGTACAAGAGAAAGATTGGAGAGGATCATTAAATGCAAGAAAGGAATGGAATTTGAATTGGCAACTTTGAACATATGCTCTCCCTTTAAAGTCATATCGCCAATTGGACTATATTAAGAATTGTATCTAACCTAATAATACAAGCCAAGCTATTACAAATGTCAAGATAACTGGATTAATGATATATAGTATAGTATGGAGAAGGATTTCTAATTCTACAAAATGAAAAAGAAAATCATGGAATTGGAATAGTGTTTATTTAGACAGAACTACAGCGAACACAATATCGTCAACTTCTTTCGATTGCATGAAAGGATGTGCATTCTAAGACTAAACACCAAGTTCTTTGGCATCCCTCTCATTCACACTGTAGCTGAAGGAAAGGAAGAACTAATGAAAGATGATGATGATGATTTGAATAAATTAAAATAGCATAATTTACATTAAAGAAGTCATATTAACATGATTTTACAGACTAGAAAACTCAAATTAGGAAAGAATTTGGTGGAATGGAATGCGACGATAGGTGGAGAAAGAAATGGTGATGAGGCAGAGGAGTACCGTTTGGGTATGAGAAATGACCAGGGGGAAAAAGCAATTGGATTCTGCAGGAGACAGGGGTTAATCATCAACAACACTTGGATCAGACAATACAAAATGGGCTGGTATGCATGGCAAATGCTGGGGGATTTAGGAATTTAGACTATATTATGGCTAGGCACAGATTTAGGAACCGTATGATCAATTCAATCAAAAGTGTAGAATCCAATTTAAAAAGTTGGTTAAGGGGATTGAATTTGGAAGCAGTAACCAGGTCATCAAGGAAGTAGTGTCAGCAGGTTGTAGAGAAAATCATGAGTGAGGAAAGGGAGCTGGTTACTATAGAGGAAAAATAGAAACATCAAAGAAGGAATATTAAAAGCCACAAGCAAAACTATAGGAATAGTATTTTGGAGAAGAAGGTTGCCAAAGAAAACCAAGAGGAGGAAATGGAGGAATATAAACAAAGAGTTAGATAGAAGGAAGTATTAATATTTCAATAATAAACCGAGGTATGAAAACAATAGGGCAAAAGAAATATGGCCAAAGATGCAATGCAAGGATATGGAAAGTTTACAGAAAAAGGATTAAATTGGTGCACCATTGCCAGAATGTAAAAAGGGAAAGTCATTGAAACCAATTATTGATAAATCAGGAAAAATATAATTTGAGCCAGGGAAGTTCAAAGAAAGCTGGAAGGAATATATAGAAGAACAAAATATTAAAGACCATGGGAGAGGATAATATTCCTGTAGAACTACTTAAAAATTTAGGAAAAGTTGGGAGGAAGAGTTTTTAAGGACTAATTCATAAAATTTATGAGAGTGGATTTACCCAGAAGACTTGGACAGAAAGTGCTAGGTCCTATTACAAAAAAGGGGAAGGCAGCAATATGTAAGGACTAAAGAGCAATGATTTTTATTTTGAACTGCTACAGCAGTTCTCAGAATCATCAATAAGATGAGGGAGAACAGAGTAAATTATCACTTTGAGCAAATGATGATTTTGCGTTCAGGAAGGTGAGAGGGACATATGATGCCATAACAGTATGAGGTCACTGATAGAAAGAAACATAATAAAATCAAGATGTATTTGTCTGTTTGTATATATCCAAAAAGCATTTGATAGAGTAAATTGGGTAGAATTAATGAATGCATTGCAGAGAAAAGGAATAAATTGGTGATATAGGAGACTTATCCAAAATATGTACATGTTTCAGACAGCTCAGATGTGAGTTGAGGGTGGAAAATCTGGCTCGACAGTGTTTGGAAGGGGAAGGAGTAAGAGAGGGGTCTTCATTAATAACTGTGCTATTCAACATATATGTAGAAGAAATGGTTAAAAAGTATGGTAAGAAATAGAGCTTGAAGGATTGAAGGCTGGTGAACTCAAATAGATTTGCTGACAATTAAGGCTTAGTTTACCAGGCAGCCAAGGGTTTGCAAATCTTGCTGAGTGCACTGGAAAGGCATGCAAATAGTTATTGGATGAAAATAAATGTCAGCCATACAAAGGTTATGCAGTTTTTGAGAAAGAGGAAGGCTATCTTAAATATTAAAAGTTGGAAGTTCTTTAACTGAAGCAGGTGGAACAGTTTGCCTGTATTGAAGTGTTTTGTACCAGAACGGTCAAAAGAGAAGGGACAATAGAATTGCCTTAGGCAAAGAAGCTTTCACAAGGAGGAGAGAATTGATGACAGGAATTCTGAATAAGGATGTTAAGAAAAGAATTGTTTAAAGTTTAATATGGAGTGTGGTTTTTTGTTGAATACATCATCATAGAAGCTGATAACCATAGATTGGAAGCTTTTGAGACATGGATGGATGTGGAGAAGAATGGAGAAGGTGAAATGGGAGGAAAGATAAACAAAGCAGTTCTAGGCATGATGGGGGAGGAGAGATGATTGTTGGAAGAAATCTAAAGGAGGCAGAAAGGGTGCATGCAGAGCATTTTGATTGGCGATGGAATGTTAAAAACTGCCATAGAAGAGTTATTTTTAGGCAAAGGGGGTAGGGGTAGGAAAAGGATGAGGATATTGGACAGAATGAATGGAGGAAAAAATTGTAATGTATTGAATTGAAAAATATTTCAGTGTAGTCTTGGGTGCCAGAGTGCGTCTTATGAGATGAAACTATGAAATGTAATAATATTAAGTCCTTTCTCATATAAAACGTACCTTAATAGGTAGAATCCCTTTTAATTATGCAGTGAATATGTATTCTCTTCAGTTATACTGGTTTGATATAGGCACAAATGGAATGAAGTATCCCTTGAATAAATTACACTCTTTTTATATACATAATATATTTCTATATATGCATTCAAATACGAAGTCCCGCCATACGGCGCACAAATATTCATTCAATATTGAATGTGTATCTGGCCAATGTGGCTCATCTCTTCTTCCGGCTATGCGTGCCATGTAACGTACTGTTCCTATTCTCTATGATACTATATGTTTTCTAACCAACTGTCCCCTCTTCTTGTGTGTATTGTCTATTTCTCCTTTGGTGGGTGAAACAGCTCCCTAAAGCCATCTCTTGGCCAAGAAGTCGGAGCACCTGGGTGTTTTAAAACATCGCTGATCTCAGTGTAAATTAGGTGTCTTTGGTGGTGTAGTTGGTAGCACATCCGCCCGGCAAGTGGAAGGTCTGGTGTCCACTCCCGGTTAAGGAAATATTTTCACATTCGTGATCTGCTCAAAAACCGCCTTCCCCTCATGTCCTGTGTTCGCCTTTTATGTGTTTTCTTATCCCCTTTCCTTATACCTATTTCTATGGTTGAATGATATATATATATATATATATAACTGATATAAATATATACATATATATATTTGATTAGTACCCAAACCAATTATGGAAAGCTGATCATTAAAATATTTTGCACTAGTCCTGAGTAGGTATCAATTATAAATTCTGAAATTGTGGTATCGAAGGCTCTGTGGTAAGGCTGCTTAGATAGTGTCTAGTGTCAACTACTTTGGAAGACATTATTATTTGTTTCAAACTAATGAAGAATACTCTAGTAACTCAAAGAAATTGATATTTTTGTAATTTCTATTTAAGCATAATGTTTTCATGCATAGCATGAAACCACAAGCAAAACACTGAGTTGCTCTATTTTGAATGCGAAACAGCATTTCAAATTTGCATTTAAATTATAAAAAACAGAGACAGTACATTCATTTCTCCTGCCTTCCAGTCTTTCAATTTTTTCAGAATCACCAAATTCTAATACCAAGAACAAATAAATAAATAATTACATTTACTAAGCATAATTGAAAGTGTAACAGATCACATGCATTAAGAAAACTGAATCATATATCTCTAGAAAGTATTCACATAAACTCAGAATGCAAGGTTTTCATTAGCCAATTGGAAGCAAAAGAAATGGGACAAAATGGAATCCACATGAAGATTTAACTTTATTATATTCCTTAATTTTATTTCATTATACCTCATGGGTATATCATGTATCTCGGGAGTGCTTTGGACCAACATGGTCAAAGGAGTAGCAGCAGCAGAAGAATTGCGCTTGGCAAGGAGGCTTTCTCAAGGAGGAGGGAGTTGATGATTGGGACGTTGAGTAGCGAGGTTAAGAAAAGAGTCGTAAAAAGTTTGATATGGAGCGTAGCTATGTACAGTATGGAAACGTGGTCACTGAAGCAGGAGGATAGACGTAGATTGGAGGCTTTTGAAATGTGGGTGTGGAGAAGAATGGAGAAGGTGAAATGGACCGAAAGGAAAACAAATGAGGAAGTACTAGAAATGGTGGGGGAGGAGAGGGGTTTGTTGAGAGAAATCCTATGGATGCAGGAAAAATGGATGAAAGGCATACTATATTGAGCGGTAGTGGAATGTTGAAGAAGGTAATAGAGGGGAGAATGTTGGGCAGGCGAGGAAAGGGTAGGAACAGGATAGGGATGTTGGATGGGATGAAGGGAGGAAAGAAGTACACAGAGATGAAGAGGGACCAGATGTAGAGTAGGTTTCTGGATTGGGTTTTGATTGGAGTTTCAGAATATTTGTTTGATGGTTGTGTCCATCCGAAAACCTACCTTAACCGGTAGATTACCTTATAAAAAAATACCTCATGGAAATTTTAATTCATGCTTGTTCTTTTCCCATACATTGCCACTCCTACTCTAATAATGGCATGTTTCTTGGAAGAGACTAATGTACTGTAAATTCTAATGTTTTGCCTCTCAAGTTAATTGTGCTCACATCGATGTGTTTACCAAACATGGCATGAAGGTAAAAGGTAAATTTACCGCAGCCAAAGCTGTTATTGAGTTTTGAAAGCTAAAAAAAAAATGGAAATATAAATGAATTTCTTTTGGAAAAATGTAAAATGGGTTCACATTTAACAATATCCTCCAAAACTCTTGCCCCTTTTCTCCACCTCTCACATTGACCACACTGAATTAATTAAAATCTGTCTGATGTTAATGCCCAAGGCAGCACAGTGGCTGTGCAATCCTGGATGTGGGATGAGTAAGATCTCTTATACCATTTTTATCCCAGATTGTATGAAAACAATATTTCTGATACTTTATGGTTAACTGACCTATTAAATGCAAATTCATGCCTTAAGTCTGGTTCCCTTTGAATGTACACAGCCAAACTATGGAAAGAGAGACACTTTGAGGGCTGTGGCTATTTTGTATTTTCATTCATCAAATTAAAAGCTGATACAGGGAACATAAAACCAACCCTCAGGGCCAAATTTGAATGCACATTTTATTGTAAATGGAAGAAAGATACACTGTATTTGGTGATATTATGACACTGGCAGAATCAGCCAAAGAAAACAATAGAATGCTCAAAACCCTGTTCACTGCTTTGTGAAGATGGAAACTGAAAATAAATGTGAAGAAAACCAATGCTATTATAGTTTCTAGAAAGAGAACAGAAACCTCTGTATATTTAATGATAGGGGAAGCAATGATAAGCCAAGTGGAAGAGTTCTGCCACCTTGGGAGTGTAATTACAAGAGACAACAGATGTACTTCTGCAGTGAAAAGATTGATAGCTTTGGAGAAGAAGCCATATGAAAATAAAAAGAATCTTTTAGGAAACAAACACATGAAGTTTGATAGTAGAGAATCCTTATCAAAAGCGTTTATTTGGAGTACATTATTATACGGATGCTAAACTTGGACATTGGGAAAGAGGGAAAAGGCTCCGTTGGAAGCAATGGATGTGTGGATTTGGAAAGGAATAACAAAAAAGAGATGGATGGACAAGGAAAGTAGCATAGAAGCATTGAGAGAAAAGTAAGAGGAAAGGAATTTAATAAAAGAAATAAATGAAAAGGAAAATTAAAGTTCTTGGACGTTCTCAGACAGAGCAACTGCCTGGAAAATATAATGGAGGGGAAAATTATAGGAAAAAATAGGAAGAGGAAGGCCAAGAAAGAAATGTATAGATGAGATACGAGGCACATTCATAAGTAAAGGCCGTTTGCTTATATTTACAGATTGGCACTTCAGAACACAGTTTTACTCCTGCAGTGCCATCTATTGATTCATTGGGAAGCTATAGCAGCATTTGTTTTGTTCCAGAAGTCGTTTGCTTTTCCGTGCATGCAAACAATCCCCGACAATCGTTGATCCCGCCAGCTGTGATGTGCGTTCTGTCATACGATTCTTGTGTGCAAAAGGATTGTTGGCTGCTGAAATTCATCGGGAGTTATGCCGAGTTTATGGACCTACAGTTATGACTGAAGGAAAGGTTAGATAATGGTGCCGTGATTTTAAAAATGGACGAAGAAATGTCCATGACGAAGAGCGAAGTGGTAGGCTCAGTATTCTGACCGATGAAATTGTTTCGCAAGTGGAACAAAAACTGCTATGTGATTGTCGATTGACAAGTAATGGCCTCGCTGAACAATCTCCTCAACTTGGACGCACTACTGTCTACAATATTGTCACTCTTGCACTTGAAACAGTGGTTCGGTGGACAACGTTTCGAATCAGAAGAGGAACTCAAGAACGGCGTAGTCAATTGTTTCAACACTCAGGCGGCGAGCTTCTATACAGAAGGGTTAAAGAAGCTGGTGCAGCGGTACGAAAAATGCTTTGAAATGAACGGCGATTATGTAGATAAGTGAAGTAGGTTTGTAGCGAACTAAAAATGCCAATAAAATGTGTTTCATATGAGTATATTTTTCCTGTAACCAAACGGCATTTACTTTATGAGCATGTCTCTTAAAAAGTACTGTAAGGGAAACAATCTAAAATGAACGGAAAAGAATTAGAATGAAGAAGCTGTGGCTCCAATGACAAGGCTATGCCTCTAGAATATGGAGATGATCTTTTGGTTTAATTGGTGAAATGCTAAGTCAACCAGAGACCAGACCAACTTGGAAAACGTTTAGTGCGCATTCTTTGTCTCAGCATTAGATAAAATAATAACACCGGTTCAATATGCATTTAGGCAGTCTTAAGCATTAACCCAACAGTTGTGGTTCGAAATTTTTTGCTTGAACACTATCAGATAACTCTATATAATGGAAAAATTCAACAAATATCCATTCCGGATTAGGTCGGGAAGTATAAAGAGTACATTTCAAGTATTTGAACTAATTTTTGACGATAGAGTTGCGTGGTGGCTCATTGTTTCCATAATTGAATTGACGATATCTCACTCTCCCCAATACTTCAAATCCCTAAAAGCAAATTAAACTTTGACCGTAGCCACGCAATTTTAACTACAGCTTCGACCAAAGATAGTCTATTGACCACGAAGACGCATCTTCATAAAACAACTCGCTAGGTAATTACACAGCTCGGCATTTTCATTATAGGTAGATGTAACCTCATGAATGAGTAAAACATAATATATCGCAACTTACATTTCGTATTTCAACGAAATAATTTCAATACTTATAATATGCGATTGTATGGACGTGTCAACGAAGATTTATCATGAGGAGAGAGTTAAAATGCCCTTCGACATCATCGGGAGGAAATCGGGGTCAATCCCTCACATCGCGTTCCATCCCTTCAAAATGCGCGCTTTTCCTTCCCCCGGTTAACTAAAGGCAGTCAAGTATCGATCTCGATACTTGGCGATGCACAATACTACTTTGGCGATGATTTCGACATGAGATACTCTGACAACATCATAATGATACCGCCAAGTAGTCTCGCGATGTATTGCTCCGCGTTATAAATGCTATGTGAATGATATTGTGTACACCTCTCACGTTCGACAATGACACTGCATTGTTGAAATGCGCAATTGGCAATCGTGGTGCACTGACGCCGAATCAATCCGTTTCCCTCGAAAGAGCGATTGAAATTCTTCCGACGGATCTGTTTCTTTTTCGGCGGTCGGGACGGCGGTGGCGGTCCATGACCGCGTTATCGCCGTGAGGGCGAGGGGAGAGGGGCGCTGGGGGCGAGAGGGTGGGATTGGGGGAGATTGCGGCACGCAGAGAGGGAGGAGACCACGGACCGGCACTCTTGCTTGCGAAGCCCTGCCGCCCGCTCCATCCCCAGGTTTACGGAACGAAGATCGAGGAAGCCATCGGGAGAAATGGACAGAAACCACGTGTCTCAGGTGCCCATGGAGACCTTGAGTCATCCTGATGATACGGTCAGTAAATTACCCTCGCATCACATTGGCGGTGAGATTCCTTCGGCTATCTAGCACTTGCGACTTTGACGTGAGATGAGACTGAAGAGTCCAAGGTTCGCTCAGGACCTATTTAGGCTCACCACGGCGGTCTTAGGGGTCTAGCTGTGTCCGACCCCACGGCCCTAATCCGATTCGGAGGGTTCCTCAACCCGGTCAAAGGCCGTAGGAGGAGCTAGGGCAGGTTTTTTAATGATGGGAGCCACTGCATTGATTCAAGTTGCAGTATTACAGAATAGGAAAGAGACCAGAACTAAAGAATATATATTTATGTTCTGTGAATTAACTCAACGGTAAAAATATTATCACAAATAGTAAGAGCCACGCGGTAGTCTTGCTCTGGATCGAAAGAAATTAATGCGGCTCAGAGTACTGCCTTAAAATTATGAGTACCTTCCTCCGCAATGAAGTAATTCTTAGTATTAACTAATATTTATTTGTTTTAGTACCGTGCAAGCCACCGCTAGGGTATGTGGCAGGAGGTGAATCCACCAGACTAATTTTGACCCGAATATTTTACCCCTTGTGCGGTTGGACAACGCTATTCTGATCCCTTACGATTTGAGGGAAATATTACATCTTAAATCTATCTGTTGTAGACTTAATCTATCTAATTTACTTACATGATAATTAGTACAATGGGGCTAATTATATAATGACGGTAATTCTTGCTAGGGAGCAAAATCATAAAATACTCTGAAACGTCAATGCTAAAAATGGACTTAATTTGAGGGTGGTGCGAAAGACATTATAGTTTAGTGTTTCACACCGCCACTCAGAAGTGCGGTGTGAAACACTATGCTATAGATACTATGAGAAAAACAAAATTTGCACTTTTCCATAGATTTATATGATTGTTTAGATTTTTGCAAATTCCACCTTTGGGATGCCATAGTGATTTCGAGAACTTCACGTGGGAACACAGCTCATCACTTAAAGATTAAATTAAACTCAATCGGATTTGACTGGAAGGATGTATTGATGGAGTAACAACGTGTATCGAAGGATGAGTAGTAGTTAATTGGTGAGGTGACCGAGAGCTGAGGTAATTTGCCCCATTAAGGATAGTGTAAAGCTTTTATATACCCTGAACAATGTTAACAATGGGTGTATAGAGAAAGGGATTACAATTCTTGCGATTTCTGGTACATAAGTCATTGTTAGTATATGGAGTATACGATATAAAACATTAATTTGTCCGAGGCAGTAAATATTTCAGTACGTTAAAAAGTATTCGTCACCTCAAATTGTTTGAAAGTGAAACTAGGATATTCATCAGCACGAATGTCGACTAAAAGGGAATGGGATTCTCAAATAATATCTGCATGAAAAATAGGAGAGAGAGAGAAGTTGAGAAATGAACGGGTTATGGAAGAACGTGGAATGGATACATCAGTTAATGGGCGAACATGAAAGAAGTCTGCAGGACTGGTTTAGTCACTTCATTAATTAAACATTGGCAATTTTTAATTAATCATGATATTCCACCATATCGCGCCTGAAACGTCTCTTTTTATTGGTTTAGTCACGTCGAGAGAATAATACGGGAGAGAGAGAAGAATGAATGATGCACTGATAGGAAGGGATAGACCGGGAAAGTTACGAACGATTGTGATTGAAGAGCAATTAAGTAGAGAATAATTTAAGATTCTGAGGCACAGAAGATCGTGTGTTAAACAATTTATAATTTCGAAAAAAGCTTGCGGAAGACTGTATAGAGGGAATTGGCAAGAGAGGGGGAATTACTTCTTGAAGTAATCTAAAATCAGAATTTTCTTGAAAGTTTTCACCCCGACGTGAAATGGTGTCAACAGTGCAAGTATGGTGTATGCATATACTATCTTCGTTTTACTCGCAGTTATGTAGCGACGATTCTCAGAGTAAAACTAACGCTGATAAGATTAAATTTCCAACTTTGCCTATGGTCGTAATGCTACTTGTATTGCCTTAATTGTGTACATTTCTGGATAATTTTCCTTCATTCTCTTCCTTGCAATTCTTACAAGGGAGAGAGTGATCTCTTAATAAGCCTCTTGGTAGAATGGTGGGTTTTATTATAAGAACTTCACCCCTGGTAGGCAGATGCGTTGAAGATTTGTTGCACGTCTGCACGCAATATTGAATTTGATCGTCAAGTCACCATTAACAGGACGCAATATGAGTATTACGCAAATGCATCATCTGGAACTAACATTCAAATTAAAGATTTGGAGATGGGCATGCTGTGCTCAATGCTCCCTCCCGGCCACTTCGATGGCGGATGATATTCTACGGAAGCCATTTCATATTGCAGAGACCCCGCCTCACCAATAATCAATCGTAGTGCGAGACTCCTCAACAATAAATCTCGGGCGCATACCTTAGGCGTAACTCTCTAATGTTCTCCAATGTACTTTATTTCGTCGAAAGGAGAATAGGAATAAATTGCAATAAAGGAAAGGCAAGGTTCAAAAGCTAGAAAATGGAACGACTCAGAAAGAACCAGAAAAAGGGGTAGCCATCACAGCAAACCACTCCAAAAAACGGAGTATTTTACATCCATAGTGGAGTTAACAGTTTCGGACTTAACTTTGTGGAATTCCTTCATAAGGGAAACTTTACATTCCACATATTTTTAATGTACTACGACCATGTCCATAGTGGAGCCAAAGGGTTCAGCGTAGTCGTCGAAGTGTTCAGCCAAGGATCAGATCAGTAGTAGTAGGATCAGGAGTTCAACTCCGGATATTATAAACAAGAAGGGTGTGTGGCACCCCAACCAATATACAAATGCTGAGTTTTAATAATGCCATAACTTTGTGGAAAACCGTCTTTGGCACAGGGAAAGAACTAGAGTCCTTCCCTGAATGTGTTAATTTCGCTCTCCATAGGTCAGCTCTCCATGCTCAACTCTCAAAATAACCTTTCGGGTTGCTGTGGTTGAGAAATTTGCAAGATCAAAAGTGACATCCACCATTGTTTTCAAGATCAAGGTAGGTTCGGTAATTGTCCGAGGCCATTTCACGGTGCGTTTTCCTGTTATTCTCCCAACAAGGAAGGAGTTTTTTTTAAGGCATTGGAGAAAACAAGAAAGATCTTGTTCATTCACGAGGAAAGAGATTGAATAGTCATACATTCTTATGAAATTATTGCGATATTAAATGTTGTAATTTGCAATTTTATTTTCATGTCGTGTCTTGATTTGCCAGAGGCTGAAATATTCGAGTGTGGCGCAATTTGCACGTCTCGAATTTTTTATGCGCATCTTTATATGTTTATTCCAGCCGATCATTTTTTAAATTGTTTTTGCATCTCCAAGGAGAATGGAAAGCAAGTAAGGGAGCCCTATTGTCGGATGAGACATCATGCTACGGAGCCAGGAAGATGATTGAATGATTCTTTGCTTCCGGTAACTGGTGCTTTGCTCTCTCTAACCGTTGGCAACCGCTAGTATTAAACTGTCAATACATTTTTGAGCGTAAAGTTTGAAAACTGAGGATAGAATATTCGAGTAAATAATTACCTTAATTAGATATCTGGACAGACTGCATAGTCCGACCTACGACCAATTGATTATTGAAGGAAATCAATATATTTAGAATAATTAAAATGAATAATAGAACATACCAAGGCTTTGAAACTTTCTCTTTAAAGGATTTGATGAGATTTGAAGGCCGGTCGATCTATCGATAAAAGTGCGCATTGATACTCTTAAAATGTTTCATTCCAACGATTCGAATACAACTAGTTAATAAAAAATGTACCACACATGATTGGTTATATTTTAACCTAAACTCTTCTTCAAAACTAAGCGCAGAACCTGAATCAATGAAATATCCATGATTTGAGCTTCGACTTTTCTATTTCTATTGATTAATTCTCAATGAAAACACCAACCAAATGAAGCCAGCCTATTTGCAGATTCTCATTCTATGACTATTTGGAAATAATAATATTTTTTAATATATATATATATATATATTTTTTAGGTAATCTACCGGTTAAGGTAGGTTTTCGGATGGACACAACTATCAAATAAACATTTTGTTATTCCAAACAAAACCCAATCCAGCAATCTACTCTACATCAGGTCTCTCTTCATCTCTGTGTACTTCTTTCCTCCCTTCATCCCGTCCAACATCCCTATCCAGTTCCTGCCCTTTCCTCGCTTGCCCAACATTCTCCCCTCTATTACCTTCTTCAACATTCCACCATTGCCGATCAATATGCCTTTCAACTATTTTTCCTGCCTCCATAGGATTTCTCTCAACAAACCCCTCTCCTCACCCACCTTCTCCAGTACTTCCTCATTTGTTTTCCTTTCGGTCCATTTCACCTTCTCCATTCTTCTCCACACCCACATTTCAAAAGCCTCCAATCTACGTCTATCCTCCTGCTACAGCGACCACGTTTCCATACTGTACATAGCTACGCTCCATATCAGAGTTTTCACGAGTCTTGTCTGTGTGTGTGTGTGGGTGTGTGTGGGTTGCGGTAGTCCAGGGGGTAGAGCGTTGGACTACTGACCGGAGGGTTCAATTCCTAAGCAAGTCTCTCTGGGCACCTCCAGGCTCTACCCAAGCTATGATCTTCCTGGGAAACCATAACCAACACAGGGAAAGGAAGTTGACCCCCCTTATTACTCTGATGTGTGAATTTCACACGCCGTCGGGCCTAGGACCGGGTGAACTGCATATCAGACCTTCGGGTTGATTACTGCGTATATGGTTATTATATTTTATTTATTTATTTAGGTAATCTACCGATTAAGGTAGGTTTTTGGATGGACATAACTATCAAAATATATATATATATATATATATATATATATATATATATATATATATATATATATATATATACTAAGACAACAAACACCACACACATAGAAACATAAAAAAAGGACACTTACATTGGATATTGGATGACGACGGCCGTGCCGTCGAAACGTAAATATCCAATGTAAGTGTCCTTCTTTTATGTTTCTATGTGTGTGGTGTTTGTTGTCTTAGTGTTTGTGTGTTTGTGCGTCGCCGGAGAGCGTCATTTCCAAGAATATACATATATATATATATACTATTTAAGCAAAATAAATGCTTCTATAGCTTCTCAATGAATCAATAAATGGCACTGCAGGAGTAAAACTGTGTTCTGAAGTGCTAATCTGTAAATATAATCAAACGGCCTTTACTTATGAATGTGCCTCGTATCTCATCTATACATTTCTTTCTTGGCCTTCCTCTTCCTTTTTTTTCCTATAATTTTCCCCTCCATTATATTTTCCAGGCAGTTGCTATGTCTGAGAACGTCCAAGAACTTTAATTTTCCTTTTCATTTATTTCTTTTATTAAATTCCTTTCCTATTTCATTTCTCTCAATACTTCTATGCTACTTTCCTTGTCCATCCATCTCGTTCTTGTTATTCTTTTCCAAATCCACACATCCATGGCTACCAACGGAGCCTTTTCCCTCTTTCCCAATGTCCAAGTTTAGAATCCATATAATGATGTACTCAGAATAAACACTTTTGCTAAGGATTCTCTACTTTCAAACTTCATGTGTTTGTTTCCTAAAAGATTCTTTTTATTTTCATATGGCTTCATCACCAAAGCTATCAATCTTTTCACTGCAGAAGTACATCTGTTGTCTCTTGTAATTACACTCCCAAGGTGGCAGAACTCTTCTACTTGGCTTATCATTGCTCCCCCTATCATTAAATATACAGAGATTTCTGTCCTCTTTCTAGAAACTATAGTAGCATTGGTTTTCTTCACATTTATTTTCAGTTTCCATTTTCACAAAGCAGTGAACAGGGTTTTGAGCATGCTATTGTGTTTTTGGTTGATTCTGCCAGTGTCATAATATCACCAAATACAGTGTATCTTTCTTCCATTTACAATTAAAATTTGCATTCAAATTTGGCCCTGAGGGTCGGTTTTATGTTCCTTGTATCAGCTTTTAATTTGATGAATGAAAATACAAAATAGCCACAGGCCTCAAAGTGTCTCTCTTTCCATAGTGTGGCTGTGTACATTCAAATGGGAATCAGACCGAAGGCATGAATTTGCATTTAATAGGTCAGTTAACCATAAAGTATCAGAAATGTTGTTTTCATACAATCTGGGATAAAAATGCTATAAGACGTCTTACTCATCCCACATCCAGGATTGCACAGCCCCTGTGCTGCCTTGGGAATTAACATCAGACAGATTTTAATTAATTCAGTGAGGTCAATGAGATCTTCTACAAGGTATCGATCTACAAGGCCTCAACCCTCAGCTACATCATTAAAGGAGCACCATTTTCGTCGAGTGCTTCCGGATGGACATTTAACCGAACCTTAGGGCTCCATTGGATCAAGTAATGTAAAGACGCCTAATACCACTCAAATCCTCACTCTTTTTCTTGATGTTGACCCAACACGAATTCCCAAATGTATCTTTCACGTTGACTATTACTTGCCATCGCTGGCTATTGATCCTAAAACTGAATTCTAGCAGCTCTCCGGCCTATTCCTATTGTATAACCTGCCTGGCTCTTCAATCCTACACTCAGCTAGTTCCCTGTGCTGACTTGATTCTGGCAATTCAATCTCTGGCCTTATACGGTAAATCGACCATTGGTGAATTATTATAGCTAAGGCAGCGACCTGTTTTTTCTCAAATTATTCCATATCATCGCCTCTATTGCTTCGAATAGTTCGTCTGATACTCAGTCTGCCCATTTCATGTTCATCATATGCCTTTCTTTTATTTTATGATCATATTTCATAGCATCGCACTTCCATCGTTTGTCCCCTCCCCTGTTTCTACCATCGCCCATGATCGCCGCTACCGCTGCTGCCATCAGCTAATCAGATTGAAACAGGTTACTTGTGACCTTCGTAGATACATTTCCTTCTTACTAATAACCAGAACCTCTTTCTTACGTCCAGGCATGGAATATTTGCCATTGATCATTTTTTATCCCGATAGAAAACCCCTCGCTTGCGTTGTTACGTATGCTTAATCTCTCTGTTGGTTCACATAGTTTTGACGATAGTATTTGCCATGGGAACATTCTTCTTCTTTATCCTTTCCCTGGTTCTCTTTGAACATTTTATTCCCTAATTTGACTACAGATCGTTATCTTCTTTTACGCCTTATTCTTTATACCACACACTGTCACATACTTTACTCCAAACTAGTCTTCTCGTCACGCTTTCTCTCCTCTCTATGATTCTCCATAGCCCGTTAACTTATTTATGCTCTTTTGCCCTTGCGTCTGCCCACTAACTTTTCCTTGATCTCGTTTATCAGGTTCTCGATGTCCACATTAGAGATCAATGACGCAAATGAGAGAATGTTCTTATCGCTAAGCCCTTCTTCATTTCAAATTGTTCTTTACTCTCTCAACATCAATGCCGCCTTCTCTCTTCATGGACCATTTATGAAACTCCTGTCTTTGTATTTAATTCACTACTTCTAGAAATTAGTTCGCTCAGCAGAAGCCTCTAGGGATTGAGAAAAGCCTGGGCACAAGTTAGTTGTATTATTTTAACTTTGGTAGTCGCTACCGTTAAGAACGTAATTTTTTTACAGTTTCCGACATGCAAGCCATGAATTTCCTTCCTCCGAAAAAAATTATTTACTGTTAAGCTACGTAGGGTTAAGCGCCTTCAGTGATCGAGTGGGTGCAGTAAATGAGCTTGAAAGAGTCTAAGTAATTTTTTAGATATCTTAATTTTAATGAGTTGTAATGAAAACGACTTGATTTGAAGCTTTACGATATAGATAATTATTTTCATGCAAAAAAATTGTTAATTCTGGCAAAATTTAAAAAAATTCAATTTCCATAGTATTAAACCGAAGTCTTAATCTACTGTCAATGCGTTCGTAAAGAGTTACTGGAGTGTGTCGACACGGTTCTGAACTGGGGGCAACAGTTTCCAGTTGATCGTATTGGCCATATTTATGATATTTAATTTAATGTTGGATTGGCAAACACCGACAAAAGCGATTCGGATTTAAAAATATAAAAATACACATAACTGCATTTATATAGGGATGAAAATTGAGAGGGGCAGATTGAAAGATTGACATGTAGGCAAATTGTTATGAAAAATTCATCAAACACTCCGGGGTCTTTTGACCTGGATATCTCAATTACCATCCGTTAACTGGCTAATATAACTTAACAACAAGTTTGGCACCTGGGTTCGAATCCCAGTAAAATGAAATGTTAGATTCATGGCAATTTTTACACTAATTATTTAAATATACGTACAAAGGTCTATGAATGGCGACGTAACGTTGACATTAGATAAAATAACGAGGGCTCGAAGAATGATGAAAAAAAGACATATTTCACGGAAATGCTTAAAACAGTTCACTGTGATAAAATAATTCCAGAGTACATGCACTTGTAGGTGAGAAATCTACTCTCACACTCACAGAGGCATTAAAACAATTTAAGTTACTAATTTCCCGCCAAAAAAACGTTTAAGACCTCATGAAGTTGTTCTTATTCGCAGAAAATGGGAAATCCTTTATTTGTGATTGTCCAAGGAATCCAACACCGGATCAATATTGCTGAGCTTTATTCATTGAAGTGAAGACGGATCTAAGTCCGAACGTATAATATTGGGCAGCATCGGACCACGTGAGTCCTTATAATTCTGAATTAATGAAAAGTTTCTATCATGAGGACATTTGAAAACCGATCAAGATTTTTAGCATTTTTGGATCAAATTTCATGAAACTTTATAGTAACTATCGCAACTTGAGCAAAAACACCCCAAAAATTATGTCCTATGGATTTAAGAGAAATCTTTCTCAGTGATCTAAATACAATGAGATTCGACCAAAATTTCCTATAATACGTTAATACTACTGTTAGGACGGTTGATCCATGTCTCTGATGAACGAAGGATATTAAGGATTAAGTGAAAGGAAAGAATTAAATTCAGCAAATACATCTTGTCACTGTAGTTCAATAAAACACAGCATTACACAATGAAATTACTGCATTATTCCAACAGAATTTAATAGAAGGAACTTTTGTAGGTTGTTGCAATCGCTCATTCTTGTTTTCAGCAATTTTAATTTACTATGTATTGGCACAATATTAATTCCTTTAAAGTTATATCTATTCGTGATATCTTCTTCATAAGATTCGTTTCAATTATTTATATGTGATATACCACAGCATTTCTCCAAATTATCAGCATTTTTGCTAGTATTATCATATATATATACTGCCTTGAACAAAAAGTTCCCGGAATAACCACCGTGTGGCGCTCCCATCGTTCCGATTTGAGTTCTGTTTTTTTTGTTAAATTGGTACATCTGTCGTTGATATTCCCTTTAAATCTTAGTGTCATAACTTGACATTTGCAAAAGTTACGTAGCCAAGAGTACATCTATCTCTGTGTGTGTTGGCGATTTTTTACAATTGCAGAAATGGATTTAAATTTGCAACAACGAACTTGTATTAAATTTTGCGTAAAAAACGGATTTAGTGGCGCACGGACGTTGGAAATGTTGGAAAAGTGTTTCGGCAACGATTCTCTAAAAAAAAACGGTCGTTTACCAGTGGCACGAGCGGTTCAGAAGTGGTCGTGAGTCAATCGAAGATGATGAACGCAGTGGCAGACCATCGACATCGAAAGTCGGTGAAAAAATTGATAAAGTAAAAGAAATGTTGGTCAATAACCGCAAATTAACCATCAGAGAAATAGCGGAGGACTTGAACATTGCCTATGGATCCGCCCAAGACATTGTGGTTAATGATTTGGGTTTCCGTCGTGTAGCAGCAAAGTTGGTGCCAAAAGACCTCAATTTCATGCAAAAAAGAGACCGTGTTGACGTCGCAAAAGACATGATTTGCGAGGCTGAATCCGATCCCACATTCATCAAAAGGATCATTACTGGAGACGAGACGTGGGTTTATGAGTACGACACGCAATCCAGACATCAGGCAAGTGAATGGCGTTCACCAAATGAGCCGAGACCAAAAAAAACCACGTCGTTTTCAGTCAAAAAAGAAGGCAATGCTGACGGTTTTCATGGATTACAACGGTGTAGTGCATCATGAATTTTTGCCAGAAGGCCAGACAGTAAACAGAGAGTATTATTTGGGCGTTATGAGACGTTTGCGTGAAGCAATTCGCCGAAAGAGACCAGAAATCGTCGCACAGTGCGTCGAGACCGTCGCACAGTGCTATCATTATTCGTAATTTTTTGACGAAAAATGCAACAAATACCACCCAACAGCCACCGAATTCACCTGATTTGGCTCCCTGTGACTTCTTTCTGTTCAATCGAGTTAAAAAACCATTACGGGGAACGCGTTTTAGCAGCCGAGAGGAAGTAATGGAAAAATCGCAGGAAGCACTGATGGACATACCGAAAACCGAATATAAAAAATGTTTCGAGGATTGGATCAAGCGCTGGCATAAGTGTGTTGCAGTCGATGGGGATTACTTTGAAGGGGACAATATAGATTTAGATGAATAAACTTGTATTTTTAATTTTCTGAATAAATTCCGGGAACTTTTTGTTCAAGGTAGTATATATATTTATACATACATATATATACATATATACATATATGTATATATATATATAGAAATATATATTTATAGAAATATAAATGATGGTAATGATTACCCTTGAGTTGTCTCTTGAGTTGAGGAAAAAAATAAAAATATCAAGGCTCAAGATCGGGGGAATAAGGAGGGTTGCTCCCAGCATTCCAATCAACGCTGTTTGTTCTCGTCTGTAAGACGGCGTGTCCATCGTGCTCAGATTTTACGGTATCCCAATTGTTCAATTATGTAGCCGACATGATACTTGGATTTTCAAATACAGTTTTCAATGCACTTTTGAGTGATTCACTGGTCATTTTGAACCAAATCTTCAATGAGTTTGCGACGTTTATCATATGTGGCAGTGATTGGACGTCCGCTGTATGTTTCATCAACAATTACGGCTTTTCCAGGCTCACAACCACGAAATTTCACTACCCATCGATTTACAGTAGAGCTATCAACAGTATCGTCACCATAAACAGCCTTTAAACGTCGATGAATATCAGTAGGAGTCACTTTTTCAGCAGTTAACAATTCGATAACAGCAGCACGCTGTTTAACTCGCGTTGACATAGCAATAGAACACGTCTCCATACTTTCACTTCTCGAAATACACTGGGTGAATGTATCGACCTCAAACACGCGCATGCGCGTTGAGGGGGAATGTTACTTCCACATGCCATAAGGAGTGCTTCTGAAGGTCATTTTCTTTGTGGTTTACAAGCATGTGTGCATTAGTTTTCAGCCTACTCTCATATATATACAATTAAACACGAAAATTGGCCATATGGCAAACAAATATTCAATCACATGGAAATAAATATTAGGAAAAGGGATAGGAAAATATGTAAAGGACGAACACAGGAGAGGTGGGGAAGGCGGAATCATGAAGAATCACGAACGTAAAAATATTTCCTAGACCGGGACTTTCGGATTTTCGACTTTTCGAAACAAGAGCATCGACCGGGCAAGTCGAGGGATTCGGTGTTCTGAAAAATTTCTGGGTGGTTTTGGGTGGTCTGAAAAGTTTCCGACTCAGAAAATTTCAGAAAAAAATGTCTTGTATCTTTGTTAGGTCGAACACTTTTCAGGCCACCCTTGTATATGGTTATGGCGTCGAAACCAAAGCCCAATCGTCCCAATGGAAGAACCCAGGAGAACCAAGACCGAGAAAAACATGCAAAGTTCGTTCGAATATCAAGGTTTTGCTCACTGTTTTCTTCGATTACCGTGGTGTAGTGCATCAGGAGTTCTTACCACAAGGATGTACGGTCAATAAGGAGTGTGACTATGAAGTTAAGCGGCGTTTGTGAGAAGCAATACGAGAAAAACGTCCGGAATCGTGGAAAAAGAATTCATGGCTTTTGCATCACGATAATGCACCCGCTCACTCATCGTTGCTTGCGAGAGATCTTTTGACCAAAAGCAACACCACAAACAGGCCTCAGCCACCATTTTCTCCGGATTTGGCCCCCTGCGACTTTTTCCTGTTCCCAATATCTGAAGCTACGAATGAAAGGACGGATATTTACAACGATTGAGGGTATAAAAACTGCATTGCTGGAAGAGCTCAAGGCTATACCAAAAAGTGCTGATCAGAATTGCTTCGAGGACTGGAAAAAGCGTTGGCATAAGTGTATTACATTTGGGGGGATTGCTTTGAAGGGGACAACTTGAATATTGAAAAATAAACACATATCTATTCATAAAAATATTAAGTCACCGTACTTTTGGAACACATCTGGTATGTACGTATATTCAACTCCCAAAAAATTGCTGTTATTTGGAAAAAAATTTGTAATTTTAGCATCAAGTACGAGGCTTAAGAATTTTTTGTGTTAAGTTGGTTAGGATTCACGAGTACAGAAGTGTGTTACATTGGAGTGCATGAAAAACCTACCCTCATCTAAATATATCAAAATAAAATTAAAAAACACTTATTTAGACGAAGGGTTCCGAATTAACTGCTTAAAACGTCCACAGAGCAGCGAAATTTTTACCCGGAAGATTCCTTCTGAATACGTTAGACCAAAAATGTTGAAATTGTTCTACAAGAAGAACAAGCTTTCAAACAACAAGTATGACTTTTTAGTGTCCAGGAGGATTGGGGTGGTGAAGTGGCTGGCGATGGAATCCCACGCAATGGGTTAAGCTTTGAATCCCGGCGGTGACAAATATTTTCCCTAGGCCCTACTTGAAATGTGGAGAGCACTTCAAGTGTAGTACACCGTCCGTCGGATTGAGCGTCACATTATGTGACCCCTTGGCCCTTCCGTTTATGTGGTAGGCTAATGCACGCGCCAGGTTTCTCTCTCCACCTTCATACATCACCTGTATTCGGCAATAGCAACTAACGGGTCATCGTCAATAATGGCGCCGTGCTAAATATAAGGGATTACAGACTTTTTTGATGGGAAAAAGGATAGGATAAAGGGTACCGCATGAATAAGCCCAAGGATGCTTGCATCAATGCGGTCTGCAGTGTACAAAAGCAGAGATCTAGACATTATAATTTAAACTCTTCGTGAAGGAAGGTCCTGCACAAAAAGTATGGAATATAGATGCTGCTACGTTTTATCGTTTTTTATCAAATATTATAATATGCGTTTGGAAAAGACGCCCATTTAAATCTGAAACCTGTTTTCCTTCCTTCATCCTACCAATATGCGGCTGTGTTGAAATATATTGCCCAGAGTCAGAAGTCGAAGCTCAGTGCCTTTTGGAAGCTTAATTTTCTGCTGAACTGCCTTCGCTAGGGATAGCCACGCAACTTTTATTTTAATTTGTACACACCAATTTCTCTGGCTCAAACTGCGTGGAATTCCTCCACATTGACTATAAAAAATAATTTACAATGCTACTATGAACTATTGATCATAAAAAACACTGCAATTCCACAATTCACATTTTATTATCACACGACCATGGCTTCGCTACCACACATCCTCATCATCAGGTTTCCTTTCACAATGCCTTGCGAAATTAATTTGCACAGACTGTTTTGATAAAACAAGCGGATGTGATAGAGGGAAATAATTACGGAAGGATGCCAAGGACGAGTTACGAGAAGCAGGTTGTTTAAGTTCTCAAGGAAAGAAATGAGGCAGGAATGAGCCAATTGAGAGCAAGACAGAATAGACTGGAGAACTGCAGGGAACTAATTCTCGCATAGATGAACGCATATCAATGATGCGGATTACTAGAAAGGACGACCCCATTATTTGAACTTAATTTGATTGTTTCATTGACATTTTCTCATCAGTGTCTATCTGGAAAAATATTTAGTCCATTCAATTTGAAATGATGTTTCACTGTACAAATACTATATATTTAATTAATCCATTTATGAGTACAAATCTATTGAAAGCGGTCTCGATGGTATTATTCTAATAATGATTTCCAATAAATTTTTTTTCCAATAAAATTTTTAAATAAAATTAATTTTCCAATAAAAATTTCCAATACTGGCGGTGATAGTGAATATGTTCTCATATCATATTAAAAAAAAGTAGTAGCACTTGTTCAGCTAATGAATAATTCATATCCTTAATTCATGCAATTTATACGGAATGAAGAGCGACCATTCTACATCAGCTATGAGTTACAATTGGATTAATTTATACTGATGTTGTCAAGTGATCTGAGCTCCGAATATGGGTCCTAAAGTGTCAATTTTAGAGAAGAAAATTAAGGGGTGACTGATGCCTTCAGGCACCTTAGCAGAAGAAAAAAAGAATCAATGGGTAAAATTACTGCTTTACTAATGCTTGCTGCTCACAAAACGTGAGAATATATATATTTTTTAAGATCCGGTGAGACAACTTTTATTTACCATGCACAATAGTACATTTATATACAAAAGATATTTGACATACAATCTTCATCATGTGAAATGGGAGTATATGTGGAGAGAAGATCAAATTGAAAAGAAAGAAAAAATGGCATTACTCCTCCTGGTCCTGCTAAGCTATTCAGTTTTGGTTTGGAAGTACGTGCTACACAAACAAAAAAGATATCGCAAGATGTTGCAAGTTGTACAACTATATTTTCCTTTCCATGTATTATAATGCATTTTATTAAAGTCGATTAGAATTAGTACTAATAAGCAATTTTCACTATATTTATTGACTCTAATTGCCTTAATTCCTGTGGAACTATTGAAATGTTTAGGAAAATGTGGGAAGAAGACTCTATATGGACTGATTCGTGGTCTCTATGAGGAAGGAATCTGGCCGGAAGATTTTGTGAGATCACTGTTAGTTACTATTCCGAAAAAAGTATAGGCTACGTCATGTGAGGACCCTCCCCCCGCCATGGGTATGGATGCATGCCACGCTCCTTATATATTGTTTAATAGCAAAAAGTATAACTGGAAAAATTAGCTTCGGTAGGACCAAAAATATACAAAGGGCGAGGAGGTCAATGTATCGACTGTGCGGTCTTAAGTGGACTCATGATTAATTAATTTGCGTAACATATATTGGCCGAAATTATTTGAATTCAAGCCATGCCTGTTTGTATCAGATAGTGTCTGAGAAATATATGGATATGAAAACGAAAGTGCGTTTGTTGATAAGGAAATTGCTTACAACATGTAAATAGAGGATTATTGTGAAAAATTGTGAGAGTTGATTGAGTGAATGACAATTTGGCAAGTGTATTCTTCAAGCATAGTAAAGGGAAATGCATGTTAACACATCTCACATCTCTCTGCGTCATTCTTTTGAACACCACTGAATTCGTCTGTCTCAAATTCAGAGAATTCTTGGATTTTTCATATAATTCGTAATTTAAGAAAATACTAGAAATTCAAACACACTTTGATAATCCAGTTATTCGTCTTCACTCTGAGTCGAGTGTTTAGTGAACCTATTTAGAGAGCACCCATTCTGATAGCATTTTCAATTTTTTTTCGCTACGTCCCTAAAACCAGCTCTTATCTACCCCATTGCTCGTTAAAAATGACAAGCGCCGATTTTACGAGTTCATTAGCAAATAAATAATGAAAATGACGACCATTTTCTCATAAATTTGTTCTTAATTTAACTATTGGCGTCATTGTTCCATAAGTTGCGGTTAAGAGGTTGAAAAATATCTTAATACGTTTTCCGGCTAATCTTCAACTGATAGTGAGCTTCAAACTACGCATCGCACTGAACATTAAAAAAAAAAAACATTTTTACTGACGAAATCCAGTAAGAATAAATATAGATAAATAAGATTACAGATAAATTCACTCGAAATTTGTAAATTTAAATTCTGCCTTTTCAAGAAAACTTTCAATCCGAGATGTTTACGGACTAACCCTGAGCCATTGGTTTCTTTTACGCTTCAAAAAAAATAAGGAAGTGATTGAGTATTTGACGAATTTCTCTTCCAATGACACATTAATATTTCGGCGAAATCAATTATTCCGTTCATAAGCTGCTACCTTATATATTTACGGACTCTCTTAACAGGAACTGGAGTGACATCAGAATTGAACCCTTGTCTCGGTAGTGGGTTTTTAATTGACATGCGATGGGGTCCATAGCCCTCCCTAATCGGCCCCACCCCAAGAAGTCCTTGCTATCAAATTTCGCGCCTCATGGTCTGAGTAAATGACTCGTGTCCGGGAGACGAGCGAAAACAATGGAATCATTCTCATTGGGCTATTACGTACCGCAGACCGCCGGCAGAGTTCACCCGTCGGCGGAATGATACCGTTCAAAAAGTCTCACCACCATTACGAGATTGCCGGGCCATCATGAGCGATTACGAAAAACCCTGCCGGGTGATATTACACCACCTGAAGTGTCTCTCCGTCAAAAGCTATTACGAACGAGTGTCGGACAGATTGATACCACACTAACGGGGCGGAGTGACACCTCGGCCAAATACCCTACCTTTGTCGCTCCGCATGAGTAGAGTTTTTCAATATGGCAGCAGTTTCTTTACATAATTGGTCTTCACCTGGCGTATTAAAATCATTAAAATTGGACCTAGGAGTGCGTCAAACACTATTTTTTCGAACTGAAAATAATCAGTGCGGTTGAGTAAAAACAGGCGGAGTAGCATTCGCAATATTAGTTCTTCAAAAAAGTATCTCGTAAGAACTACACTGAGTTTATCTATTTCATCAATGCAATGTAATTATTAATTTTGTTTAGCGATGCCTGTGTTATATAAGGCATATATTTAGTTTATTTCAACACTGAACTCTATAACTTTCTATTGTATATACTTCGCTTTCGTTAAAATTCGTCGTTTGAGCAAATTCGGAGAAGTAATGCGTGAAACAAAACGTTCATGTTTAGAATAAATTTACGAAAAGACATACTAATGAATTGGGGATATAAGTAACCACTTTGACATAAGTAATTATGAATTTATGAAACATTGTTTTCCTGTATATTATTTATTCGGTAATTATTCGTACGTACTCAGTTGTTAGTGGCCAAATCTCTTCATCTATTATTTTGACATTCTTTGTTGATTATCCAAAGATACTCTAATATAAGCTTTCATATTTATGCTATTATAAATAGATATAGTTCCCTTTTCCGTATTAAAGGAGGCAATGAAGAATTTCTGAGCTAATTACGTGTTTCGATATGTGATTTATTAGGTAATTGTTCTTTGGTTCACCATTGTGTAGCGCAAAATCTATTGCTTTAAATATTTTGTAATCATCATTTTTTTTCATTGGTGAAGACATTCAAGAAATTATAAAAATAGTATCTTGTTAAAAATCAAAGAGGTTTCTTGTATATTGCCATATAATGGGGCAATTGCCGTAGGTACATGTCAAAGCCCATGTGATTACTGATATATTGATATTAATTTACGTAGGTAAATACATTATGTACTATAAAAGCAAGGATTACACTCGTGCATGCATTTTTCATGGTAATACAGTAAAGGGTTTTTCGATATAAAATATCAAGCATTGAAGTTCATCGAGCATTGCTTTGATATGTTTTGTTGCAGAATACATAAAGGGTGCAATGAGAAATATAAATTAAATAATTTGGTATGGGTAAATGTTACTAATTATTTTGTTTCAGTTGAATCTGATACACGGATTTGGGAAAAAAATAGGAAAAAAGACTCAAATAAAATAAAATGTTCATTCACTGTCACATTCACATCACAAAAATGTGATGATGATGTTGGATGAGCTGTATGCTTAAATGAATATGATTAAAGAACCTTTTTTGATTAAGAACCTATATCTTCGGTGGGAGGCTTTTTGGGAGTCGCAACCGGCACTCCGGCAAATCTCCAGACCCCTTCGCAGCGCCTTACACAAATTTAAGCCGGCTTCTGCCCAAGAACCCAATCATCCAATTGAACCCCTCAAATCATCCAATTGAATTTTTTATAAACCTTCTCCTGGCCATAATCGCCAACCCGTCTTTCCTCAAGTCCCTAAATCCTCGACTAAACCTGCCTCCTACCGAATCCTCAAAGCTAAGTAATATAATGAAAAATCCTAACATCATCATTACGTCCGCGGATAAAGGATCAACAGTTGTGATCTTAAACAGATCAGACTACATAAGGGAAGCTAAAACACAACTTTCAGACACCTCTTCCAACCAGCTTCGAAGATCCAAATCCTGCACTTCAGGAGGAACTAATTGAATTTCTTGGTGCCAATGAGGGTCTATCTCCTTCAGACTTGGCCCTCCTCTCCCCCCCCCTCCCACGCACTCCTCATTTCTACGTCCTTCCGAAGATTCAAAATCCGGGTAATCCCGATCGACCGATTTTATCCTCCCGTCACTCCCCAACAGAAATAATCTCGGCATTTGTAGACCACTATCGCCAGCCGATTGTCCACACCCTACTGTCATTCACTAAAGATTCTTACCATTTCCTGGATAGGTTAAAATCTATCTCCCTCCCTCCAGATGCCGAGATTATTATGGCCACTACAGATCCCACATCCCTGTACACATCTATTCCCCACTCAGAAGGCCTCTCCGCCCTCCAACACTACCTCTCCCAACGCCCTAAGCCACACATCCCCAGCACAGATTTTCTCCTCAGCCTTTCCGAGTTCATCCTCACCCGCAATTTCTTCTCCTTCAACGATGAATTCTTCCTACAAATCAAGGTTTGTGCCATTGGTAGCAGGTTCAGCCCGTCCTATGCAAACCTCTTTTGTGGTCTCGCGGGGAATAAATTCCTGTCAAAACAACCCCTGAAACCGCTATTGTGGCTCAGATATATTGATGATATTTTCCTTCTCTGGCCACATGGTCCTGATTCCCTGAAAACTTTCATTTCCAACCTCAATGCTTCGTCCTCTATCTCCTTCACGTCTACGGTTTCCTCCTCCCAAATCACCTTCCTAGATGTAAACATATCATTAATATACCATAAATTTCACACGTCTGTACAAATAAAACCCACAAATAAACAAGAATACTTACATGTTAACAGTTGTCACCATCACATCACACCAAACGCTCCATTCCTTATTCCCTGTCCATAAGGGAACACAGAATTTGCAGTGACCCCGACTGCCTAGACAATTTCCTCATAAATTTACACCATTCCCTCCTCAAACGAGGTTATCCTGAATCCCTCCTGAATAAGATGATTCGAAGACATGCTTACACTCCCAGACCTTCTACCACCGCGAAAAACCACCCTCTTTCAATTTGTACCACGAATCTCCCTGGCCTAGAATCTCTGCTTTCTATCCTAAAAGACCTCTTCCCTATCCTCAAAAACCACAATTCCACCACCAAACTTTTCCCCAAATGCCCCTCTGTCACTTTCATACGCATCGCCAAACTATCAGATCTTTTAAAATCTACCAATCCACTTCTTAAATCTTCGCCCCGTTCCAAAATCACTCCCAGACCCTGCAATAAACCTAGATGCAAAACATGTCCTATTTTGCAAACCAGAATCCCATCCCTCTCCCACCCGCTCTTTAACTCTCTCCCACCAATTCCCTACTCCTCGTGTACCTCCAGAAATGATGTATATTTACCTACTCAAGTGCCAACTTTGCACTGCCTTTTATATTGGACAGTGTACCACACCCATTAATATTAGAATCAATAATCATGGAGCATCATGTTACAATTCCTCCCTTATTGGTATGCTCCCAATCCCCAAACATGCCTCCGAACACAACACTCCCTTTGACCAATGCTATAAAGTATGCATCTTAGCATCCCTCCCACCCTCAGGCCCTCCACTGAAACTCAAAACACTATATCCAGCTTTCATCTGGCTCTTGGATTCCTGAAATCGCCCAGGTGTTAATATTAGACACTAATTGCCCCCTTTATGCACATAGGTTCATCCCCCTCCGCCCCCAACAACTTCCATATCATACCCACCTTTTTTAATATTACCGCGCCTAACACTACCCCTACAAATCCCTCACCTCAGGTACCTTTTCCTCCCTTCTCCTTCCATCCACTCAGTTTTGTTCATAACTCCTCTTGAGAAAGGTGGTTGCATCACCGATAATTCGAGATACAGTGAGTCCCTCTTTTATGTGTTTCTGTTTCTGTGTTTGTGTCGACTAGTTAGGCCATTTATATTATTGTGCACGTCCGTGGGATTTTCACAAAAGTGTTATATACAAGTATACAAATATATTACTGTATACTACTTGTATACTATTGTTATGAGGTAATATACCGATTACGGTATGTTTTGGATAGAAACAAATACCAAATAAATATTTTGTAATTCCAAACAAAACCCAATCCAGCAACCTAAACTACATCAGGTCTCTCTTCATCTCTGTGTACTTCCTTCTTCCCTTCATCCCGTCCAACATCCCTATCCTGTTCCCTTTCCTCTTTTTCCTAACATTCTCCCCTCTATTAACTTCTTCAACATTCCACAACCTCTCAATACGCCTTTCATCCATTTTTCCGGCCTCCATAGGATTTCTCTCAACAAACCCCTCTCCTCACCCACCCACCATCTCCAGTACTTCCTCATTTGTTTTCCTTTCGGTCCATTTCACCTTCTCCATTCTTCTCCACACCCACATTTCAAAAGCCTCCAATCTACTTCTATCATCTTGCTTCAGGGATCATGTTTCCGTGCCGTGCAAATCTACACTCAATATCTAAAGTTGGACGAGTTAATCTTAGCATCCTTACTCTACGTCCCCGTCATCAACTCCCTCCTCCCTGTGAAAGCCTCTTTGCCTAGCGCAATTCTTCGCCTTACGTCTCTACTACTTTGACTGTGTTGGTCCAAAACACTTTCGAGATATGTAAACCGTTCTAACTGGTCCATTTTTTCCCCTTCTATTTTAATGTTTAGCTTATCTCTTTCTGTAAAATCGCATAACCTTTGTTTTATTAATATTGATTCTCATCCCATATCTATCGCACTGAATTTCCAATTCAATCAGCGATACCTGCATGTACAGGTCGCGGATCAGTCTCCTGTCCCTCCAATCCTTTCCTATTTTCTGCAATACACGCATTAATTTTTCCCAGTTCACTCTATCAAACGCTTTTTCTAAATCTTCGAAACAAGCAAATACGTCCTGGTTGTATTCCATATTCCTCCCGATTAGTGATCTCATTACTGCAATGGCATCACGCGTACCTCTTCCCTTCCTATACCCAAACTGATCCTCCCTTAAGTAATCATTTGCCTTACTCTCTATCCTTTTGCTGATAATCCTGATAATTAATTAGCTGCGTGGGATATCAAAATTATTGTTTTGTAATCCTCACATGATGTAGCCTTTACCTTTTTTGGAATAGGAACTAACACCGATCTCACAAAATCTTCCGGCCAGATTCCTTCTTCATAGATACCACGAATCAGTCCAAATTGAGTCTTCTTCTCACATTTTCCTAAACATTTCAACAGTTCCAGAGGAATGTTGTCTACCCCCACGGTCTTATTTGCTTTCATCTCCTTTAATGTCCTTTCTATTTCATCGTCGAGTATGCCTGGACCTAAGCTATCTTCTTCTACGACATGTTCCTTTTCTATGTCTAACCTTGTTGGCCTAAGTTCTTTACCATACAGTTCTTCCATACAATCCCGCTTGGTTTGTTTCTGTTTCAATTATCATCTTACCCGGCTTATCTATGATAACTGTTGACGTAGATCTTCTCTTCTTACTTTACGTTAATGTTTTGACCTTCTTCTATAGCGCACCATTTTCATTAATTTTACCCTTCCTCTGAAAACTTTCCATATCCTCGCACTGCGTCTCAATTTATTATTTAACTTCCTTCTGCTTAGCTATGTTTTTTATTTCCATTTTTCCTCGATAGAACTCAACTATTTTCCCTTTTTCTCCTCATTGAATTGCAAATTTAAAAAATGAATACCTCAAGGTGAATATTTAAAGATCCCAAACGGTAGACAGTAATTTAATCTGCTTATGCCCCAATTTCAGGGAAAGTGACAGTTGCCGGTGATTATATAACAATTTCCTTGAATAAAAAACTTATTAATCTGCTTACAACTTTTCTCAGTTGTATTCATGGCAACAACAGCCAATGTAATAGCATTAAAGATTCACAATATGGCATCGTTCAAGAACGGCATTTTATGAACGAATTTTTATAATCGTTGGTTCGTACCTATACCGTATGCCGTATCCTATGTACGTTTTCGTTAGAACTACGAAACGTACATTCCTCTGGTACTTTTCTGACATGAACGGCGTAGAGATTAGATATTTATTTCATCATGGAAAGAAAGAGCTACATTTTCTGGAGTTTGCGACTGAAAAAGTAGATGGAATCCTAAGACATGCAGTTAAAAACGATTGTTTTCATATCTCTTATACATGCATACTTTAATCCAGGCGGAAAGGACTACTATTTAGAATGAGGGTAGGAATTGGTTTAATCGTAAAACATCCTGAACTTAAAAATTCCTGTCAGTTTTGCCTATTGATTCAAAAAAGGGATTGACATCAAATGGTACAAATCGGTCTGTTATGCCTTTGGGAAATTATCAAAAACCTCGCGGAAACTTAAACAAAATAGAAATATTTTGTAATGCCCGCAGATAGTCGTTTCAATTCGATTATAGGCTCATTCGCAGTAAAAAGTAATGTGTTACTGAAGTAAAAAAGCACACATAATGTATCTTTTCGCCAATTTCATTGGGTACGACTAGTTTCAATGCTTCGGCGTCATCCTCAGGTACAAAGTTAGTAATGGGGTCACAGGGCATAGTCTTGAATGAGAGGGGGGATTGGGATGGTGCGTTGGCTAATGTACTACCTTTACATCGAGAAGGCCTGCATTCGAATTCTGGCGATGCTAGATATTTTTCAATGGTGTCCCGATCTGTATTTGAGGTGCTTTGTGGAGGGCACTTTGTGTGAATATACCGTCCGTCGGATGGGACGTTAAACTGCGGACCAATTGGGGCCCTTCGTCAAGAGCAGGATAATGCAGGCGACGCCGGGTTTCTCTCCACCCTTCCTCCTTTCCTGTCCATCCCTAATGGCGCAAATGACCTTAGCTATCGGTCGCCTCTACAAAAAAAACTACTACTGAAGGAGAGGGAGGTTTCCACCAGTGGAGAATATCTTTCAAAAACAATGTCATTAAGGATATGATCTTTTTTCACTTGTCTTCTTATCTCCAACTCTTCTAGTGTGCCCATTTTGCACCCTTTCCCAATAAGGTGCAGGACTTCAGGGACAAATTCACTTGCGCGTGCCTCCTCCAGCAGATGACTTGCAAAGTGGGAGTGGGATTATTTCCTCCGAAGGAAACTTGTGTTCCTCCGCTCTCGTTCGAAAGGATATCTACCGGTCCGCCCCACGTGCTTGGCGTTGCTATCACTACTAAACTTCAACTTGTGCACTCCACTTTTGCCCAAACTATCAGTCCTTTCTTTCGTTCCATTGAATAAACATCCTTTATTGTTCCCATTGTAGAAGACAACTCTAAATTGGTTCTTTGGAAAGGTTTTTAAAATATTTTTTGGGATATATCTCCATAGAAAGGTAATTTTCACCACTTCTGAGATGTATCCTTCACTTCAGTGGGATGGTGAAGGAGTGAAACTGCTTTTTTCCTCATCTTGTTCTCCAGAATTGAATCCAGAAGCTCACCGTTGTATCCATTTTTTGTTGCAATGCATTTTATGACACTAAGTTCGCAGTTGTAACTGTCACTGGAGAGTGATATGATTAGCAACAACAAGAGCAAAACAAAATGGAAAGTGGACATTTTCTGTGAAAAGTGATGGCGAGAGTTGGAAGGGTATGACGTGATCTGTGGCGGTACCTTTACGCAATATTGAGAATTCAAAACCTTTTTAGCCTTTGATGTCGTAATTCCCAAAATGTCGATTTTCCCTTCCTTTTCTTGCTCACGCTTGAATTGGATTTAGGCACATTGTTTTCTTAAAACCTTAAAGTCTTAAAAAAATGTCTTACGGGTTTGCAGTTAAATCTTTTTAAACAGGTGTAGTAAAATAATGATATAACCTGTATTATAATGGGAGTCGTACCTAATAGAAAAAATCTTTTTCCTTATAAAACGCTTTGGAAAAACATAAACTTTTCTGAGTTTATGTTTTTCCAAACCCAAGCCACCAATTAAAGTTGTAACATATTCACGAGCTGAAGAAGGTACCCATCCATGCCTGTGACCAATTTCAACTCAATATTTTTTTAGTAATAACGTAAGAGTGGAAAAAAACAAACAAACAGATTTTCAGATTTACTCTGGCAGCCTGGATGCAGCATTTTCTCTGAATTCAAAACACTCCTTCAAGGAGATTCGTCCTTCATCACAATTACGAGTCAGATTTACCAAACTTGCAGATAGGTAGATAGAAACTATTGCCTATTATTCGGCAGTTTGAAAACGCTCTCATGTCCTCGTTTGTCATTACAACCGATAGTAATAGATACATACATAGTCTTTCAATAAAAATGTCATATCTGTCACAATGACGGAGAACATAGTAGCACATATTATGTTCGAAAATAAGTAAAACTGGTAAAGGCTAATGGGTGTAATTAATGAAATGTAACGTAACTGTTTAAATCTTGTCTCAGTTTAAGCTCGGTGAAGCTGTTATCGTGACATTAACTGGTAACCTTGCAATTTCAGGTAGATAAAGTTGGTAAAAAATCCGCAACGGGAGCTGATTACTTTATACGAATAACTATAAGCACAGTAAAAAAACCGGAAGATCAGTTTAGTAGGTGATGGTAGAGTTCACCCAATACTAAGCCCGGTGGCACTGAAATTCACACATCTGGATAGGGGGCCAGTTCCTTTCCCTGTGTCGGTTATGGTTTCCCAGTATGATCTGGTACCCGGAAAATCACATAGCTTGGGTGGAGTTGCAGGTGCACAGAGTGGCTTGTCCAGGAATCGAATCTGGGCCCTCCGGTCAGAAGTCCAACGCTCTACCCCTAAACTACGCGGCCCCTTTATAAGGATAAAATATGAAAGTAAACGTAATACAATGATAAGCTTGTAGTTGAACATCTTCTTCCTGCATCAAAATGGCGTGTTTTTAAAATTTCATCTTTGTTAATAGAATGCATGCATGATAGTATTATTACGACGAGAGCAGTGGCGGTCAAACATCGTTGAGTGTTGTTTTCTTTTCCGGATTGAAAGATTTCCTTTCTTCTGTGTCCATTGTTTTGGAAAACATACGAATAACGTTAAAACAAATAGATTTTTCCTCCGTGGATGATTACCGTTTGTCAGATAAACGTCTTCATCGGTGGATGCAAGTGATTGGGAATACGTTCGCGGAAGATTTGTGTAGATTCTCTTTCATGCTAATAATTTTAAAAAATCCTCATTCTGGGTCAGATACCGTTAAAATTTGGCCACGCTTTCTTGTTAGGTACCTTGCTGAAACTTCTAAACATAATTTCTCATACATTAAAACTGCTACGGAGACCATCACCAATAATTTACCATTCTGAGATATGTTAGCTCAGTCCAGGGGAAGACTTAACTGACAAGTGCTCTTACGTAATCATTTCGTGTGCACAATAATCACAGGATCCTTTTTGAAGGCGAACGATTTCTTTTGAACCAGTCGAAGTCGTAGCAATCCCTAGTTTCAGATTACTATTCTCCGTGGATATCCTTAATTTTCCTAATGTGCAAACCTATGTACTTTTGAAGACAATTGAACATTTTATGTGCCTCCAGCTGTACTTTGCGATAAGGTTACTGACAAATCAAAATTATTACGCGATATTCACGATAAAAATCTCAAACGTGAATTTTAACTATTGGTAGTTTACGAGTAGTAGTTTTTATGGAAGGTAACCGAGAGCTGAGGTCATTTGCGCCATTAGGGATGGATGGTAAAGGAAGGGTGAAGGGAAACCCGGCGTCGGGATTAGCCTACTCTTTTCGAAAGGCGTCAAGGGATCTGCATTGTAACGTCCCATCCGACGGACGTCGTACTCACTCAATGTGCTCTCCACGAAGCACTTCTAGTAGATATTGGGGTACCACTGAAAAACATATGTTATCTCCAGAATTTGAAGCTGGGCCTTCTCGGTGGGAAGCCTGTATGTTAGCCACCGCACGAGGTAACGGTGCAGCCGCACCTTGAGGAGAGAGAAGCCAGATTAGAGTCCGTATAAGAGAAAGGATGGAGGTCAGCGCGTAGTAAGAAATGAGCTTATCTCAGAGGTCGTATTTGGTTTTAAAGTGCTCCGACCGCAGAGGTCGTTTCGTAGATCGTATTTATAGTCCTCGAAAGAGATATTTTAATTAAAATAATCTATAGTTGTGACGCATGAGATTGCAGCAAGTACGGTGTCGGTTTTCCCCTAGAGGGGTAAGGTTAAATGTTTTCTGTTTTGCCTACAGTTCGTGAATAAATGGCGCAAACTATTCAATTTTGAAAAAGTACTTAGTTTCATGTTTCATTGCTGAACTAATAACGCTTAAAATACAACAACTAATAACGTGCATGCATTGGGATGAAATTTCTCTCACAATTGAATGAAAACCAGGCAAAAGTGACCTTTCAGCAAGTGTCAGCACATCAGAATCCAATAAAATAGCGTGATGCACACACACAAAAACATTTCTGGTTCGAAGAAATCAACTATGATTCTCAGTACAGGGGTCTCCTTTGTATTTCGCTTCCCTACTCTAAGTATCTCTGTATTATTTAAATTCGCCTTATGCCTGCGATTCGATGTAATTTCTAATTCCTCCCGCATTACCTTTGACCTCTCTCTCTCATTCTCTTCCAATACTGCCACGTCATCTATAAATCTAATCATTCCCATCAGTACCCCCTGTATTTTCACTCATCTTCCTCCCCTTCCCTTCCAGTGGGGTGGACCAGTGTTAGCGTGTTCGCCTCTCAGGGTCGCAGGTTCGAGATCACAGCACATAGAATATTTTTCTGGCTCTATTGTCGGTAAATATTTACCAGCGGTTGACAAATTTTGTGCGCAACACAAAATGACCCCACTACCGTGAGGAAGCAGCTCTCAGCAGAAGGCATTTATGGCGCAGATCAAGGAGATCGGTCCGGTATCAACAGCCACAGCTTCCGACGAAAGTGAAGCTCACGGAATCGGCCGAAGTACTGCGATGCGAAAGCCAACGGGAAAACACCACATTAGTCTCCCGAGGAGATGCAGCCCTGAACTCCACCTATTTATGACATGATGGGATCATTCCCAATAAAATATTCCGGAGGTAAAATAGTCCCCCAATCGGATCTCCGGGTGGGGACTTCTGGGAAGGATACACCGGTCAGGAAAGACAGATGCAGGATAGGGACATGGAATGTAAGATCCTTAGGGGTGAGAGGCAAGAAGCTTAAGAACCAAGCCAACCGAGAATGCAAAAAGGGTAGGGAGAATTGGATAGAAGGCTTCTGCGAGGACATCAACGAAAATATGACGAAGGGGAATACCGACGCAGCATATATAACCTGGTGAAGAAACATTTCGGAGAAAGGAAAATGAAAACCAACAATATCAGGTATGTAAACGGGGATATACTGATAGAAGTTGAAGATATTGACAATAGATGGAAGCAATACATCGAAGAACTCTACCAAGGTCCGAGGCCGCTGGAAGAAAACCTGATGAAGGACTAAAGTGAAACGGGTGACGAAAACCAGGGCCCATACATACTGAGGATCGAATTCGATAGAGCAGTAAAAGAATTAAAGAAAAACAAAGCTCCAGGAGAAGACAAAATCGACAGAGACATCATCGAGGCACTCGGAAACAAAGCCAAGGAGAATCTGTATGGAATAATCAAAGATAGCTACAAAGACGGAAAATTCCTGAAGACTTTCGAAGGAGTGTGGTGATCGCGATACCAAAGAAGACGAGGACAGAGAAATGTGAGGAAGACTGAATCTTGAGTTTTTTGTCACATGCATCAAAAATACTAACGCGAATAATAAGTCGAAGGATGGAAAGAAAAATTGGAGATAAGCTATCGGAAAACCAATTTGGCATTAGAAAGAACAGAGGAACCAAGGAAGTCATACTCTGTCTAGTAATTATGATAGAGAAAACAATACGTGTGAACAAGCAGCTGTATGTGACATTCGTGGACTTGGAGAAAGCCATCGACAATGTGGATTGGAACTAAATGTTTGGGAAAACTTGGAACAGATTACAACGACAGAAGAATAATCTATCAGCAATAGAAGAAGCAAGTAGCCACAATGCGAGTGAGAGATGGAAGCCATATAGAGGCTAAAATTAACAAAGAAGTTAGACAAGGATGCAACCTCTCACCTGCATTGTCCAACATGCACTTGGAGAAGCCAATAAGAGAAGCACAAGGCATCGAAATAAACGGAATCAGGATCAATGGAGAAGAGATAAACATGCTACGCTTCGCCGATGAGATGGCAATGATAGCAGAAAACCAGGAGGATCTTTAAAGCTCAGTAAACGTATTGAATCAAGTCCTACAAAGATACAACATGGACATGAACAAAACGAAGACTAAAATCTTAGCATGTGGAAGAGAGAGAGAGGCGGAAGACAGTGGACTGAACAGTCCACTGTCTTCCGTGTACTGTCTTCAGTGTACAAGAGTACACTGAAAGGACAAAAATTAGAGCAACAGGACTCTTATCCTTCTCCTCCTCCTCTCTAGGACTCCTTCACCTATCTCGGAAGTACCATCACATGGGACGGAAGAAGTACTACAGAGATCAAGCGAAGAATAGCTCAAGCTAAGAGAGCATTCACATTGAAAAGAAAACTGCTGTATTTAAAGAAGATAGAATTACAGACGAGGAAACAATACGTGAAAACATTCGTATGGAGCGTGGCGCTCTATGGATCAGAGGACGATCGGAAAAATAGACCAGAAAAGACTAGAAGCCTTGGAAACCTAGTGTTGGAGGAGGATACTCAAGAGCAAATTGACGGATAAAATAAGATATGAAGAAGTATACAGGAGAATAGACGAAGAACGGACCTAATAGAACACCATAGAGAAGAGATGAACCAGATGGATTGGCCACACCCTGAGGCACAATGGATTCGTGAAGAATATAATAGAGGGAAAAACAGAGGGAAACGTCCTAAGAGGAAGGCCAAGGGATAAATAAAAATGACATAGTATAAAGAAGAAAATATATTGGAAAAAATACCAGGAAGTTAGCCAATTAGTATCAGATAAGGTAGGATGGAGGATCGCAGTGTCATCCAATCTTAGGATTGAACGACCAATGATTCCATCCCACGTGAGACATCACTTTCCTACCTCGTGGAATCCTTTTTACGAAACCCAGGAAATCGGTTGACTTAACGTGCAAACGTAATACCAAATGTACAGGTTGTGCCTGTATCTTTACCTTTATCTGCTGCCACCAAACATCACACATGGTCAATGTCAATGTGCGATGCTCGGTGGCAGCCGACACACACTTTCATGGTTACATATTTCGGTCTCTCGCTCCGGAAAAGGAGCATCTAATTAGCCTGAAGCTACATCTCTACAAAGGAGTGAACAAAGTATCTAATTAATACCTTCTATCGCGATATTCTACAGCACAAAAAATGGTTACGCAGTGATTTTACACATAAAATTAACAAATGGTGTTGTTTATAGCCATACCAAATTCAAAGTGAATACATTTGGGATGCCCTCATTGTAACAAGAAGGGCACTCAGAGGAGCAATTAGTTCCTCCGATGTGTCCTTCTGACGGATGGCGATGATTAAATTTTTTGATTTGAGAGGTCCGCAGTAATTCGTGACCTTAACTTTAAAGACAAAACGTGCAGACGCATGCAGCCCTTGAGAAACTGTGTTTAGGCCATAAGAAATGCATTCCGATGCTCCACCTCGAGGCTCTTGTACGCCAGTGCGTCTAATTTGTGGGCCGAGTGAAGAAGAGTTTGAACATGGTCGTAGGGGAGCAGGGCCGCCCCCTTAAGGGAATATTTATGCAAATGTACAATGAGCGTAGCTACGGTCGTGAATCAATGTAAACAAAAAAGGCCGAGACGGTAAACTTGAATATTTATGGCTTTAATAAAATTAACAACTGATATCACTTACAGGAGCGATACTAGTTATGAATTCCTTTTGACTTCAGGAAAGAAAATTATAAACTGCAGGGGGGGGGGATAAGGCTTCTAAATTAGAGCGAACTGTAAATTTAAGACTATCTTCAAATATCATCGTGGAAAAAATGTGATAAAATCAATGATAATTAATTGATATGTGAAAATTGCCCCTCATCGACTTTCCGAAACTCGAACACATTTCACATTTCTCTCTGCGATGTTCATAACATTTTATTTGGGAATTCCGTACTTTTGTCACCAAACAATTTTACCCCATTCCTTAATTTTTTTCGATAACCCCGTGCCGCTAACTGCTCCCTGACTAGGGGTTCCGGACTGGTTCGGTAAAGTGGTCCCCAGACGGAAACCTAACCCCTTCGCACATCATACCGTGGCACCACGTCCTCTACCAAGGGCCGTCTCTCAACTTCGCGTGTCTTCCCCATGTGACCATCCGCACGTAATCATCGCATGACCTCGGGGTAATCGGGCGGTGGCGCCACACCGAGGGGTCGCGGGGTCTTGGTCGATTAAAGGCGGGCGATTTCCAGCTCGTTCGGTTGATACGAGGGTGTAAAGGGCATCGTGCCTGGAGGGTTATCGCCCACCCGGCATAGAGGAGCGACGGTCGTGACGTGCTAAGACTACCTCCAGCGCTCGCGCCGTCATCCGAGTTCAAAACCCCGGGCGTCGATAAGGGTTTCCGACTGATTTTCTGCGTCACTCTGTGATTATTTTGACGGGGGCCCGGACTGACTTAACTGGAAGTGCAATCCGGGGGCTGGGGATGATTCATGTGGCGGAATGTGGAATCGCGGCGGAGTCAATCGCGTCGAACGCCCGCTTGGGGGACTGAATCCAAAAGTGGAAGGAAGCGATTGATGAGATGGAAGTTTTATAATTTGAATTTAAATAACTCTGCGAGCCTTACCGGAGGGATGCTGTGTGCGCAATAGACAGCGCAGTGGGAGAAACTGGTAGAATTTGTAGGATCCGAAACTTGTGATTCATTGGAAATCGGCTGATTTCGAAGTGCCGAGTGTGCGGGATACAATATTGCGCATAATATCCAAAATGGAGTAGGCCAGAAATCGAGGCGCTATCTACACTCACTCTTTAAATTAGGTGAAGGTGTTTTCACAACGAGGGGCATAATGAATAGAATTGCGTTAGGCAAAGACGCTAGATAGTTATGCGATGAGAATCAATATTAATAAAACAAAGGTTATGCGATTTTCCAGAAAGAAAACGGCTAAGCTAAACATGAAAATAGGAGGGGAAAGAATAGAGCAGGTAGAACAGTTTACATATCTCGGAAGTGTTTTGGACCAATACGGTCAAAGTGGTAGGGACGTAAGGAGAAGAATTGCGCTAGGCAAGGAGGCTTTCTCAAGGAGGAGGGAGTTGATGACGGGGACGTTGAGTAGGGATGTTAAGACAAGACTCGTAAAAAGTCTGATATGGAGCGTAGCTATGTACGGCGCGGAAACGTGGTCACTGAAGCAGGAGGATAGACGTAGATTGGAGGCTTTTGAAATGAGGGTGTGGAGAAGAATGGAGAAGGTGAAATGGACCGAAAGGAAAACAAATGAGGAATTATTTGAAAAAACTTGCGACTTCTTAATTGACTGTGACTTATTTCTGCCTTCGGAAACCCATTCTCAATTACACTATGAATATGTTGCATTAATGGTGAGCATCAAACCGAGTCGTTGGATACACCTTACTGTGAATTATATTTTATACAGATTTTTTCTTTCTCCAGTTTATTTTCTTGTTATATTTCAGTCTCGTATGCGACTCTATGTTACAACACTTCAGTCTACAACACTTCAGTAAAAAAATCCTGCAACCAAAATAAATTTCGCTGGCAATAAGAAATCGACAATCACGGCTCAGATCTAATATCATTTTTAATGCAGAAACAAAAAGCGTGTCTCCTCTTGCAGTTAGTGGACAATTTGTGCTACTATAATATTCTCGCAGCGAAATTAATTCATTTCTGCAGTCCACGCGAGATAAATGGAGGGGGCAGATGTTATCCCAAGTGTATCCTCCTCCGTCAGCCAGCCAGAGTCATCTACATTCGACCACAAGAGCTATAAAGCATTGTAATCACAATAAATACAAATTACCCAAAGCCGTACTCTTGGGGGCACTAGTTAGGGGACACGGGGAGGGTGCAAAGAATAAGGATAACAAAACTGCACACACTCTCTCACTCCGGTATTTGCAGTGCAAATTGACCGTTGCAAGTCACACACACGCACAAAAACATACACGCACTCAGGGTTTACGGGGGAAAAAACCCCTCGCCAGGGACCACACACTCAGACAAGGCAAACAAAACCACACGCACTCCTTCACTCCGGTATATGCAGTACAAATTGACCGTCGCAAGTCGCAAACACACACGCACTCAGGGTTTACGGGGAATTTAACCCAACGGCAGGGACCCTTCACTCAGCCAGACGTAAAAATAGAAATAGTAAAGGAACGGCACGCACTCTCTCACTCCGGTATTTGCAGTGCAAATTGACCGTTGCAAGTCTCAAACACACACGCACTCAGGGTTTACGAGGGTTTAACCCAACGGCAGGGACCCTTCACTCAGACAGACGTAAAAAAAGTAAAGGAACGGCACGCACTCCCTCACTCCGGTATTTGCAGAGCAAATTGACCGTTTGTGAGTCGCAAACACACACGCACTCTGGGTTTACGGGGCTTTAACCCAGCGTCAGGGACCCTTCACACAGACTAGGAATACGGAAAGGGAAATACACTGTGATGCAGTGTACGTGGGGAGTGAGAGAGTGTGTGCAGTTTTGTTATCCTTATTCTTTGCACCCTCCCCCGTGTCCCCTAACTAGTGCCCCTAAGAGTACGGCTTTGGGTAATTTGTATTTATTGCATTCATTCGGCCGTAGTACGTTCCCTTTTGCTTTATTGTAATCACATATTAGTCAACTAGTACAAAATCCAGGGCGGCATTGATTGAGACGAAAGAAACATTGTCTCTTGAAGAGAAAGTGGGTTGTGACTCTAGTGAAAACCTAAATTTTAATGTCTTCATTTTTACAAAAGCTTTGGTCGTCATAATATATTGCTTATACGAATGAAAAAAGTCACGTAGCCCTTAATATATTAATGGATTAAATAAATATGGTTTCATTATAATGGATGGAAAGTGATTTTTTCCTACTAATTTTCAAATTGGGCTGGCTAATTGCATATTTATAGTGATGATTTTAAGTCATCATTTTCAGCGATTTCATTTTTATTAGCAATAAGATATTGATTTTCTGCATTGAATGCATAAGTTTCCTCGCAGAGTAAAATAAATGCACTGCGGCTCAGATTTCCATATCACTGCAAGTTTTACAAAATAATTAATATTAATATTTGTGAAATAATCAATACGTAAGTAGATAGCTGATTTTCTATATTCTGTCGACTTTCCACTGTCTTTTCTGAGCTATTGAGACGACATTATCCGTCTGCAAATATCAATTCAAGGATTATGACAAAAAATATGTGCAAATTTTTAGGACTTGCACAAAGTCGCTATTTGGCTTGAAATTTGAAAAAGTGCTCACTAATGTCGGAGATTATTTAGAGCAGTAACCCGGCTGGTCGAGGATCCACGGTTCAAGTTCTGGTCAAGGTAACGTTTATTCGCTTGTGATCTGCCCAATTCCACCTTCCCCACCATGAGGTTATTTTTTACGAGTGTTCCTATGTTTTTTCCTTATATCTATCTCCATGTGAATGAGTTTATAATCGCCATATGGTGGGTTTTCTTGTTTGAATGTATATTTGCATATATATTTAGCGGAAGTGGAATGATGAAGACGGTGATAAAGGGGAGAATGTTAGGGAAACGAGGAAAGGGCAGGAATAGGATAGGGATGTTGGACGGGATGAAAGGAGGAAAGAAGTACACAGAGATGAAGAGGGACCTGATGTAGAGTAGGTTGCTGGATTGTGTTTTGTTTGGAGTTACAAGATATTTATTTGATAGTTGTGTCCATCCAAAAACCTACCTTAACCGGTAGATTACCTTATAATATATATATATATATATATATATATATATATATATATATATATATATATTATACATATCGTATATACAACTGTATGTATGTGTGTAATCGAAATGAATAAACTAAATGGATTGCAAAAAGATCAGTACGTAAACTCACAATTCATTATTAATGACAAGAAACAGGAGGAAAGAGGCGGGAGTATACTGAAATGGGATAAACAAAAGCTGTATAGAAATAACAAGAACATAATTAATCAAAATTGTTTCAACCGCTTGATGATGTGTTTCAAATGGCCTCTTAACGACCTTTTACTTTTAAGAACTTAATCTCTCTTTGCCCTAGATTATTTCTTTTCTTCTTTCTCCTGAAAAGTCTGCTTTCATGCTGCCGGACCGAAGGCGCTTGCTTCCCTCTAGTCTTCCCTCTCGCGCCCTTCTATCACGACCTTCAACATTTCACCACATTTCAATGTTTCTCCCACTTCCTCCCGATTCCTGCTCAATCCTAACTATTCTCTTTATGCAGCGCGTCTACTCTTCCTTCTTTCTGAAATTTCTTAAATGGCCACCCTGATCTTTCCCCCACATTTCCTTTCCCTTATTAGTTTCTCGTCTAATTTAATCCTCCTGATCTCTGTGCATTTCTCCCGCCATTTCCGTAAAAATGAGGAAAGATATATCCCCACAAATATAATTAAAATATTTAACGGAATGGAAATAATTAGAAAGACAATACAGAGAGAAATAAACGGTAGATCATTAACATTAAGTTGACGTTTTAAAGTGATTCGTAATAAAGTAATGAAAGAAAAGCATACGGCAAAATAAACAAGTTAGGAACTCAAGGCGATGTGGAGAACTTCCAAAGGAGGAGAATAGCGGAAGGGTGCTGGCTCTAAGACGCAAGTAAGCGGGTGGAAGTAAAAAAGATAAAATGCTAGCAAATGTTAGGAAATTAGTCGGTGAAAATATTAACCAAGCCTAAAACAATCGGGTTGAATATATGACGTAGAAGAGTTGTATTGTAATAAAATTATGAGTGCGTACCTCAGTAGTGCGCCATGGATAAAGACGGTGCTATCCCGGAAACATGAAATGAGAAAACAGAAATAGAACACCGGACTATTTGGATGAATGAAGTACTTGGTGGGAATGTATTGTCCTCGCATAATTGCTTAAAATTTAACGAAACATTTTTGTGATGAAGCGATAGCATTGATGCATGTTTTGTTAGATGACTTGACCGGAGCAATTCTCTTCCCCAAATTCAAAAAGACCAGGAAAGAAGCGAAGTGGAACGCGAAAACTATAAGACGATCAGGTTCATGAGGATCAATTTAATCGTGCGCGGGACGACGTTTGCCCATGAAGAGAAACTTGGATAAAAACGCAAGGAGCTATTTCAACAAAGATTAGTTTACCCTGAGGAAGGAAAGGGAGCGCATTTGAAACGCGTCGTGATTTTTCACCGATTAAGGCATGAATCATATCGACGGAGCACAATTCCGTCGAAATTACCAAGAAATAACGTGTGAGTGTTCCTTTTATGTGTTCATATATATATATATATATATATATATATATATATATATATATAAAATTATATATGATTATATATGTGAGTGTTCCTTTCCTTTTATATGTTCTTTTATATATATATATATATATATATATATATATATATATATATATATACATATTCAAACTCGAAAATCCCGCCATACGGCGAACAAATATTATTTTCGCACATAGAAATAGATATATAAGGAAAGGGGATAGGAAAACACATAAAAGACCAACACAGGAAAGGTGGTGTTGGTCTTTTATGTGTTTTCCTATCCCACAGGAAAGGTGGTGTTGGTCTTTTATGTGTTTTCCTATCCCCTTTCCTTATATATCTATTTCTACGTGCGAAAATAATATATATATATATATATATATATATATATACTATATATATATTCTTGTTTTCATTAATTCACGACCGTAGCTAGGTTCATTGTACATTTACATATACTATATTCTCGTATTTATTTGGCAGGCCACGTGTGTATATAAAGATAATTATTTTCATACATATATGTGTGTGTGTGTGTATATATATTCAAACATAGAAATAGGTATAAGGAAAGGGGATAGGAAAACACATAAAAGGCGAACACAGAACATGTGGGGAAGGCGGTTTTTGAGCAGATCACGAAAGTAAAAATGTTTCCTTGACCGAGATTTGAACACCGGATCTTCCACTTGCCGGGCGGATGTGCTACCATTACACCACCGAGGAAACTTAGTTTACATTGAGATCTGCGATGTTTTTAAGACGCCCAAGTGCTCCGAATCATTTGCCAAAGGAAGGCTTTAGGGAGCTGTTCCACCCACCAAAGGAGAAATAGACAATACACACAAGAAGAGGGGACAGTTGGTTAGAAAGCATATAGTATCATATAGAATAGGAACAGTACGTTTCGTGGCACGCATAGCCAGAAGAAGAGATGAGCCACATTGGCCAGATGGCGGGACTTCGTATTTGAATGTGTGTATATATATATATATATATATATATATATATATATATATATATATATATATATATATATATATATATATATGCGAATAATAATGCTTAAGTTTTAAGGAATTTAATCATAAGAATATAAGAATAATTTGAACCAAATGGTGTTAAACGTTTAAAAAAAGCGTTATAATGGTAAGGCAGAACTCACCAGTTACGGTAAGGACAAGGGACCGCACACGATCAATGTTGTCGTGAACATCGGTGGTTGAAGGTCGTCCCGGCCTTGCATCATCCGTGGCGTCCTGTCGGCCATTTTTAAAGCGCTTAATCCATTTGGAAGCGGATGTTTTCTTCAGAGTATTATCACCCTAAACAGCTGTCAACAGTTCAGTAATTTCTTGATTATTTTTACCGCACCTCATCAAAAACTTGTTGTTGATTCGTTGCTCTGTGATTTTGTCAATTTTCATTTTCGACGAACAATAAAATGAAGGACAACAGAAACTAACATAACTGGCACCATACGCACAGCTCGACGATCCGCCAAATACAGACGGTTCATTGAGTCTCAGGCAACTACCACCGCTAGTGGGGGGCTATAGTCCGCGTCATGGCCTCCAGATTACACCAGTTCGCGTATTTATTGGACAGACTACGTACGCGTACAATGGTCACCTCCCCCAAGCACACAGGTAGGGAATGCGACACATCAGTGTAGGGAGCGGGAGGGTCCCCCCACTCAGAGAGAAAAGGGCTTATATACAAAGCAAATAAAACCAAGGTTGTGTGAGGTGCAAGGTTTAACCGATTCTCAATATCACTGCGAAAACCATTGAACAACGTAAATTTCATTCAAGCGATATGCTTTCTAACTTGTCATGGAGCTCAAGAGTAAATACTAGTCCCTCTCAGAGGATTTCCGGTTCTCGGTGCAAATGATGATGGCGGCGCAGCCAAGGGATTGCAACAGGTTAAGGGGGTCCTAAAGTATGTAATCTTGGACTTCTCCTCACCGAAGACATAACCCAAGACAATTTCCGGCCAAATGCCACACTTTTCTCGCTTGCCTCAATGCTCCTGGCTTGCATTTTCCTCTTAGTTTTCTTCTGAGAGGAGCATAAGCATTACACAATGTAGTGAGGTCATCCTCAATGCTCTCTTCCGTCGTCATAGTACAAGCAGATACATCAAGGATATCTACTAACCGCGATCCGATCCGCGATTAATATTTAGAATGGCTAGGCGTCGCCTGATCTTTCGCTGTTATGTAACTGCGGGTCGTCCGATCCATGCATTTCAATACACTCGAGTGATAGGGAAGCAGCACATGCTGTGATAGAGAATTCGATCTCTAAAAGTGAAAGGCGGACGAATGAAATGCGACAAGGCGGGAAAAATGCTGTAATTTATCTTGGCCTTGACGTAAAGAACGCTGCTATAACGCTCACCCGCAATCTACGTATATGCTACCATTTGGTGACCGCATTTTTGTGATCTCGATATCTTACTAATTTCGCGAAAAAATGCGTCATTCAATGGAAAAGGAGTCGCCGATAGCAAAAAAATAAATTTCGAAATAAAATGTCTTTTGCATGTTTTTTTTTAATTTACGACGCAAATTGAGTGAAATGGAGACAAATTACAATTTGATTTTTTTCAGAGCTTGAAATTCCTTCGTAATCTTACAATAGAAAGTAATTTATATGTAATACTGAATGTATCCCGAGATCTGAATCAGGCCACGAATAATCTGATAAGACTTTAGGCTCGCATTGCAAAGACCTTCCTTCTTTCTTTAAGGGAAAATCAAAAACTTCCCGTGTACCGTCCGGTTATGGCCATTAGTTCGCAGGTTGGTTCATTGGGTGAAAGTAAATAATTCCCTGTATTAATAAGTATAAATGGTAAAATAGATAGAGCGCCTCTTCCTGACGAGCCCATTTTTATCAGATTAATTTTCTGACTGGGAAATCTCGGAGGGTCAATTTTTAAGAGACAAAATGGTTTGCACAGCTCGGAATGTCCAGGCGAAAAATAAGCATTTTCGGAATTCCCAGCTCTCTTTCATCTTACTGCTCTCACTTTGGACTTCGATGCCATTACTCTTCTGTTCGTGTTACCTTGACTTCTGAGCTTTGCCTATTTTCTACTAGATGTGCTCTACCAGTTTAGAGAGCTGTTTGATGGACGTAGAGGCTTCTATCACTGCTACACTTCTAAGCCTCGTCTAAAATGACTACAAACTCCTTGATACTCTAGAACGCAACCAAATATTCTTCAACTCCACAAACAAATTCTACGTCCCGTCATTCTTTCCGTAATGCCTTATCTTTCCCTCATTCAAGTCTTTCCTTTCAAGTCTTATCTCCCGTCAATCATAGACTTCAGTACTTAGGCTACTTAATTTGCAATGAATTCTCTTTTACTGACTTCTTTTAAGTTTTCTCTAAGATCATTCCCTCTTCCACTACCAATTCCAGCATTTCTCCGCTTGTTTACCTTTTCGTCCATTTATTTCCACCCTCCGAATCCGTATATTCAAAGCTGCAATCTAATTCTTATCACTCACGCTTCTGACACTTAAAAATCCACGCTCCATATTACAGCTTTAATTGATACCAACTCAATTACCTTATTCAATCAAGTTACACTCACTCCCTCCTCTTTAAAATAACCTAATTATAATTTCCTTCCTAATTTTCTACTACCTTATATTTTCCTTGAAAGAGGTAAACAAACTTCAGTGGAATGCAATAAATATTTAACTTGGACACAAACAACAACAGTTTGTTGCTAACGAAATCTTATAATTCGCATGATCGGGAGAGCTCACGCGAAAGATCCCAATAAACGGAAACAAAAACCAAGAGGCTCTCTGGGGATTGAGGGTCGGCACTATCACGCCTTATTTCCTTCATTTTTCTCACAAATTGCAAATCCCAGCCGCACACCGGTGACAATCCACATCATGCGGAGTCACGTTTATTAAAGCAACACATTTAGGACTCAAGAGCAGTAATGTCCGACGCATTGCCAATGAAATACGATATTTTGACTCTAGACCACTAAAATAATGATAATTCAATTGTGTGGGCAGTAACGGTGAATTTGTTTATTGATATGATACTTAAAGGAGAGCTACAAGTCACAAAAATCAATTTTAAGATTGTTGTTTAAGTTGGCTTTTCCAAGCTCGCAACCACGAACTTTTACTACCCATCGATTTACAGTAGACCTATCAACAGCATCGTCACCATAAACAGCCTTTAAACGAAGATGAATCTCAGGGGGAGTCACTTTTCCAGCAGTTAAAAATTCGATAACAGCACGTTGTTGAACTCACGTTGACAGAGCACTAGAACGCGTCTCCATACCTCCGCTTCTCAAAACAAACTGGGAGAATGAAACGACCTCAAATCTGCGCATGCGCGTTGAGGGGGAATGTTACTTCCACCATACCACCAGGAGTGCTTCTGAAGGTTATTTGTTTGCAATGTACAAGCATGTGTGCATTAGTTTTCAGCCTACCCTCGTATATTCATCGCGTAGATGAGGAAGTAAAGTAATTTAATTGATTTTACACGTTTTGATGTATATTAATATATATTTAAGCACATGCTTATTGAGGCTATTTGAAGTGCTTTGATGCTAGCGTGTGGAAATCACAAACCTCTCGAGTCAGCAGTAATGCTGTTGCCCGCCGAGCGGTTAGATGAAAACGCATTTGATGACGCAAAAGAAGTATTGGTTGATCTGTTACCAAGCGGTGAACCAGAAAACTATTGCATTGGGATCGATATGACCCGTAAATGACATCGCTCGAACAAAAGTTCCATCACCTCCGAACATGTCATGAGATAACATGTACTGACCTAGCAAAAGAGACGTATTTCTTAAGGTCAGACATTTTTATGCTCGGTTTTTCCTAACTATGGAAATAACGCAAGCTGGTTGAAAAATACACCAATCCTCCCCTTGAAGCCATTCGAAACATTTGTGTTTCCTCTTAGTATTATATCTGGAAACGAAAAAAACATCAGAATAGTACAAGGTGAACTGTAAGTAAGGAGAAAATAGAAAAAAAAATATATATATATATATATTAAAAAATCGATGATGGGCTAGATGTGTTGTTACAACTCACGATCAGCCAAGGTTAAAGGAGTTCCATACAAACTATTCAAGCAGAGCAAGATTGACGCGCACTAATCCAATTGCAGTTAATTTCTCCGTCTAATTGGATAGAAAGACCTCCTTTTACATTCCTACATAATTAGATGAACAAGGTGACCGCTAGTATCAGAGTGAAAGAGGGGAGAGGTTTCCGAAAATTGTTTACATGCCTTCTTCGTGCGCACTCTTGCTCCCCGCGCTCGAAAGATTAAATTTATGTGTCAACGCTAATGTTAAGCACTTCGGAAGATAAACTAAGAACTTATCAAGTCCATCCCACAAAAGTCAAATGGATATCCTCTGCGTCACAGGCGTGAGAACACTTTATGGTCTGCGAGCCGAATTTTATTTCGAATGAATCAATTTTGGGAGAGATTCGGAGTGAAAGGTCGAAAGCAATTCCTATTCACTTTCTTGCGTCACAATTTCCGCATTTTTTTGTCACAATCAGATGATATGAGAACACAAGCATGTCTATTGGCAAGCGATGCGTAGGCGACGAAGCTACTGACCTCCAACGGGAACACGGATTTGTTTTTAGGGACTCCCAAACGGATATGCGCACAAAATTAAACTAAACGAGTTTCTGCCTACCCGAGTATCTCTGAAACCTAGAGTTGAAAACATGACTGGATGAACTCTCATACTCTCAGCAAAATTTTTCATAACATATATCATTGGACTTTGGTATTTTTTCAAGAATGCTTTTTAATTAATGTCTATTTGGAATAAGCAGGTTAGACTATAATGTCAACTAAATGTTTTAGCGTCTTAGAGTTATGGTTGGACAATATTGCATGCAAAGTTACAATGACAAAAAGAAAACATTTCCTTACACAATGTTTACATCAGTACGTTAATTCCACTAGAAATATGCGCAGATGTCCTGTCGAGTGATTTAAATTCCACAAAGAAAAACTAACGGGATGGACATAACAGCTTCAGGTTTAACTTCGTGGAATTCCTTCATGATGTGGGTAAAAGAAGAAACTTCGCACTTCCATCTAAAGATTTAATGCTTCACGCGACCATGGTTTCGATGCTGCGCAGCATCATATCTGGTGATGATACTGCGCAGCATCGAAACCATGGTCGTGTGAAGCATTAAATCTTTAGATGGAAGTGCGAAGTTTCTTCTTTTACCCACATCATGAATGAAGTGCTTTTTACCCTCATCGTGACGGGATGGAGGTAAGAGATTATCGTTAAACGCCCAAAACACGAGTTTCTGTTTTCTGAGAAGGCATAATGAAAATTCTTGCGATTTAAATGGTTCAAAATAGGCTACTAATATGATATTGGTTTTTTTCAAATGACGACTGAAAGTGTCACATCAAGCCCGTCGAGATCAGTTCGCAGTGAAGCACTATTTCCGCCATGCTCAGAGGCGAGTGTTGCCTTCGTCTGTGAACGGTGCTCACGTCCGTCGGTCCCTCCCTGCTCAATCGGCTACCGGTGCCCCCAGAGCAGTGGCGTCCCCAAGTGCCCTCTCCCTCCATTCCGCTGACCCAATGTGTCGCGCCCGCGAGGATTCGAGACGTCCACACTTGAAGGAGCGCGCGAAATAATTAAAACACTCCGGAGGACAGAGACAAGCGGAGCGATGCGTGGAAAAACAAATGCCCCGCGTCTCCTGTGAATGACTCGCGCATTTTCCCAAATTATGAAATACACGCCAACCGCATTCCGCAGGATAATCATCGGAAAGAATTCTTTTTTTTTGTTAACCCTTTCGACCCAATGTAATCCCGGAATCCCATTTCGTCACTCGCGCCCTCTCACTTTCGACGGGGCCACACCGACCTTTCCCATTGGCCCGCCGCCGCGATCACGTGATCCCAACTTCCCGAAGGAAAACGCGACTCGATCATTTTCGAGATCGTCGGTGATCCTACGTACGTCGAAGAAATCGGAAGACCCGAGTTTAGCGTTCTCTGGGGGCGAGGGGTGATGGAAGGGAGGGGGAGAAGGGATGAAGAGGGGGGATGGGGGGGAGTGGATGCGGAAACAATGAGGAGGTGGGGGGAGGGTGAAGGGCGATGGGGTCTACATTACTTCTGGTTGGGGTTTCCAGAGGCGGAGGGGGTTTTGCCGTGGAGGGAATATAGGGAGGGCGAGAAAGGGTCCGCCTCATTCCACTTCAGAGAATCGAAGGAGGAAGTATTCCATCGAATTCACCGGGAAAAAACTTGACTGTTTATATTTTTTTGTGCGAGCGCGCTTGTAAGTCGCTCTTTCTCTCTCTCTCCATATATATAAATGTGTATATATATACACTCGGAGCGCGCGAAGGAAGAAAACAGTCAGTTGGCCACTTTTCGCCCGAGTTGTTTGTTTTGATGCAGCCTGTCTCCCATGGCATCAGGCGGGCGACCTTGATTTAGTGTTTGTGTAGATACCTCGTTGCGTCGTCCGTCCATTATTGTATTTATCTTTCCGAGTGAGCTGGCATGGGAAATCCAGAAATGCCTTTGAACCAAACCGAAGAAGAGGTAAGCATAAGACGTCTTGATGGGAGCGAATCCCCGAGAAAATAGTGATGGGGAAAGGGCCTCGTGTGTTTTCATTATTCTCCAAGTGCACCACTGCCATCTATTAGATAATCGATAAAAGTTTTCGTTCCATTTTAATTGAACGCACTCGATCAGACTTGGTGGACTTTACATTCATTTCGAGTGTAAAGCATAGCACGTTGCCAATTTCACTGCAAGCTTCAGAATTTCAACGGCCCGGATTTAAGCGAATTTTGTCATCTTCTAGGGCACTTTTACATGAAATAAAAGATGTGTTCCTGTATTCACCGGTAGATGATAGAATTTGCCGAGACGGTCAGGGAAACAAAAACTTCTGTGGTGGATTTGACAAAGTGTATTTTCTTTCCTTTCATTAGTCCTCTTCGTTTTAATGATATGAATTGATGTGGCTCGTAAAATCAGCTGATTGTAACTAAGTAATCGATCTACTCTCCAGAGGGCATGGCTCTTCAGATCCTCAACTAATTAAAACGTGATTGACTTAACCATTATTCCAAACATCACGCGAAGGATTTTTCTACTGCCGAAAAACATTCTCGTTTCACGAGATTCGAATACAAAATACACAAATATGCACAGAATAAGGGTTTATTTATATTGGAAGGCAGATATTTGGCTTTGAAATGTACGCAAATGTATATTTATGACGTGATTTAAGCATCAAATGAGACCCTAAAGCATTAAATAGGGTAAAGTATAACTTCAATTTGCAGCTATACCTGGAGAAGAGAAGAGAAACCATTCATGTTATATGTGCTCGTCAAATCCTTGTGAACCTTTCATGACTACTCTATCAACTGATCACAACATAATGTCCTTTTTATAGTAAATTTTCGTGTAAAATACGTTAATTTCATTTTAGCACATGGTAGGATTGTGAAATTATTATTTAAAAGCCTTACAAAATGCATGAATATGTAATGACATCGGGTATTGGTACTGAAAGATATCACTGCATTGTGCATTATCTTCACTCCATTTAAAGAGAATTGATTTGATTCGCTTGCAGCACTTATTTGTGGCTCCAACAAAATCTCCCTCTCTAATCTTTTTCTCGTGTCTCTTTGCTCCTTCGCCTCGATTGCAGCCGACTCTCATGAGGGGAGGAAATTACATCAAGGAAGGTATCGATTCCTCGAAGAGCACCTGCCTCATCTTCTCGCCTTACGACCAGGATGAAGTTGGAGCACTCGCCAAAGCCCTCAAAGTGTTCCAGGTAGGTGCATTTTAGTATATGCTGCATCATTGATCTGAATTATTTTGTTACCTTGGTATTTTTTAGATTCATTTTTACCACCTACGCCTTTAAATCACAAAAAAAACGAAATTAACAAAAAATTATTTCGAATTTAATCTCTCTCTTTAATCCAGAAGTGCTTTCTTGTAGCATTTTCTTTGTAGATTCTGTATTTTACCCCAATAAGAATTATGATGACCGTGCTATTATCAAAAAGGAGTGATTTGAACGTTAAAATCGTCGAAATTATTACGCACGATGCTGTTTTTTTCATTTATTCCCTTTTTATTGCATAGTTGTTTAATTAGTTCCGGAGATGTAGACGTTTACATTTTTTTGAGAAATTAAAACAAACCAATAGGCTTTCATAAAACGTCTAACATTAAAAAAATAATTGCCATAATATTTGCTTATGAAATCAAATAACTCATTTCCAAAATAACATATAATATTACAATGAGTTTTACAGATGCTACCTCACTCACTTCAAATATATTAGTTTGGCAATGAATCGATTCAAGCAGTATTTAACCGTTGCGGAATATTTCAGTTTGATCCAACATCAATAGAATGACGCAATTCAGAAGTAGCGGAAAGCATCTCACTTTGGTATACATGGACAGGCATGGTATACATCCCCACGCAAAGTGAAAGCGCTGCGGGTGACATTTGGTAAAACAAGGAAGTTTTTGGTAAAAAATGGAATGATTTGGAAAAATTGCACATTACGCAATGTAAAATTGTCGAGTTTGACAAACAATCCGCTACGCTCTTCTTAATACAAACAAGACTTAGCTTCTGTATTTCGTTAGTTATAATTCAAACCAGAGAAGGCATGAAACTCGACTGCACGTCATGTTAAAAAATAGTACGAACCTCAGATTGAGTATTACGAATCGATGTTTTTTAAATTTATTTAAATCCAAGCATAATTGGGTGGGAGGCATGAAAAATATGTTCGGACATAAAATAGGTTATAAAGGAAAGGGTCGTAAATAGCTGCGTATAAGAAAGGGCAAATGGATGCCAACTGTAAGTATTATCGCGGGCTAAACTTTAAAACTTAGGGTATACTTGCTTAGAGGTTCTCAAGAAGTGACATCAAGTGGGCTTAAACGATCTCATGAAAGATCGGCTGATTAAGCTAAGGAGCATGTTTGTGTTACGAAGGTATTTACGATACACGTTACGTGGTTTGATATGATTTGGTACAATTGATCAAAATTTTTAAAAGCGAAGATTGGTTGACTGGAGCTGTTGCTGATGTCAGCTCCTCTGTACATCCTGAGAGACCTTCCGATTAACACTCCTCCTCTTTCAATTGCGCTACATTTGTCTCGTGGGACTCATTTCTCAATGATAGGGTCCTTTTACAAGTTTTTTTTATTACCGCCTTCGATAATAGAAGTAAAGGTTTCACGCACTATTTAATGTAGGAAATTAACAAACACTGCACCATTGATCAACATTGTGCAAAGGTGTGCAGACTACTGAGGACTTGTAAACTGACTCGCTGCTTAGAGAAACGGACCCTTGGCCTAAAACCTCGCGCCTTCACTCCTACTTTGCTCTCAAAACATGCTTTTTGTGTCGCAATGTGCCACATATTGATTGGCTCTTCTTTTCTCTCTCGTCCACATCTGCATAATACCCCGCAAGCCGCCGTAAGGGCCTGTGACGTGGGGTGTTAGGTCACTACCCGTAAAAGGGAAAAAAACCGCATTCAAAACCAAATCATGTCACCCCTACACAAATATTAGTTTGCTCATGCATTCCGCAAGCCTTAATCACGCGAAAGAAAGTACGTGCATACAACAATATTCAATAACAGGATACGTACATTCAGATGAAAAGACGAATACAATTTATTTAATAATTTGATTGATGTGTTGTGTAAAATCGTATGGAACAGCTTAGCTTTGATTTTTTTCATGCTGATTTGGGAAAATGATGTTAATGAGATGGGTATTTTCTTATTTTTGTATTTGAGATTAGTGTTTGGAAGTTTCCTTTAAGTGTATTTTTTCCTGACTGACTTTATTCATTATCTTTTTGTTATACTGATTGGATTTGAGATGTTATGTTATTTTTCCAAGGCAAGTTTTATAGTAACACTTTGTGTGCTTGTGTACCACCTGACATTGTTTATCGACACATGTAAGTTTTAATATTAAAAATAGCGAAATCATGCTGTAGAACAATTAAAAAATGGGTCTATTAAATAAAAGAATAACACGCAGGAAGAAACATACAAGATATCGAAAAATGTATACACTACCAATTCTAATTATCTTCTGCGGGATTGCTGTCATATCTACGAGTTATGAGTCTGGTATTATGATCTCTAATGGTTCGAGGAAATAACATTTTAAATCCATCTGTCCTACAATAAGTCTCCCTGATTTTACGTTGCTGATCTGATCTACCATAGTAAGTGGGAAACTGTAATGTGTCCTTAGCAACCTCAGATGAGTAGCCTGTCTCAAATTTACGCAGTAAAGTTAACCAGTATTTAATCCTACGGCCAACCAATGGCTCCCATCCTAATCCTTCCAATAGCGACATGACACTGCTACCTTGTTCATAGCAATTTTTAACAAACCTAACTGCCCTACGTTCCTCTCGATGTAGTTCCAAAATTAACCCTAATTCATTAGGATCCCATAAACTTGCAGCATACTCTAGGTGAGGGCTAACTAATGTGAAATAACAAAGCTCCTTGACACTCTCATTACAATTCCCAAGTATTCTTTTTATGGATCCTAACTTTTTATTTGCTGTTCCGCAAACATCACGAATGTGTTTTCCCCAGGGCATATCCGTAGTTATTGTGTGCACCCAAGTATTTTGCCGATTCCGCGTGTGTCATGTTGGTTCCCTGTATAGTTTGTTTTCTGGTGCAGTAATTTTTCTCCAAACATTTATCGAAGCACATTTTTTCAAAATTCACTTCAAATTAATGTTTCGTACCACTTTTCAATTGCAATTAGGTCGTTGGTTCTTGTTCTCCATCTTATTTTCTTATTTTTCATTAGTCCGAAAGCGTTCGGACTAATTCAAGATAAATCTCGGCCTTTACACGGGACTTTGAACGACGATATAAAAATTGGTTCAATTACGTACCCCCAAAACACTAGGTGGAGTAAAACCCACCAAGGCGGGAATCGAACCCGCGGCCCCATTCTACTCCTGGGTGTACTTCCTCATTTTTCACTTCATCTGTGTTCATTTTATTTTTCAACTTCATTAATAATAATTTGATGCATAAAGAAAACCATATTATTACACCAGAATTCGAAAGCTTGATGAGATATTTTTCCTACGCGTGGTAAAACCTTTCAATGAATTGCCATTTCTTTTCCAATTGGCCTAAATACTGTACAAAATGTTTTAACCGCTTACTTATTAAAGGTATTTCTTTTAGAGATTTTCTTATTTTTATATTAGAGATTTAACCGATTTTTCCATGTAAACACAAGGATGCTCTTTTCAGGGATGAAGCAAGGGTGGAGCTTTATATCCGTCACTTCATTTGCCTTTCTCTTCGCAAACGAAGAGAAAGGCAGATTTAGTTTCCACAGCAGTCATCTGACGCGGAAATCTCCAGTCGAATCTCATTTTGGGCAAATATGTCTCAGTCGAATTATGGATATTTTTTTGTGAAGCTGATTTTCAAAATTTTATGAAAATATGGACACATTCGGGTCGTACATTAATATATGTCGGAAAAAGAGGCAAATTGCATCAAATTGCGCAGCACCACTTTCTCCAATCTTTCGAAAAATAATTCGTTCAGATTCCTAACAAAACTGGTCAGCGATAAATTTTCATTTGCATAAAGATGTGTGCAGTGCCTACTTTTTACTTCTAATGTCTCCATGCCTTGCAGTAATGCATGTTTAAAGCGAAACCTATGTTTATCGAAGGCAATATATTGTATTTGTATATAATATATATATATACATACATACATACATACATACATATATATATATATATATATATATATATATATATATATATATATAAATTCACTGATAGTCATAACAACAGTTTGTTATTGCTATCAGTGAATTTACATTACACGTTTGTGGGTTTTCCAAAAAAGTGTATATATATATATATATATATATATATATATATATATATATATATATATATATATGTAGGCAATGCATATTGTGGGTGTATTTTTTGTCAAACTGGTATAATATTTTAATCTCTAGCAAACCATTTGTACTTTCCCACTCCCATCAGTGAAATATGCATGGAATGCGTCACACGCATGACGAAGAATGACGCATTATATAATTAAGTAATACGTTATTCCTAATCAATTGTTTCTCGACTCCAAAATAAAGCAAAATGCTTTAATAAAACCCATGAAATAAAATATATCCATACGGACGGTAAGAGTTTCAAAGGTACATACCGTGAAATTGATATCCATCGACAATGTTTCATCTCTTTTCACAGAATAACCACATAAATCTTCTCCACATTGAGTCTCGTCTCTCGAAGCGATTTCCTGAAGGGTACGAGTTTATGGTGGAGTGTGATCCAACTTCTGGGGACTTGAACCGAGGAATCGAGCAACTGCGTGAAATGTGTTCATATTTTAACATTATTACGAGGAACTACAAAGATAACTTAGGTAAGTTATGAAAAAATGAGGATGGAAGAATCTCTTCTTATGTTGACGTATAGAATTAGAGTGAGAAATGAAACAACAGTATTCCACACTGATTTTGTTCTGTTGCTCCCTCTTAATTTTATTACGTTAAAAGTTTGCTATTTCACATGTCTTACAAGCATTTGCCCTATTTCACTTATCATGCTTCGAAATCGGAAGAGGGAACGACAGTAGAAGACAAATGCTTTCGAACCATCTTCTGTTGGGAGGTATTACTAAATGCTTTAAAATTATTATTTTGTCAACATAAACACGACGAGAACATTGCTTTTTTTGGAAATTATAACGACATTAAAATTTTATTTTGTCTTCAATTTAGACAATCAAGGTGTTTCTGTAAAATTTTCGAAAGATGTCGTAAGTATTTCTTCTTAGCGGTTGGTATTATTTGCGTGAGCTTTTAAGTGACATAATGAGCTCGTTCAAGGTTGAAAGTTCATTCAGTCTCGCTATCACGCTGAGTTTTAGGGCACGGAGTCACACTCACCACAATTGACACCAGACTGGAATTCAGATTCGCGGACCTTGAACATTCCAATCGGCGAATCTCTCCACACTCCAAGGCTGTCCTCTCTCACGCAAATGTGACTCTCATATTACTATATATCAGCCGCTGCATTACATTATATTCCACGAAATGCCGCATCATAACTAATGCAACCAGGAATCAGATATAAAGTTACCGTAAATAAGTGGAGGAAAAAATTTTTTCTTGAGCCAAGAGTCAAACAATTCCATCCTTTCTTTATCTACGAATAGGTATACCATTTCGATACGCCGATCACATTGAGTAGAAACGCGATGACATTTTTCGGATTTTGCCTTTTGACTCTCTGATATCAATGAAAGTTAGTCAACGATTCATTATTATGATCAAGCAGAAGATCCATTTAACAAAGCGTTAACCTCTCGACACCGTATAAATCTGGTGGTATTTATTTATTTCGACAAAGTTAACCTCTATGAGCGGCCTGAGCTACCTCGTCTGTCGGAGAATGCATTGAGTATTGACATTTGGCACCCTTATAGAGACTCGAGTTTCTACTTCCCCACTACTTTCTCCCTTCCACCGAAGATTCTCTTATTACCCTGACGGTAATCTGCTACCAACACAATATATTATCGTGATACATTATATCCGTTCATGTCTCGCAATTTCCGGGAGTCTTCTAAGTTTGCTAAAGTGAATTTATTCCATAGAATTTTGAATTTTGTCCATAAAATATCACTGCAGATATTCTTTTGAATAAATTCATGCATGCATATCAAATATAAATGCTGGTAAATTGAAGTAAGAGCTAGGAATAGTAAGCCGGGCATTATCCTCAGACTTCAGGATACTCTGGGGCTACCAACTCGAGGAAAAAATCACTAAAAAATAAGGTTTAAATATGGGAGTGTAAAAGAATGAAAAATGCACGAGTCTGTAAATGAGCATATGTTAGCATCAAAATTACTTAGCATAATTTTTTGGAGAAAAATATATTAGTTTTTCAGATAAATATTTTGTTTTAAGTATTTTCATATAACTTTGTTGTTTTTAAAATTATATTCTGAATATTAAAAACAACAGCAACAAATACAGGGAAAAATCCTTCTGGCTAAGCCCCACTGATGGCCACTCCAAATCTACATTTAGTTTTGGCTTTCAACACATTTTCTAGCTCACTATTCATCAAGATCTAGAAATGCTCCCCATTGGCGTACCACTACAGAAACACACTACCAAGTAATCATCATGGGAATCCATCAATTCAGTCAATACTGTCTGCTACAAATAATCAATAAATACCATGCCCATCAATCATAAATGATAATGAGTCCAGCATACTAGCCTCACTCAGTTAAATGCTTACTCCACAGCAAGATATTAAAGTGAGGAGGATGAAGGCCAGTTAATTCACATTGTGTATTAATTTTTATCTGTGTACCCAAGATTATGAATCATGCAATACAAGTTTTTATGGAGTTAACAAGGGTATTTACCAAAGCTTTTAAGGCTTTGAAAGTTAATAAAATATTATAATTACAAAAATTAAGGTAAAACGTTCTAAGGAAATAATAATTTTCTCCCTGTCTCCTTTTGGACAGTAAAATATCACTGCCATAGAAGTTAATTGTTGCAAAAGAGAGAATAAGCTCACAGTCGTAAACCAGCTAAAAATGATATGGCAGTGTTAGATTTCAAAAACATATGAAAAAAAGTAATCCATTTAAAAAAAATAACCCAGTCCAGAATCGATCCGTACCCAAATCATAAGAGAATGTCATGTAACAAATTCACTTTAATAGTAAAGGAATAAAAAATCAATTTTCTAGCACAGCGTATTGCAGATTTTTATATTGTTATGTTTACAACACTTGGGATTTGGAATTACATCATTCGGTATTAAGAGTATACAAAAACAATCATTTGAATCTGTACTCTTGACCTAAAAGGATAGAAAGTATGTATAGATCCAGTTTATCCTAATGCTGATCTTTGGTGCTTAAACTGCTAAAATCTTACAAATTTTTTCACATTAATTCCATGCTGACCTAAGTAATGAATTATTCAGGAGTAGCTGATAAAAACTTAAATTCACATTAATTTCTCCTGAAATCCAACATCTAGATAATATAGTTTTTATAGTATATAAATGTGTGTAAAGAACAATATGTATGCCCACAAAGAAAGTGAAATAACTCTAAAAATGAAATAGCTTTCCTGAGACATGTCTTCCTGCTTTTATATCTTTAAAAACACTATCCTAAAATGAAATATGTAGGAGATGATCATTTTTGTAAAAGTGTATTTATCATCTTTCAATGCTGAGAAAACTTTCAATATCCACATAATCGATTCTTTAGTTTTAAATTCTGAAGATGAGTGCAATTAATATGCTTAATTTTATCAATAAAATTCTATACATTTATACAAGACTGCCAAATATATGAATATTATACTAGACTCACTCTCTTTAATGGCTCACCAATCCAATCAGAAGGATCATAACCAATTCCTTACTCATAATTAAAATCTAGCTCTGTACCATTATTGTCTTGCCATTCAATCAATTACCAATCATTTTACCTATTAATTATACAGTATAATGTAAAAAATTAATAGTCATCAATGCTGACTTCCAAATGATTTCCTTCAAATAAGCTGTATATGAGGGGCATGGTAAAAACATTCTGATAGTGCTCATTATTTATCATATACTCCTGGGGTGAACGTGCAGTTAAACAGGCAATTTAATGAGCAAGTTTCAGGGCATAATCCCAATATAGACCATAAAATAAAAAGAACCTCAATGAAGAATTCCATAATTCTGCATTTCATTCTTTCTCTAAACCTAACATAGATATTCCCAATTTCAAAATACCAAATTTGACTTACCACATGGATATCAAATAATAATTCAATTAAATGACTTAACATTACTAAGTTACTAGAACCGAAAGTTTAATAAAATTATTATGTAATTCAAAAAGGCCAATGTTCACCTGTGCAGAATTGATATAGATCAATAGTGGAGTCTCATCACTGACATCATAGGCTGTTTCCCAAATTGAGTGGGCTCACACTCTGTTCCCATCCATGAAAATTGGGCCAAGAGCACTCTTGCATTAACCAGATTAATTTTTATCTTTAGATAATGCGTCAACAAATATCAATTCTAAATTATTTTTATCAATTCTAAAACAGAAAACATTATTAGACTTTTTGCCAATGATCCCTTCATCAATAGATTTTATGGACTGAAACTACATTTAAATACTTTATTGCAATATTTAAATACAAGTAAATGTATTGAGTTACACTTTTAAAAAAGGAGAAAGGGCCTACACTGACATAATTGTGTGAGGGAAAACTGCCTGTCACAGAAAATACTTATCCCCATCAACAAGTTGGGGTAAGACACGTATGACGTGATGCTTTCCATAAACTGTCATTAGGGAAATGCATGGTCGAAATATGCAGTTAAAAATGGGGAAAGCAAGCTGTATCTATAATTTACTTTTACCCCAAATCAAATGCACGTTGAGCGTTTAGAAAGAATCTGAGGAAGCAGTTACTTGAAGATTGAACAAAATGCTAGAAATGCTCCTGGTCCCTGAAACACTGCCTATTTCAAAAATAAATGTTCGTACACTGGTGTAAAATGACTTAGGATGGGAGCACCCCTGAATTTTTGACATAAAATTAAACTCATTACATAGCAATCACATCATGGAACTTTACATGCAATACGGATAGTGTAATTCAAGTCCCACACTAGTTCAGTAGGTCTATTGATAAAGACAAAATTAGAAGGATAAACTGTTGAACTGATTAATTTGAAGAATCATTTTTCCAAAACAGCGCTTACAAATCACAGCAAAAAGAACATGAAATGAAAACAAATAAATACTAGTTACCCCATATGGTTGGCAACCTAATTTAAGCACCCTCAAATGTCACTCAAATGATTTACAGATATTGTCTAGATATCAATTATTATACTTAGAGTACTATGTCATAATCAGGGGTTTATTTTAAATGTAATTACGAGGGTGCTTTATTTTAACCTCCAATGAGCCATAGTAAAAAGGAAAGTAAATATTAAAAAATTATTTTGTCACTAAAAGTTGAGTACACTTAATATAATGTATACATCATACACTTTGACAATTGAGGGATTTTTTGTCTCTGTAGACAAGCTTTACAACACTCTCTTCATAAAATATTGCCACCAATGAATTTAAATGAATCTTGATGTTGTCTTGAAGCTCTTCATTTATTTGGTCCATCTGATCACTTCTTCAGTTCAGGGAGAAGATGGAAGTCACTCGGTGCTAGGTTGGGACTGTATGGCAGGTGATTGAAAATGTCCCGTTGAAATTGCTCCAGGAGCCATTGGGTTGCACCAGCACTGTGAGGATGGGCATTGCCATGAATCAGAACAATTTCAGAAGTCAGTGTGCCTCTTTTTTTTGTTTTGAATGGCTTTTTGCAGATGTTGTAACATTTGAAGAGGCATCATAACAAGAGAAGAGGCACGCTGACTTTTGGAATTGTTCTGATCCATGACATTGCCCATCCTCACAGTGCTGGTGCAACCCAATGGCTCCTAAAGCAATTTCAATGGGACATTTTTCATACAGTCCTGATCTAGCACCGAGTGACTTCCATCTTTTCCCTGAACTGAAGAAGTGGCTAGATGGACCAAATAAACCAAGAGCTTCAAGACAACATCAAGACTCATATAAATTCATTGGTGGCAACATTTTATGAAGAGGGTGTTGTAAAGCTTGTCTACAGAGACAAAAAAATGCCTCAATTGTCAAGGTGTATGATGTATACATTACATTAAGCGTACACAACTTTTAGTTCCAAAATAATTTTTTAATATTCAATTGTCTTTTTTTATGGCCCATCGAAGGTTGAAAAATAACCACCTTTGTATATAATTCTGATTAAACAATTCTTCCATTCAGTGATAGAAATAGGGGGCCATCTATAAATGAAGCCAGTGGGATTTGTTTTTGAAAGAGAGGTGTCTCATCCACTTTATTCTTGTTTCCCAAAAATATCTGTCCATGGAATAAAGTTAATTTAAGGGTTATCCCATTTTTCATGGATATATAACCATATCAAAAGCACATTTCCAAGTCATTGCCTGGGTGCATGAGTGGATTTCACATCAAATTTGTCACTACCCAATCAACAATTCAATGCTTTCATATAGTTGATAATATGAGTGGGACAGATTGCATGAGGTTTGATAGTCCCACATTAGCTCAGGTTGGGAATTTTGGGGGATTTATGCAGAAAGGCAACTACTTTAATACAGAGGTGTTAAGGAGGAGTTAGTTGGTTTTAGTGTTTGAAGCCCCAAAAATGTTGAAGTGTAAGAGGATGCCTAGGTAGCTTAACTGGCTAAAGCACTTGGCCAGAAATTGAGGGATCAAGGTTCGGATCCAGGTCAAGGTGAATGATTTTTACCACATGAAATTGTTACATCATAATACATATTAGCGGATGACTCCATTTAAAGGTATTGTTGTGGCATCTTCTGCATAATAGTGTTGAGACATTCCTTAGAACCCTAGGAACAGAGAGTTTCCCAGTTTGCTGTAGCCATCTGAACTAATATATCCTAAGAATAAAGAAAAAATAGGAACTATTAGAAGATGGAAAGAGCAACTTGATAGAGCTTTCACTGATGCAAATTTTATGGCCAAGATAACATGAAAGCTATCTAAATAAAAATATAAGATGGGAGGGATGCCATGATTTAAACAAATTCCTAAAAACAGTGGTTTTCTGAATGTCAACACAATGATGTAAAATAAAAATTCAAAACTGAGTTAATACTTTGAAATCTATGTTTCTTCATTCTTTGGTAATTCTTGCACTCTAGTTTGTGTTCTTGGAAAATCAATAGAGAACTCCAATGGTCTCAATGGAGACAAGTAACACCTGTCTCCATTGAGATTCTCTCACAACTCATTCTCACCTGCCCAACCAGAGGTTGTGGGTTTAATTTCTTCCTAGATTTTCCTCAAAGACTTGGATATTTGCAATTGTGTTTTATGAATTCTTTTTGTAAATCTCATGTAAAGGCAAAAACGTAAAGCTGTTTTCAGATTATTACTAAATAAAGAAGGCATATGCCTGTACATATTTCTCTCTTCCAATCCTATCTTGATCTTTTGTTATGATTCCTATCTTTGCTGTGCATGACATGCAAGCACTAGTCTTAAGGAGAATACAATAAGTTATTTTCTTCCTTTAATGCATATTCCAATCTCACAAACTCAGCAAGTCACACTATGCTCAAAAATAACTACACATTTCCATGCACATAAGAAATTTTCAAGGTCTGTCAATGTTGTAACTAGTCGGATTGGATCTTAGAGATTTAGTCCTAATTGATGTCCCTTTTTGGATGTTCTGTGGGGTCAGATATTTTAGCATTGTTAATCAATGAAATATCTTTTCCTTCAATCTGGATGTAAAGGGATGGACTGATGGGCTTGTGCTGTCATTCCAGATCTAATGGGAAATCCACCAGTCATGTGTTAATAATAGCTATTTCTTCCATTCTAAACTGAGAGGTAGAAAATTTTCATATTTCATTTGCATCCAGTATGTATGCATACGCTTAGAAACTGCTGGATATAAACAATACTGATTGGTACATACAATGCTGATTTCCCATAGGAACTGTACCCTGGTTTCCAAGGAGGATAAGGGACCTTGACAAGTTTGCAAACCAGATTCTGTCCTATGGTGCAGAGCTCGATGCCGATCATCCAGGATTCACTGATCCAGTCTACAGAGCTAGGAGGAAATATTTTGCTGACCTAGCTTATCATTACAAACAGTGAGTTTAGCTGGTGTATTTGATTATTGAATAAAGGATTCACTTTATTGCATGGAAGTGAATTGTGGTATAATATTCTAGGTGAACTACAAAATTAATGTTTACATCAATATCAAATTTAGTGATGACAAAACTAATAATAGGTAAATATGGAATGTATCATTGAAATGAATGTCATAAATTATATTTGTTACAGCAGCATATTAGAGATCAGATGGGCATAAAGTATGATGAAGGATTTTGCTAATGTCATTGAACATAATTTATAGCACTGCCACTGTGCATTTATTTATAAATAATTATATATAGCATATTTATAGCACTGTATAACAGAGCCAGTACAAGTTGAGAGAAATGTTTTTTCCTGAGAGCTCATTATGAAAGTCATCAAAGGCTTTAGCAGAACATTGAGAGGCCATTTTGTTTAATAAATATAATTGTTATGGCATGTGCCAAATAATGATGCATGTTTGATAGTCACTTTTGGAAGTGCTTATTTGAGATATTTTTAAAAAAGTTGTATAGATATCAACAAATGATCAGAGATGGAAATTTTAAAAAAATTCCTTTAGCTCCGTTAAACTTATACTTCCAAATTTTAAATCAATTGGAAGTATCAATTACATTTTTGCACTGTCTACAGTTGCTGATGATAAAACTGTAAATGCAGCTTAAGTGATAAGTCCAATGCAAGAAGAAGTTGCTAACAGTTTAAATGAACAAAAAAAATTGGAGATAAATGTGTTAATATGCTTCCGGATGCAGATACATTACAGATTACCAGGAATATTGCTAATTTATTATTTATGAGCATTTTACAGACTCTGGTACTTAAAGATCTTCAAGAAAGTAGGTTTTGAAAATTTGGCTTTGCCATCAACAGTGCTTGACTTCCTAAATCAGAAAGAATGTACCTGAGATATTGGAATAAAGAACTAATGATTACCTAAATGTAATGATCATTCTCTGAAAATCATTAGCAGATAAAATTAGTAATTACATATTTCAATTGTAATTATTTAAATTACAAAATACCTGAGAGGTAAGATTGATTTGGTCAATGTTACTCATTTAACTATTCAATGATTAATAGATACCTTAACAGGAGGAGGAAGATTGAATATACTACTACATAGACCTCCACCAATCCAAAATTATTATTTAATACATCTCAATTAAACACTGATTGGCATTTTGAAGTAGCTTTTGGCTACATACATACTTATTGCCTTAAAGAATGGGTTATTTAGACAATTAAGTGTTTCACTCCTACTCATTCATAGTCTAAATTTTATTTTGATAGTGGTGAGCCATTACCAAGAGTGGATTATACAAAAGAAGAGGTGGAAACCTGGGGGAAGGTGTTCAGGGAACTAACTCGCCTCTACCCAACACATGCTTGCCATGAGCACAATCATGTGTTCCCTCTCCTTATAGAAAATTGTGGATATAGAGAGGATAATATCCCACAGCTCCAGGATATTTCAGACTTCCTGAAAGGTAAAAGTTATTTCAATTCTACAAAACTGATGTTAAATATTAATGCAAGTATAGCCATTGGAATCAATTTTAAAAGAAAGAAAAAACTTATTTGGCAGCAAAAAGAACACCAAATCCCAATGTTTCAACACAATCAACCCCCATCATTATAACCAATTATATTAATATTAGCTATTATAATCAATTGTTTTGTGGTGATCCTTTGAAAGAAAATAGATTGTTAGAATAAAAAAAAGCCTATTTATATTTTAAAATGCTATTTTAAATAATTTACAATTGACATGAAAAATTGGAATATGGTGTCAAACTAGGATCTGGGTTTTTCATATTTACATGCAGTCGCTCTTAATTTCCAATGGAAATGAGAGATTTGAAAAACTCATAATAAAATATACAATTAAATTATGTGTAAGGGGGAAAATAAGATTAGCTTAAACTTTTCATCAAATTCAGCCAAAAACTCCCATAACAAAATCTATTTAATATTTTCAACTCAGCCATAGGTATTCAACAGTTGATGGCATAATCAATAATTTTTATATACTCAGTTTTCATTAATTTTGATGAGTGTACAAACTTTTTTCACAGATTCCACAGGATTCTCACTGCGGCCTGTAGCAGGTCTACTTTCATCAAGGGACTTCTTAGCTGGACTAGCTTTCAGAGTGTTCCACTCCACTCAATACATTCGTCATCCCAGCTGCCCTCTTTACACACCTGAGCCAGATGTGTGCCACGAGCTTCTTGGGCACGTTCCATTGCTGGCTGACCCATCCTTTGCTCAATTTTCACAAGAAATTGGACTTGCCTCTCTTGGTGCTCCTGATGACTACATTGAGAAGCTTGCCACGGTAACTAATTTAAAACAATAACAAACAGACTCAGATGTGATTTAATAAAAATAAAATCTAATATAGTATTTATGGTTAAAAGCTTAGCGTAAAAATCTAGTTAAATACCCTTACTAATCAGTGATTTGAATAAATAAAAATTATTATTTTCAGCTAAATGAAATTTTGTGCTCAGCAACAGCCATCCTTAGTTTTGCACATGACAACAAGAAATAAGTGTGCAAAGTTTTTTATTTTGGAAAGCAATAACTGCAATAATGTTGCATGATTAAATGTAATTATACATGGAAGTACTGAGATGAAATCTTCCTGATCAAAACTCTTTGCATTTACACCAAAAATATTATCAAGCTATTTCATCCTGCTCATTTTGGTGTGTTCTCTGTACTTTATTGATAGCTTTATTGATTTAGTTCAAAATGAGAATTAATTACATTGGAATCATTGTCATTATGAAGATGCTTACAAATTTGATTTTATTTATCACAATTGATACTCTTCAGATATAATATATTTGTCGACTGTTATCTATTTCTGTTCAGTACCATATTGCGCTATGAGACACCCATAATTATTGTTTTCAAGGAGATGAGATTTAATTTTTTAAAGTATGTATATTATGACTTAATAAAAATTCAGCAGTCATGAAATGAAAATTTACAACATTTTGCTCCATAAAGATCACAATAATATCTTTTAGGATGTATACATACACATCAAACACGAAAATCCACCACATGATGAATACATACCCATTCACATGGATACAGATATAACAAAAAGGGATAGGAACACAGGAATGGTGGGGAAGAAGGAATTGAACAGATCACAAGTTTAAAACATTTGCTTGACTAGGACTTGAACACTGGATCTTCAACTTACCAGGCTGATGCTCTAACCATTGAGGTATCGAGGAAATGTGAATTACACTGAAATCTGCTATGAGGGGTTTCTACAATCACTTGACCTGATTCTTTGGCCTGTATATGGTGTCAGAGAGCTATTTCACCCACCAAAGGAGAAATGGATGAGGACACAAGAGGAAAGGATATTAGGGAAAGCAGTCAGTGTAATTTATATTTCCTTGATAGCTCAGATGGTTAGAGCACCAGTCTTGCCCAGTCAAAATGTCCATGGTTCAAGTCCCTTTCAAGTTTACTTTTTTACGTTTGTGATCTGATTGATTCCACCTTCCCCATATTAATGTGTTCATCTCTTATATGTGTTCCTTTCCCTTCTCTTTATATCTCTACCCCTGTGAATGAATATATTATATACTCATTCACAGGGTATATATACATTAGAACGGCATTTTGATACAGACGGCCATGCCATTGAAACGTCACAACCACATATTTGAGTGTCCTTTCTTGGTGTTTCTAAGTTTTAAAAATCCATATTAGTGTTTTTATATATATGTACATCACTGAAGAGCATTCTATTTCAAGGATATTTCTATAATACATATAAAATAGTGGGTAGGGTAGTACAAAGGGTTGTGGTGGTCCAGGGGGTAGAGCATTGGACTACAGACCGGAGGGCCAGGGTTCGATTCGTGGGCAAATCACTCTGGACACCTGCAGCTCCACCCAAGCTATGTGATTTTGTGGGTACCAGATCTTTCTGGGAAACCATAACTGGCACAGGGAAAGGAACTGGCCCCCCTACCCTGATGTATTCAATAAATATTCATATGCTGTTAGGCTTAGTACTGTGTACTCTACCATCACCTACCAAACAGACCTTTGGTTTGATTACTGTGTTTATGGTTTATATATAAAATTAGTGCTTACATTAAATCATATTACCCATTTTTAATTTAAATTCTACTAAGATATACTTTTTTAAAAATATTTTGAACAGGCTATATTTTAAGTATCTTGGAGATAGGTTTATTTTCACATATACTATAATGTGTACTACACTGTACATTATGAATACACTCCATTGAAATCCTTGTATGATGAATGATTAGTTATTAGTGGCGTCTTCCTTTTTAGTGCTACTGGTTTACAGTTGAATATGGATTGTGCACACAAGAAGGGCAGCTTAAAGCATATGGAGCAGGCCTTCTTTCATCTTTTGGGGAGTTGCAGTACTGCTTAAGCGGTAAGGCTGAGCTGAGGCCATTTGATCCCCCACGCACTGCTCAGCAGAAATATCCAATTACAGAGTATCAGCCAATGTACTTTGTGGCTGAAAGCTTCCAAGATGCAAAGGAAAAGATGATGTAAGTATCAACAAAATTATTTTATTTCTTAATCATCAAAAACGAATTTCATTCCATTTTTCTTTTATTAAAGTAGGTAGTTTATTCAGGGTAGTCAGTGCCAGCAATTTTTTTCCATTTTTCTGCTGACTAAGGAATGGTCATTGATGGAAGTACATAAAATGTCCTTTTTACTAGGGTGGTTTTTTCAACTTACGATGAGTCATAAAAAAGTCAATATTAGAAAATTTTTGACTACCTAAAGTTATGCAAACTTATGGTTCCTTTTCAACATAATCACCTCCACAATTGAGGGATTTATTGTATCTGTGGACAAGCTTTACAATACCCTCTTCATAAAATGTTGCCCCTAATGAATTTAAAAGAGCCTTGAAACTCTTGATTTATTTGGAAGTGCTGCCCTCGTAGCCACTTCTTCAGTTCAGGGAAAAGATGGAAATCACTCGGTGCTAGATCGGGACTGTATGGCGGGTGATGGAAAATGTCCCATTGAAATTGCTCCAGGAACTGTTGAGTTGCATCAGCACTGTGAGGAGAGACATTGTCATGGATCAGAACAATTCCAGAAGTCAGCAATGACTCTTATTTTATTTTGAATGGCTCTCCAAAAATGTTGTAATGTTTCACAATAAACAGCTGTATTAAATGCTGTCCCTGGCTGCATGAAATCAACAAGCAACACACTTTTTTTTCCAAAGCACAGTAGCCATAAAATTTCGATTGCTGGAGGTTTAAACATAACATTTTCAGGTTTCACTTTGCGAAATTCCTTCATGATGAGGGTAAAAAAAGAAACTTTACACTTCTACATAAAGATTTAATATTTCTATATGTATGTCACCTGATGATGATACGCAGTATCAAAACCATGGTTGTGCAATATTAAATCTTAATGTGGAAGTGCAAAGTTTCTTTCATGTTGAAGGATTGTTTGTTTTTTTTTGTTTTGTTGGTGAATTTTTGTGCATTCATTGTTACGATTGCTGCTTTGTTTTGGGTGTGTCATACTGAATCCACATCTCATCTCCACTCACAATTGATATCAAAAAGTCTTCCCTTTCAGTGGTATAACAGTCAAGGAATGTCAAAGCTTAAGCCATTCAGTGAGTTTTATGGTTGTCAGTCAACATTTTTGAGATCTAGGGAGCACAATGTTTTTGTAGCCTAAGTTTTCTGTAGCAATAGAGTACAGAGAAGATCTTGAAACCACTGGTAATTCCATATATAAAGCACCTATGGTGAACCTACAGTTTTCTCAAACCACTTCATTAAATCCTTGAACAAGGCCATCTACAGTGACAGATTTGCATCCTTGACCCCTTTCATCACGCACATCAGGTCGGCCATCTTTAAATTTTCAACAACATCCATGGAAAACACTATCGCTCATAAAGTTTTCTCCATAGACTCAGCATATTCTTCAATGGATTCCTGCAGCCTTATTCCCTTCTGCTTACAGGAAACGAATAATGCTTTGCGTTTTGAATTTCATGGGAGAATCAATTGAGGTGGCCATGTTTATGTGACTGCTACTCAGCACAGACGAATGACTTGAGCTCGGTACTGGCAGAGCGTATGGTGTGGGAGATGCTCTGTCGCCTACAAGGCACATATCACCTACCTGTTTCTTGTCTAGTGTTAATGCTATGCCATTGGAGGTTGAAAAGAAAACTGTCCTCATTTATCCAATATCAATTTGCCAAATTAATTCTCTAAATATTGGGCCAAATAATGTCGTACCTGCCTATGCATTTTTATTTCATTTTTATACATAAAATAACATTTAAGGAATAGTGAAAGACCTAAATTTGCAATATATTACTAAATGAACAAGATATAAATGTAACTTATTTTTATTTATGATAATATTCATTACTGTCACATTTTTATTTTCAGAAAATATGCTCAAACAATTCCTCGACATTTTGGAGTTCGCTACAATGCCTATACTCAGACTGTTGAAATTTTGGACTCCAAACCACAGATTGAAAATCTAATTTCAAATATCGACAGAGAAATCCAGACTTTGATGGATTCTTTCCGAAAACTCAAAGTACATCCTGAAACCCTTCACCATTAACAAGATGACACCAGAAAGTGTTGTTTTCATGTGCACAAATTAGTTCTGTTCACTCTTTTGTTGTTCAGAATATTAAGAAATAAATGAATGTGTAAGGATAAGATTTGCAAATCTTTCAAGAAAAAAATTTAATTCTAAACTGAGTTCATTATTACAAATTCAAAGCATGGATCATTGGCAACTACTGTGGTATTTAAAACTCTTTCCTGAAACATCATTTGATTTCCTGTTTGGAAATTATTATTTTCAGATGCATACCTGTTAGTGCATAAATATTAAACTTTCAATTTGTTAAAAAAATTTCCATTTTTAAACTTAGAAAATCATACATTTGTTTGTCTGTAATAAAATCCTTTCATAAGCATTCTACTTGCATTTTTGGAATTGGGTGTCAATGAGAAAAAGGGTGAAGTAAAATGGGAGAGGCAGGAGCACTTGTTCATAATGTCCAAATGATTTTCTCATGTGGGAATTTCTGAAAGACTAAATGTACAAATTTATGTTTATATGTATATGAATGACATTAAATATGTATTTCCTTTTATATGAAAATGTGTATCTGAGCAACCAAATAAAAGAGTATGTGGCTATTTCACATTTATTTTATACCTACTGTAGAGGTTAACCCCTAAGTATATAGCTAATAGATCCATATCGTTTGGTTAATTAAAAGCCAATCCACCAATAAAGAATAAAAATGTCCTTTAGTAAACAAACAGGCCTACTATGACCCTCATTATATTTCCAGTTAAAGTCACAGGCATGCATCTCATGATTGGAACGTTCCATTAGAGCTGGGCTATTCACATTGAAAATGCAGAACAATTAAAATAATCCAACAAATTGAAATATCTCATATCCCTAAGAAAAAGGAGACATATTTAGAATCAAGATTTAAATATTTTTGGAGAGAAATTACACATGAAAGTCACTTTTGAAAACCTGAAGGCATTTTTCATTTCATAAATATTTAAATATGCTTATGATATTTAAACATAAACTTTTATTTCCTTCATTCCATTTTGAAGCCAGTGACTTAAACACACCAGTGCCTACCCATTTTCATCTGATTATGCAAATAGCAGCTAAATAAAATGAAATGCATTTGCTTTTGGTTTTTCTTTCAAGTTCTTCAATTGTATTTCCATTAAATCAGCTTTCCATTCAAGTGTAATTTTATTCCTATAATTATAATAATATTATTAAATTTAAAGCGTAGAGAAATTAGTTTATTGGGTTTCAGGGAATCTAAATTTCTAAAGAAATTCTTCTAATAGTAAAGTAAATATGTAATAAAATAATCTCCTTAGTATAATGCTGGCTTCACTTAAAAAAAATTAATTCTTTATCCAAATCTATTACTCAATCTTCGACCAGTTGCCTCAGTAATTTCATGTTAATTAATTCCATAGCCTATGCATAATGGCAATCACTCAAATATGGAGAATATTGATTGATATTGAACATTGATAAATATTACAAATTAATTCTCAAATATGACTCTTGGAATACGACAGCATTATCCACAGGATGATTGAAAGGAGAGTCCTTTAAAGTGATGTACATATTGTGTTTACTCGGGTAGAAAATAATGGGATTGATTTCAATGCTAAAGCATGAAATTTCATTAGTTTTAATATACAAGTACATATGCATAATCAACTTTCAGTGACTGTAATTTCTCTACACTTAACTCATCTCTATTCATGACAGCTGCAAATATTTGAGTGTACTTTCAAAACACTAAATTGGGTGATGAGAAGCATGAAGGAGAGTGATACAACAAAAAAGGGAAGGGCATATAAGACCCAAGTAAGATCAATTTTAGTGTAGCCATAGATAGCATAGAACCCATATTTATAAGTCTTATTGTAAAACTGGAAAAAGTACTGAAAAGTTGATCAGAAATACATTGAGAAAACATAAGAGAAAGGGAAAGTGTTAAAAATGCTGGGCTGGGTGTCTTTGTGAACTAGGAGGAAAAAAAGTAGCCTCTGTGGAATGTACAACCTAGTAAATGGAGAGAAATCATAGGGATTATTAAGGAAGGGTGTGGAGAACCATATTTCATGGGGCAATCAACAAAGGGCAAAAATCCCAACAGATAACCCAAATATAAAACTAATGTCATACCTCAATAAATTCATTGTAAAATGGAAGCGACCAGCTTCTGAGACCTTTCCCAGCAATATATAGTTTTAAGGTGCAAGTTAAAAACTTCTAAGATAATTAATATTTGCACAGGAACAATATATTTTGTTCTTTTTTGATATCCTTCTGACTTGTGTTTCTTTCTGTACTCATTTTAGCTTGATGTGTTGCCTGCTGTTAGCTATGAAGTCATGCACCCCAGTAAAGCACTCAGAGTGGATTAAGGTGTAGGTGCATCAAGATATCACCTGGGCTTAAATCTGTGACCCTTCAGTTGGTAGGTGGATATTCAACCCATTTATTCTTAATTTCATTCAATTTTTTTAACCTCGACTTTGCATTGTTGAAGAGGGCAGTGAAAAATACATAAAATTGAGGTGTCTGTAAAAATCAGGTTTTGGTGGTATTATTTTAAATGTGCATTTTATAATTGTAATAATTCTCTGGACTATAATGAAATAAATAATATAACCAATTAAAATTCATTTATAAATAAAAGGCATGATAATGCAAATAAATACTACTTTTTACTGAAAATTGGAAATATGGCTTCTCATTTAGAAAGGTCCTCTATATTCCATTTGGTATTGAATTCGAACATAGCTAAGTGTTGCAAAATGTGAATGAAACTGCCCAATATACCATCCCAGTGATCCATCCGAATGTCGGTTTGGTAGGCGAAGGTTCAATGTTTAGCCCTACGTCGTGCGTGGTTTTCACACGTCAACGGGGTAACAAGGGGGGCAGTTCCTTTCCCTATGCCGCCTGTGGTTTTCCAGGAAGACCTGCCACCCAAAAGCCACACAGAGAGTTGAAGTGAAGTTGATGGCGTCCTAGGGCGACCTCGGGAATCTAGCCCGTGCCTTCCAGCCCAGCGTTCTACACACTATACTATATTTCTCCTTAATGTTCTAAATCTAATTTTCTATTTCTTCATCAATTTAACTTTATCAAACCTCGTGCTAAGGAGGATATCACAATGACTTTCACTCAAAACAAAACCTTTAACGTCATGAAATGTAAACTGACACATCTTACGATCAGGGCCTTAAAAGTGTACAATGCGTATAGGTATTCGAATATGAGTTATTTCGGTGCAATTGGAAATAACTCCTGGGGAATCCTAATTTGAAACAAGTTAATGAATAATTATTCATCAACATTGATGAGACCATTCGAAGGGAGCGCTTTTTTATATGCCTAAATGAAGAATCTTCGTTGAACTCTAAATTACATGCGGTAATTCCTAACGGCCGTATACTTGTAGGTATTCTGCACTGTTTCGAAAGAGTGAAGTCTCATAAATTGCCACTTATGAGCGCCACATAATATCGAACTAGGATAGGAAAATTTTTGGGTAGTAAATAATGGCGAAAATCCAATTAGTGGGGTCTAATTGATTCAGATTTTGGTTTACACTACGACAGTAGTATGAAGACTGAAGATGGGCACCATAAAATAAATGTCCCTGAAATGGTCATAAATACTGTGAGATAAGCGACCACGACGTACTTTAAAGATAAAAAAAATCATTCAATGTCTTGAAAATTGCCATTGCTAGATGTCCTGTTGCCATCCAGCAACCATCGCATCCTGAGAGAGAAAAGGCGTGGATTTTAAAGAACCAACACCAACTTTGCTCTTGGCACGCGGCGCAAACATTCTTGAAGTACGGAGAAATTTTATTAATATAGTTCCCAATAATAAATGTATGTAATTAAAATAAGGAAATATTCATAATACATTTATCCAAAATTTTCCAGAAATGATCACAAGCGAATGAATGTTTTTAAAATTTATCTCACGACTGGAAATATAAAAAAATGATTGATTTTATGAGGAAGTAGCGCAATAAAGTCAAAGTTTTCATATTAATTTTCTTGATGTAATCAAATTTACATAATTATTTAACCCTTATTGCTGTATTAACTATTTCATGCAGAGTTTTCCAACACCCAAAGAAGAAAAAAATATCATCTCCTATACATAAATAGAGAAAATTGATTTCTACTTTGTGATACTTACTTTTCCTTTAGAATCAAGTTTATTGGCACGTGAAGTTTTTTCTATACATTTATAATCACAAAAAGTAACACAAATGAGCACGTTGAATTCAATTGTTTTTAAATATAATTGGAAGGCTTCGTATTGAAAATTATTCTGGATTGTAATTTCTATCATCACTCCTAAGATCAATTAAATTCATATTATCATAACTTTCACCGTATTCATAACTGTCATATTTACACAAAAACGGCCCCTTTATTCTTCAACTGAAATTTTGAGAAGATTGTGTTCCTTTTATACGACAAATATGTTCTGTACTATAATAATGAGGAGGAGGAGTTTGGTCTCTAATATGGATTGTTTAGTGCAAATACATATGGAAAGCAGTTTAAGAGATGGAACCATAACATTCTGGTAAACTAACAACATAAATAAAGCATATGTCCTCTGACGAAGAAATTGAAGTAATGTCGGTCGACTCCACAGAAGCCCCGTGGTCCTGGAAGCCTAAAAAAACCCTAAACTTATTCAAAACCGGAGACCTACTCAATTAAATAATGGTCAAATTATGATGGAGATTAGTTTGCGCCTTCTTTCGTTATTATACGTATCGGCACGAAACAAATCAGCTACATCCAAGAGAGTAGGCATGCATTGAGGCATACTTGCACACCGTATTCTTAGGCTGGAAAGCAATTGTATTTGCTGTTTACAAATACTGTCATTTCACGGAGGGGTGCAGTCTAAGGTTAAGAACAAACTTAATGTTAAAGAATTTGAACCTTAAGTAATACCTATCTACAAATATGTTGCTCACCATTAAGGCAAATGACAAAGTAAGAATTCTCTTGTAGAATATTTTATACTTTGCCACTAAAAGGGCCATGTAATCCTTATGCAAACTGATTTGCTCACACTGCGCATGCAGAAGGTTATGGATTATCTTCCAACCATCATTACTTTTTTTTAGACGAATCCTTTTTAGTGTTTAATAAATTTTTAAGAAACATAAAAACGGAGGCATTTTCTAACTAGGAACTCTCAAAGCGTCAGCATCCACGATTGAGACGTTTACAAAATGAAAAATAAAACGTATTGAAATTGGTCACATAAGTGTATATGTTCGGGTGAATATTTTCCTTCAGGCGAATCTAAGCGACAGAAAGCGTGACGGCAACCTTGGACACATCGTTTTTTGACTGCGAGGATCATGCGTTCTCAAAAATGAAAATAACATTATAAAAATCTCCTGGTGACATTAAGCGGATTTTATGACAAGTAGGTCACACCTTAAGGGTGGCAATTCTCAGTATGACTGTGGGCTCCCTCGACGTGCGAAGGTCGTAAGGTGTAGGCGTATAATTTTAAAGCAACCATCAGACCGGGTACTGCTCTCTTTAAACTTTTTCTGTGCTTTTTATTGGCGTGAATGTTATTTTTTCGCACGTATGTTTTTATTGCGGAAAAATCACAGTGCTTATAACGGATGATACATTGGAACAAAAAGTTTAATCTACATATAGATACATCTGTATCGTATGTTTTAGAGTAAAATACAATGCCTAGCCCCCATTTATTGTCATCTTCGAGGCTTTGGGAACTCAAAGGGATCTATTGCGTAATAATTTCCCATGCTTTTAGATGTGAGATATTTGTCAAAAACCACCGGCCTGGAAATTACGTCTGAATGCAAGCCTCGTATTGCGCGTCACATGTCGATCACCGCCTACAACTAAGTTAATGAATGTGAAAACGAGAGGAAAAATTTTATGGAACCGTGATATAGTTAACGCTATTAAAAATTTTCAATCGTCATTCAATCTCATTTTTTAATTTCTTTAAATTACAATTTTCATTCAAAGAAAAAGATACATAAATCAATTCTTTAACTTTTAATCTACAAGAACTTATAAAAGCATGAATCGGCATTGGAAGCTCAAGCAGAAGAGGAGGTTTCGGATTAGGGATTCAATAAAATAAAGGGTTTCGGATTCAATTAAATTTTGGACTGTCCCAATTCCTAAATAAAACCTAACAGGTTCAGTAAAATTCACTCAGGGAATACCTCTGAAGGATTGGCTTGATTTCAGCATGAAAAGCCATACGCATGAGCTATTCATCTGCTTTGCTTAGATGGCGTGAATTTTTCCGTAATCGTCAATTACGAAAATGAACCCGCTGACCGCGAAAATAAATATAATGTGTAGTGCAATTGAACTCCGATGGCTGACAACGACAAGAAACTTTCTGAGAAAATTATGAGAGAAACAAAATTTGCACTTTTCCACGGATTTATTTGCAACGTACAACACGTTTCAGTTCATCGAACCATCTTATGGTACAACCTGAAGATGGTTCGATGAACTGAAACGCATTGTACGTCACAAATAAATCTGTGGAAAAGTACAAATTTTGTTTTTCTCATAATGACGAACTTCCACTGCATCTCGCCTGAATCTGTTTAATACACAGTAAACTTTCGACTATTTTCATCAACGGTGAATTTAACCATCAAGCCATTTCATTGGAAATTAATGGCATATAACTATTGTACTCGGATGGTTGATTTCCCGTCGGTGAAGATTCAAAGAAAAGACCAGAGAAAACTTTAATATATTTTGCGTGGTTTCGAAACTTGATCGTCGAAGCGGGATGATAAGCGTAAATTGGTGGCCTTTGTGATGTGAATGTACAGAAGAATCGAAAAAAGACGTACTGTAAGGAAAATCAAGGATGAAGTTCTAGACACGACAGAAGAAGAAGGTTGTGCGGGGAGAATTTCGAAGAAGACAGGACAAGTCGACGCGGGAGTTTACTGTGAGGCAATGGGAATGCTGAAGACGGTGATATGGAGAGGAGAATTCTGGGAAAGCAACGAAGAAGGCGGTAAATAATCAGCTTAATGGGTGGACCCAAGTGATGTAGGGAGTATGCAGAGATTACGTATAATTTATAATGATATCCAGTACGAGGCTTAAGAATAATTTTGTCATGCCAGTTGGGACTTAGGAGTTCTGTATTGCGCAGCCTAATGGCCCATCAAAAACACACCTTAAGCCGGTAGACTACTGCTGAGAGCGACGTGATTGACTTAAGCTTACTTCAACATAGTGCTCCAATCCCAAAACATCTTCATAATCACGTTTAGATTTTTCCAGCCCCTTATAAAAAATATGGGCATCGATTATAAACTATTAAGGATAACAAACCGTACTGGACGAGTTGCGGATGTAAATGCAGGGGTTTCATTAGGACCAAACCTTTCAGTGAATGGTCATTATTTTTTAATAATCGTCAAGGTGAACACTTAGTCCTTGGGCGTGCAGTTTCCAAACCGCCAAATGCTATTACAAGGCAACACGGAATGTACCAGTATTCGAAGCAATATCCACGCGAGTTAGTCGGCGAGAACGCTGCTCCACCTTGCTAGGCAGTCGACCTGGATTTCCACTTCGAGGAGTTTTTTTCCTCAGCAGTCGCCATTCCGTGATTGCGAGAGTGCAGTCACCCATTGGAATATAGCCCACATGAATTTCAATTTTCCGCTTCATGAACCGTGCGACTTCGATTGAAATATTGCATGATTATTGTTTCCCAGACATGAAGTCTTATAAAAACTTAAATGTTCGTCAAATCGAGCCGCAATGTTTGTTTTCACGCCAACTTTAATGCTAACCAATTCTTATTTCGCACTGGAGGATCTTGAAAATGGTTATGTCGAAAAAGCGTTAGGTTTGTAAATAAAGTTTGTGAACGTGATACGCTCGGTGATTTAGTTTATCGATATAGAGTTCATGACGTTTCTTCAGGTACTTTTGATTTGAATCGCTCGGCGCTAGAAAGTATTCACTCTCGTGAAGGAATTCAAGAGCGTTCCTTTGTTTAGCATTCGGGCCAGAACGGGGGACTAGAGAACAATGGCACGCTTATATTGCAAGAGTCGCAGCCTTAGGTACTTGTTCATACTTATTGTCTCCCAAAGAAAAGTAAATCGCAGTCGTCAATGACACCACGATGTACGTGTGTTGCTTATGCCTCCAATAACGGACTTGAAGTAGAACGAAATGTCACACACTTTGATATATTGACCTCAGATTGTCAGTAAAAGTTGTCGATGTTCACTTTCTATCATTACACACGCTATAGCACGATTGAGACGAGTTTCTCTGAAAATGAAACAGGTCAAGTTCCCTCGTCACACAGTACTTACTTCAGTGACAGATCAACTCTTATAAAAATTGTTATTCAATTCAACCTCCTCCCGTGCGTGAATAAATGGAATCAGCACGTTTGGAATGGCGTGGAACGTCGACATTAATTCCACTTGACGTGCGGCCCCGTGGCATCATAAATTGACCGTAGGTGCGCGTCATCCACACCTCCGTGGTACGGTCCCGATCGTACGGCGAGTCGGGACGCCCTGTCTCGACGTCTCGGTGAAAGGCGTCGCTTAGCCAGTGTAACCAAAGCCACTCGACGCAAGTTTCCGACGTCCCCCTGTGCAGAAGGATACCCGGCGCGCGGGCCAAGGGCGACTCGGGACCTCAATATCCCGGCCTCAAAATGGTGAGTGCCTTGAGCGATTAAAAAGAGAAGCGGTGCAGAAGTTCCTGAAAGAACAAACACCTTTCCGCCACTGTCCGAGACCCTGCCTTCGACGCCTCGTTCCTTCTTACAGGAACACGTGCCCTGGATGAGCGGTGACCAAAAGAAAAAGCGTCCTTCAAAAGAGCTCTTTTTACAATGGCTTTTTACAATGACTTCTCTACGAGTACGATACTGGAAGGGTAGTCAAACGTCGTGTGTCTGTTGCTTGATGGCTGGTCGATTTGGTTTAACAGCCCAGGAGACTTAATTTCGACGAGAAACGTACGCATGTACGAGTATATTACACCAGAACGGCCAGTGGGCGCATGAGGATGAATGAACCAATGAACTTATCAAAGAATCATGCATCAGTGGTCCAGAATACATCAGTGGTTTCAGTGGCGTAGAAAAGGCGATAAGATTGAGTGTGGGGGAGGCAGCAGCATATCAAATTGATGTTTCTTTAATGTTAAATCTCTTGATAGGACTCCGTAAAAAATTCCATTCTGACGCCGTGTAGTCATTGGAAGAACAGAGGTGAAACTTCTTTTGGCACGCGAGACGAATAATCAAAAACTATCTGAAGACAAGAGCCAACCATGTAGTCATTTAGTGGACGCTCCGACTAGGCTAGGAAATCGAAGCATCACCTCCCCACCCTGCTGAAATTAGTGTTGCAAGTGAACGTTTCTTGAAGATATCCACGGGACCATGGACTTTGGAAGCTTGTGGGGGGAGGGATGGGTAAACTTCACTCCTCCGTGCCTAAGTAACTGAGCTGATTTTTGAAGAGACGAACGCGTCAGCAGAAAACAGTTTCCTTCTCCACCTAGACTTAGGGTTGCCTATATGTATGTTCGGGAAAACCAGGTTTTCCGCGATTTTAAATAAAAAATTACAGATCCGGAAGAATTGCCAGAAATTTATTGAATTTCCAGATCAAGCTCCATTGACCCACACCTAAGCCCTAAAAAATTGCGATCAAGTGCAACTACCGCAAAACCGTTTTTCAAGAAATAATTCGGAGGAAAGATGGTTTGCAGCATAGGAGGCAGCATTTACGTTCAACCTTGTGAAGCATTATTATTTATGTCCTGTGGTAATACAACAAAGAAGACGATAATAGAAATATATTCAAAGACAAAACATGAAGCTCAATGGAGTCAAAAATATAACTACACTCTAAGTTATGAAATATGTTGAAGAACGACTTTCAATTCATAACTTCACAGGTATAAATGCATATGCCAGCAAACATAAACACTAAAAAATATATCTAGCGGTGGTTCAGTATTTCCAGATGTTCAAGCAAAATTAAAATGCTTCGAGGAGTTCTATGATGAAACTTCGAAATGTGAGCACAGTATCTTCACGATTCATTTTATTTCAGAAAAAAATATAAAAAAGGCGCGTAATGCGGCGGTCGTAATACGTACTAACACTGCTTTTGGGGAACTATAAATAATATGAGAAAATAACATTCTTAGAAAACCAGGACGTAAACTTAATCGAGCAAAAATAGGAGTAGGTTGTTAAGCACAGATTTCTTACAATGTCACCCAAACTACAGTCGTCTTGTCTCACTATTGATGCGATAGTTCAAGTTTACTGCCATTTATCGATATATAATGTTCTCGTTGCCTCCCATAAAGAATATTCTTAATTGGTAATTGTCTCTTTCGACGCTGTCATAAATCACGCCCAGACAAGGTGACTTATTTTATTTCCAGTTATTGAAAGATTCATTGAGATATATAGTATGAATCATTGAGGTCATATTTTATTTCACTTGATAAGTGCCCCACAATTAAGATATCTCTTTTTTAAACCGAATAATTTATACAAGAGAAATCAAAATTTGAAAGTTTTACGAATTAATCACAATAGAAAAATAGGGGAGAGTTCTCGCTGAATTATTTCGTAGTAATTATTATACCATTTTACCCGATCCTCGGAGTATTAATGCTGGCTACCCCTGGCCGTAACACAGGTGTAGGGAGAGATTTTCTATCATAGATTCGCAGTGGATAGAAGGTGAAAAAATCTGCTTTCAAGTAATTCGTCGAAAGTATAATACCCACCCTGTAAATAAAGTTCAACATTATTGATGTCAACTGCTCAGATCCTCACAAAATGACTAAGGTAAAGAAATAGAGAATTCTGGACTGCGCGCAGTAATCGCAAAAATACGACTGTCACATCGGTGTAAGTGAAGCTGATTGAAAATAGTAAGTACGATTTTAGTGGATTGTTATTTTTTATTAAATTTTTTTGGACATAACCTAAATGAATACACAGTTTTGAGGAGAGAATCAGCATGCACTTTATATTAATTCTAGCAAGGTTTTCATGATAGCCGAGATGGCTACGTTCATTGTACATTTACAAGGTTTTCATAATTCACCGCCAGGCACCTACCTACCTTAACGAACGTATTAACACTGTTTCCAAATGCATATATGATGGTAATAGAGGCGTGGGATGGAGGCAAAGAAGCATCTGCCCCTCAACAACAACACCGACGCCCCTCTCTATCACGCACGTGTGCTCCATAAGGTCAAACTCCATCTTGCTTCGGAAATCATCCCAAACATTTGTCACCATCACTTTCGAGAAGAATGCCATAGTTTATTCTATTTACTCGCTGTAGCACCTGGAATCGATTCTATGCCAGCGAGAAGAGGTGTGGAACATCCTCAAATTGCTTTTCGCTGCATCCATTCTCAAATCCATGACCAGCCTCATCATCCTCTAATGTAAACAGTTCAATCGGCACGCAAACCTTACTACACGTCGAGAGTTTGCTGGTGAAATCTCTTTTTCACAAACACAGCACGTAATATCAGTTATCACTTAAAAATACACTCAAATAATTCCTTTCTCCTCGGGTGAAACACTTGTGGGATCAATTCAGTAGAGAGTAGAAACCTGAAATCATAATCGAGATCCCGACCACCCGGCGATGGAGCCACCCACCTTCCCTGTTAGACGCGAGAGTGCCAACTGAAGCATCGTTTCTATTTCAACGAAAGACCCTCCGAAGACGAGAGTTTATATAAGTCGTACGTAACCCATAGTACCCAGGAGGCTTGAACGTGTTCTTGAATACGCAATAAGTGCTTTGTAGGTTAAACACTCCAACTAGCAGGTAATTACTTACCCGAACGAGGAAAATTAACTTATTGGCATAACACAGACCTACAAAAAAATTTTTTTTGGTGCCGGGAATCTTTGTGATGATTTTAACTATATTTGTAGAGCTGAATCTAAATATGAAATCCGTTTTTATTTAACAGCTCTACTTTTTTAGATATGGCACATCTTACGATTAGTTGTTTTAACATTTGATATATCCCGGAAAATAATTTTCAAAGTTAAATAAATCTATAAGTATACTAATTTATAACCACTCTGCGGTGTTCCTTTTATTTTCAATAAACTGTCAATAAGTTTTATGTATATTTCTATATTGTAGGCCAATGAGATTAAAAAACAAAAATCGTTTGTATCGACTTATCTGTATCCGAACTACTAGCATCAAGACTGCATGAAAATAATTTACTGCAAACCGGTACAAAAATAAGTTTTTATCGCACAAGGGAAGAGGATATCTTCCTTCCCTTCTTTACTCAAGAAGACAATCTTACATTTTGTTTAGACGTTAAGGGTCTTTTGGAAAAAATGGGACTACTATCACAATATGATGCTAGTGATTGGCGTTTGTTTATTGATAGCTCCAAGCGTAGTTTAAAATGTGTACTTCTTCACAATGGTAACAGGTTTGGCGCAATACCAATCGCTCATTCAATTAAAATGGAAGAAGAATATGATACAATGGCATTGGTCTTACAGAAGATAAAATACCAGGAACATCGCTGGGTGATTTGTGTAGATTTAAAAATGGTGAACTTTCTTCTTGGGCAGCAAAGTGGCTACACAAAATATCCTTGTTTCTTGTGCCTCTGGGATAGCAGGGACAGACAAAACCACTGGATTAAGAAGGAGTGGCCTAAGAGAGAAAACTTGGTTGCTGGGAAAGAAAACATCATTGCTGATTCTTTAGTTGAAAGAGAGAAAATCATCTTACCGCCTCTACATATTAAACTAGACCTAATGAAGCAATTTTTAAAGGCTCTTGACAAGGATGGACCATGCTTCGGCTACTTAAGACTAAAGATGCCCCATTTAAGTATTGAAAAACTTAAAGCTGGTATTTTTGAGGGGCCACAAATCAGGCAACTTACAAAGGATCCTGCTTTTGTCGAGTCAATGAATGAGATTGAAAAAATTAGTTGGATGTCATTTGTTGAGGTCATAAAAAATTTTCTAGGAAATCACGAAAGTGAAAATTATATTGAGCTGGTAAACATTATGCTCAGTAACTTCAAATCACTTGGATGTAATATGAGCACAAAAGTTCACTACCTACACAGCCACTTAGACAATTTTCTTGGAAATTTAGGAGACACAAGTGAAGAACAAGGTGAAAGATTTCACCAGGATATAAAAACAATGGAAGCTCGCTACCAAGGAAGATGGGATAACCATATGATGGCAGATTACTGCTGGTGCTTAAAACGAGACTGTTTGAACAAAGTGCACTCAAGAAAATCGCGCAAAAGAAGCTTCCGATATGTTGAGTGATGTTTTTATGTATTTTTTTCTTTTCAATTTGTTTTATTAGAGTAAAAAATTTAGTATTTGTGTTCAATTGTATTGTAAAAATCTGTTGTGTTTGTGGGTGATTTAACAGCCCTAGAAATAAATCAAGTCTTTATATTTAGTGGGTTTTATTATTAATATGATATTCCCATATCATCATGTAGAAGATTTTTTTACGTAAGTAACAACATATCTATATCTTGAAAACTATAGCTGAAAGAAAAAAACTAATGTCATAATTGGATTCAGCACCCCAATTGTTCTTTAAATCAACATTAAAAGCTCCGGCACTAAAACCACTGTTGGCCTGTGTAATTAATAAAGTCGACTATGATAGGAATTTGTAATGACGTGAACTTTCGTCCGGTCTTGACTACCGGCCTTTATCATCTGGACGGTCTCAGGTATTTCCTAGCTACCCTACACTCTGTACCAAAATAAACATCATCTTTAGCTTTCAATTCAATCCAATCTTAATTCCTGAAGTAAACTGATTGCTCAATTTTTCCTCGCATATTTTTTGAATGGTTCTCACACTTTCGCCTATCCACTTCTTGATGCCTCCACGTAGTAATTTCACCCTTAATTGTCGCTCCATTAAAACAATGTTATTCAACAATTCGTAAATTGGGACAAGGATATTACTAAATGTCGTGCCATTATTTTTTCGTTATCATAAAAGCAATATTTTTTTGGTCTTTGGTCAGAATTAATATTAGTAAAAGGTCAGCATTTTATTCGAATGATAAAACATAACAATAAATTAACAAGATAAAAATTACGTGAATATTGAATGTAACGCCAGCTTTGGCAATTATTTTTCTATAGTATAGTATTTGCTTGAAACAAAATTTAGCGATTTTTCTTATACGTACTAATGCGTGCTGAAAATAGTTTCCATCTTAAATGATCAGAAGAAATAAAATACGCGCATATTTTATTGTTAAATGCATACATTTCAGAACCTCCAAACAAACGTTATATTGTACAATGATATTTTCCACAATCTTTTAAATTCATTTTTTTAATTCAATAAAATTATAAATGAATGTTTATAAGGAAGCGGAAAACTGGTAGAGTGACCCGTGGGCATTCACAAGATAAGTGCGTGCAGCCAAAACTTAATCGATATGAAGTCAAAGTAGCCCATCAGCAGAAGAAATCACCGACCTTCCAAGATCATTGCCTACATGTAAAACAGGTTGAAAATGATGAATTCCAACTCATCCCGTTCAAAAAAAACAATTTAGAACCACATTTTCATGAAATTTAATTCAATCTCTATCTCTGTTGATAAGGGTGCGTGACCAAAAATCCAACTCCCTAAACACAAATATATTCACAATCTTAATTATTATTAACGCATTCGTCATATTACGTAGGGAATGATAACTTTGGTATGTATTAGGAAAACGTATCAAAGTTTGTGTGAAAATGAGACTATGAAAGAGGTCAACCAAAAAAGTGCCCTTTCAAGTCCAAAGTCACCTTTGGACCATCGAGGGAAATTTTTACATTTATGTGCCGAACAGCGCAATGTGACGACAGCGAGGATGGGGACGAAAGTGCTGGAAGATAAAATATGGGACCCTTAGTACTACATCATGGAATGGTTCAATCTTTCGTGGAAAATCTGCATAGAAAAATAAAACAAAGCGTACAAATTTGTTGGTCAAAGAAAAATATTCAAGGGCATGAGAGACAAATGCGGAATACAGGTAAGTTCTGAAAAATGCGATTTTAAGAAGTATACCATTCTCCAAAGGACTCGCTGAGAGAAAAGTATTTCCGGCTATGAGGAGCTTCCAAAATAAAAAAAGTCATAAAATAGCTCACATAACCCAGTGTTTAATTTTAGTTCAGTCATCAGTTTGTTAAAAAAGACTAATAAATAGCAGAATAATACCTTAAGCAGCCCTTTCCACCGTGATCAAACCGAAAAAATGTATTGCAAATACGCGAAAATCGATCGACTTATACTTACTATGCTACAAGCATTTCCATTACGGAGACATATAGCTGCAATTAGAATTCAATTCCGAACCAATAATATCTTCAAATTTCATTTTCGAAGCCCTGCGAACTTTCAATAGTCCAAATGATTCTCAAATGCGTGCAACGCCAAACTCTGCCCACCTTAAAAATGACCGAACGCTTTCCAGATTTTCATGCACAATCATGGGTGCCAGGGCCAGAATCACAGTTCCCTTTCACCATTTCAAATTAGATTTAAACGAAAGAGTGTGCGGTCGCGAGGGAGGGTTAGGTGTTGAAATGGCGCAAGGGAGAAGGAGGACTGGATCCGAAGGGCAAGGGGGTGGCTGGATGAATGGATTAGCTGGTGAGGGCACGTGCGAGTCGAGGGCAACGGTGGCAGAATCGAGGGGTGAGGGGGTCCAAGAAACAATGGGACCGCTCCAAATAAGGGCAGGAAGGGAATGCGGACGGACTCCGCGGATCCCCAAGCTCCGTCACAACTATTGCGCCCTTCCCATTCGGGTTGACAAAATCGAACAAGCCGTGTTTTAAAGCTATTTTTCAAGGACTTAGTCCCTTGTATGGCTCAGAAACTTGGTTGTTGAGGCAAGAGGATAAGCGTAGTTTCGGAGTCTTTTGAGATTTGGATGTGGAAGAGAATGAGATACATAAAAAAGAAAGCAAGTTCTGGGCATCCTGGGGGAAGAGAGAAGACTTCTGGAGAAATTGGAAAATGGATGGATGAATAGACGCTGGGAAAGATAGTGCGAGGCCATGGGCTGTTGAATACTGTGATGCGGGAGGATATTGTGAAGGCGAAATAGATTGAGGAGAAGATTAGGCATGTTGGAGGGAATTAAGGGATGCAGAGAGTATGTGTAGACTCAAATTAATACCCAGGCGTTACCCTCACTCATGATCTTTCCTGGGTGAAGTACATACGGGGAATATGTGGACAAGCTAACTAAAAATTAGGATTTATTAGAAGAGCACTTGGGAAATGTGATGAAAAGGTCAAAGAGGAATGTTATCTGTCGCTGGTTAGGCCTTATTTAGAATATGCTGCAAGTACGAGTATATGGGATCCCCACTAAGTTGAATCGATTGCCGAATCGGATCGCGTGGAGATTAGAAGAGCTAGATTTGTAAAACTTTGCTAAGGTAAACTGAGTACCGCATCCAAAATATTAGAGCAGCAAGGCTGGGAATCATTCAATAGAGCGAAGGTTAAATTACAGATTGAAGCTCTTGCATTGATTGGGAGGGTGTCTCTTTAGCAGTTATTTTGAAAATGTATTATTACCCCCCATTTAACCACGGTAGGAGAGATCATGCTAATTAAACTAGAGAGATTAAGAGTAGAATAGATATAAGATGTCATTTTTTCCACGAACAATATGGGATCAGAATAATGTTTTACAACCACGGTAGGGTCATATTCGGGTCGAAATTATCCTGGAGTGTATTCAACCCCTGCCACATACCCCGGTGGAGGCTTGCCGGGTTTATATAAATGAATAAATAAATTTTGCGGAGCTGAAGGTCGCTTCATTGTATGGTATGAGTTCAATCTATTCAGTGTCGTGTTAGGTGACCCTAAAGAAGTGCAAGTGCATCTGAAACCTGCCTGAACTGCAATTAATAGTTTCATTTTTTGCCAATTTCCTATATGCCTCCCTATCCTCGTAAACTTCTTTCAACTTTGTCACATTTAAAATTTACAGTCGACAGTAGCTGCTAGGTGCGTGACGAAACGGAGTGAATCGCGAGCGTGGGGCTTCGTCGGCCACTGGATGACATACTATCCTGAGCTTTTTATGACAGTAACGGGGGTCCAAGTGGCGTTTCCTCGAGAATCGTTTAATTCATCGCCGGCGCTTGGTCATCCATCGCTTGTTTCTTGGAAGGTCATCGATGAGTTCGTTGGGCGCAAAGTTTCCGAAAATACAAGTTTTGTATGAAAAGTATCGGGAGCAACGCTTTCCTGCCGTGACTGTACGTAGCAGGGCGCAGGCTCGATGGTGGGGGGGGGTATAAAAGTCTGACCTCGAGTGATACGAGTCTGACCTCAACACACGTTTCCAGTGGACCTGTCGGTGCAAGCGCCAAATGCAACCAACAACTGAACAGCGGCACGCCATCAAATTTGGTGTTGGACTGGGGAAATCGGGTACGGAGACGTTGGACATCATTTGCTAAGTGTTCAAGAATGAAATTACGAGGGTCATCCGGAAAGTAGTACCCGTTCGTGAAATAAAGACACAAAAGTAAATATTAACAAACATAAAAAATTTTATTTGAAAGAGGATACTTTAAACTACTTCTCAACATAATCTCCAAGCAAATTAAGGCATTTGTCATAACGTGTGACAAGTTTCTGTATTCCTGCTGCATAGTCCTTCGCCGCCAGCTCATTGAGATACAGGGTCACTCCTTCTTTAAGTTCTTCATCGCTGTCAAATCTTTTTCCTGCCAAAAAGTCTTTAAGCTTTGTAAAGAGATGAAAATCTGAAGGGGCCAAGTCCGGGCTATACGGTGGATGGTCGAAAGTTTCCCATTTGAATTGCTGCAAAAGTTTTTGTGTTATCCTAGCTGCATGAGGCCTGGCATTGTCATGAACGAGAATGACACCAGTAGACAATAGACCTCGCCGCCGATTTTGTATTGCCCGCCGTAATTTCTTTAATGTTTCACAATACGCATTGGCATTAATAGTGTCTCCACGGGCCATAAAATCAATAAGCAATACACCTCGTCGATCCCAGAAAATGGTTGCCATGAGTTTCCTGGTGGACAGAACTGTCTTGAATTTTTTTGGTTTGTTTGGTGAATGAGCATGATGCCACTCCATTGACTGTCGTTTACTCTCAGATGATGCATAACAAACCCATGTTTCGTCACCAGTAATTATGCGAGTCAAGAAAGAGTCTCCTTCATCAGAATAACGTCCCAAAAACGTCAGTGCTGCAGCCATACGCTTGGTTTTGTGCTCATCTGTAAGCATGCGAGGCACCCATCTTGCACAAATTTTTGCATAATGCAGATGGTGTTTAACAATTTCATGAACAATTGTTCGAGAAACATTGGGAAAATGCTCACAGATGTCATCAATTGTGACGCGCCGATCGTTCCTCACGAATTCGTCAACTGAGCTCACCAGTTGGTCTGTAATGACAGATGGTCTCCCCGAACGCTCATCGTCGTGTGTGTTCCCCCTCCCCATGTTGAAGTTGCGACACCACCGCCGAACAGACGACTCGTCCATTACATTGTCTCCATACACCTCCTTTAATTGGCGATGAATATCACATGGGCGAACGTTTCTTGCATTGAGGAATTTAATCACTGCCCTCACTTCACAACTGGCGGCGTTCTCAATTTTTTTAGACATTGTAAATAATCACAGAAACAACACAGGCAATGCTAACGTCACGCAACTTGGCTCAGAGAAGGCAGACAAGCCACTGAAGCTATCTGACCTCGTCCAGCGGCTACTCGCGTCGTCAGCACTTCATGCGGCACGAACGGGTACTACTTTCCGGATGACCCTCGTATGTCAAAAACTGCAGTTTATACGAGTAAGTGACTCAAGCTCTTCAAAAGATGGCCGAGAGAGTTGTGGAGGACGAGGCCCGCGCTGAACGGCCGTCGACGTCAAGAACTGACGACAAGGTGCAAATCTGCGCGTACTGAATTTAGACCGTCGGTTAAGTTTGAACATGAACGCAGATCGTATTGACACTAATAAGATGACAGTGCACACACCATTATCACTGAAAGTTTGACCATGAGAAAGATCTGCGCTTTACTCGTCCTGGAGGTCTTGATGGATAGAGTCTAGTGTCTCTTTACGAAGACCTTCTGCAAAGGTATCGCGACGATTCCCCAACTCCTTTACAGTACCGACTTGGCACCAACGGTCTATTTCCTACGTCCAAAAGTGAAATCCTTCCTCAAAGGACACAACCATGGGACCTTAATTTGCCTACCAGGGTGCCTTTGAGTTGTGAAAAAGCCTCTGGCAAAAGTGCGTCGAATCTCAAGGGATGTACTTTGAAGAAGAAATTTGAGGCATTACACGAGCGATTACACAACGATTTTAATGATCCTCACGTTGTAATAAGATAAATGTTGTTGCTGGACGGTCCAGCGTTCCCATCATCTTCAGTCCTGTGGGAACTTTCAAACCAAGCAGCTATCTCTTTGTGAGAGACTTATTGACCAAAACAAAGAACAATTCGATCGGGCAAATCATTTGACCGAGGGATAAGGGAAAGATACGAGTATGCGCCAGGTGAAGATGGCGTAAAATGCTGAAACCCGATTATTGGAGAAAACCCTTTCGGGTCTTAAAGTGGCGTCTATTTTCATCTTCAACAGAGGAGAATTTCCAAAATACTCTCGGTAATTGTACGTTAAATCACACGAGGTCACCATGGTATAAAACTCAATTTTAACTTCACTTCCAAATTCGAGAGACAGACGCTACTACTATAATTTGCCGTTATTTTTGACAGGTGGAAAAGAAAACGAAGAGTGGAGTGGACTGTAATTTATATTGCATTCGGCTCTTTTTTTATTACTTGTGTCTCCAAGGAGGCAATTGTTGGCCCGAGCGTCCCTAAGATACCGGCCGCTCTTCAACAGATTTCTCATTCTGCTTGACTACGACAGACTATCCTAAGACTAAGGGATTCAAATAGGTGACTTTATATGTTCAGCGTACGGTTCAACCAACTATGGATGTGAATAAAAATAATGAAATGAGAAACTGGTAATTTTGAGTCAAGAATCAAGGACTCTTAAATTGTAAATAAAATTAAAACTTTGTAAATCCTACTGAATTTTATCAGTTTATATTGGAGCTTAAAAAGTTTTTATTTTTCACGATTAATAATGATAATCAAATAAAGTTCGGGTGGATGCCATAGAATGCCATCGTGGAATCTTATTTAAATGAGACTTTGCCTCTAAATAGTAATTCATCAGTCAAATGTGGTATGCTATTATACTGGTGTAATCTCTGAACTGCTTAAATGAGCGAATTGCGTAGTTTCGGGCATGATATGGTGAAATTTGGGACACTTTTCCATTAGATATAGATGTGTTGCATGTGGAAGATGATCTGATGCACCGAAACCAGCCGTTTCTTCTTCTATTTACTAATTGAGAAATTAATGCAAGGGTCAAGAAAAAAATTACCCTTAGAATTTTGTATAGGGAATGATGGTAGGGAAATATTTACAATATTTTCCTACCATCATTACGAAAACACTTCACTTGTGGTTACCTCATGTACTTTTTTAATGCTATTAAAATTAACAGGAATTATGAAAAATACAATTCATGGTTCCTTTTGGATTCATCCTGTACATATGTAATCACATTAGTGAATTACAGTATGTATGCTAATAGAATTATAAATATTGAACTGTTTTTTGACGCACATTCAAAAATACCTACATGCATGAGTGAGGGGCACATCATTAAATATTCCAGTTCACCATTTTCCGCATGTAAACTGGATATGTGATGACATTAGGGTAAGTAAATGGGATATTATTAATTGATTTCAACAGTAATTCATAAAGTTATCGTTTTATAAACAAGTTCCTTGTCACAGTTTCAGGAAATTTGACACACTTTGGCGTTGAATGTGATTTTTCCCAAATACGCTTAAAAAATCGTGTTAAATTTAAATTTCCGAGGCGCTAATTTGAACGTAGCCACCTTTTTCATGTTTCTCTGTTGAACTATAGGGTCTCGAAATCTAAACAAAAGCTTCCCGCTTTCATACCCATTAGTAGATTGGTGAAAAATATTGTGCGATTCGAGCAGCAAGACCTTGCAAGCGACGTCCGTCACCCTACCCACGTCATCGCACCAAACCGCGGAGGTCATTGCCATTATCACCAGCAGGATTCTCGAGGTGCTAGTGTCACGCATTTTTGCCCGACCTCCTTTACATCGGTATTACACAGACTTGCGTCATTCCGCCAAAATTGATAGGGGCCAGGTTACGCTTCTATTCCTAAATTTCACCATGCCTCTCTCAAAACGAAGATGTTGACGGCAAACCGAATTTGAAGAATGAAAAAAGCTAATATATTCCAGGTTATTCAATCAATAATATCTTATTTAATCAATGGAGGGGGAAGGAACCTTAAGTAAATAGCAACTCAATAGAATAAAAATAATGAAGTAACAATATAATTGTTAAAGATTGGTTGAAAAATAGTTTAACTGAAATTAGTTTGACTGAAAATCGTCAACAAAATTTCATAATGCCAGCACGAATGTTCATATTATCATTAAAAAGTTTTTTGTTATAATGTTATATTTGCGTATGAAAATTTTAAGAAAATTACATAAACAGTTTATTCATCGAATTTGTGCAGTAAAATTCAACTATTCTTTAATTTGTACCTCGATTTTATTTAAACTTGAGGCTCAAAATTGAATTTCTTTGAATTGAAGGATACGAGCAATGTACAGGGTTCGTCCGGAAAATAAGTGTACTGAGCTCAGGAAAAAAAAATTATTACACTTTTACATATCTTCAGCTAATATTCCTCAAAACAGGACCCTTGTGAGTCGATACACTTGTTCCAGCGGCGTTCCCATTCCTGGAACGCTCCCGCGAAGGCATCATCGGGAACCTCTCGAAGACACGTCGTCACGGCCTCTTTGACGGCGTCCAAAGTCCCGTATCGCGTTCCTTTCAAACTCCTCTTTAACTTCGGGAACAGAAAGAAGTCCGGTGGTGCCAAGTCCGGGCTGCAGGGCGGGTGCGGCAGCGTTGCCACGCCGTGCTTGGCCAAGAAGTCCGACACGACAAGCGCGGTGTGAGACGGCGCATTGCCGTGATGCAGCCGCCAGATGTTTTTGATCTGTATTTGATCCCTAATAATATCGTGCGCTATTGTTTTGGCACATTACACTGCTCTGCTATCATCCGAACACTAAGACGACGATCAGAGTTCAGTACATCGCGAACTTTTCGCACATTTTCGTCGGTGAGTGTCGTTGATGGGCGTCCAGGCCGTGGTTCGTCGTCGACCTCTTCTCTGCCCTCCACGAACATCTTGTGCCACCGAAAGATCATGTTTCTGGACATGGCTGACTCCCCGTAAGCCTGGTTAATCATACCGACAGTTTTGGTAGACGATTTCCCAAGCTTTACCGCAAATTTGATGGAATAACGCTGCTCCAAAAACTTCGGCATCGCGTTCCGTGACGTGGGTCGAGCGTGGAGGTTCGCGTTAACAGAGCTCCTCACTACACCACAGCTCAGAGCCGACTGCCTTTTTCAGCGTCGCTTGCCAACATACCCCCCTCCAATCGCAGCCCGTCAGAGCGGTGCTAGGCGCGCCTGGAGCGGCAGGAAAAAATCAGTACACTTATTTTGCGGACGAACCCTGTATGTATATTTTTAGTCTTGGGAGAAAGATCTTCGGGAAAAATGATATTAAAGGCACTAAATGTTTTCGATACTTAACCATAAGCCGACATTTTAAAAATATTTGTCTAAATAAGGCTGAAAGCAAGCTTCCATTAATTTTAATCCTGGCTTTATTCCCAATTTCTTTCCATTATTAAATTAATTCCTTTTGGTGAATGTTTCAGGGTTCTCTTTGTCATGCACTCACTCTTGCAGCACCTTCAATCAGAGTCCATTTTGGTGCGCATTTCCCACTGATATTCTCTCTCTATAGATCCATTAAACACTTTTTTATTGGCTTCGAAGAGTACACTGCTATCATTTCAAAGATAAACTGTCCTCTCGTCTCTCCGTAGCATTCCATTTCTACGTGGCACATCTCAATGAAATACGAGGGTAGGCTGAAAACTAATGCACACATACTTTTAGACCACAAACAAAATCACCTTTAGAAGCATTCCTGGTGACATGTGGAAGTAACATTTCCCCTCAACACGCATGCGCAAGTTTGAGGTCGTTACATTCATCCATTGTATTCTGAGAAGCTGAGATATGGAGACGTGTTCTAGCACCTTATACGCCTGCTTTCTTTTCATTCACTTCCAACTTGAAGACATTTTCCTGCTTTCTTTATCAAGTATTTTGAAACAATGCTATTTTAGTTTAGCAGGACAATTATCGATTCATAGATATCGAATGAAATGGCGTCCACTGCTGTCGTATTCCCACGGTGTGTTCACTATTTTGATGCTAGAGACGACGGCAATGGCGCGCGAAATCTGATAAAATATGCGTAAATGCCATTTCGCCCAAAAATGACATATCGTGAATATCAGTAATAGAACCTCTTTTCATAATTCCATTTTCTTGCTTTCCATTGCTGCCAAACCTCCGGAAAGGAAAGGCAATGTCTCTCAAGGAAGCAGACTATTTCTCACAGATTTACCTGTTTTTCAAAGATATGGTCGCCATATGAGAAGACTTCGCCTACTTCGATTTACCCTAATACATTATGTTACTGTTGAATATTACTATTGTCACGTGGATAGAGCCTTAACGAATGAGATGATCCATTACCTTTTTGATATTTAGATTTTTGGCAATGGACTTGGGAATTATTTTTATGCAGATAATTTGGACCATACAAATGAGTAAAATGGCAAAATGAGGTAGCAGCGACGATTAAACTCAATTGAAATATCAATACACGCAGAAGAAGAAGAATTACGCAACACAGAAGTAATGTGGCTGGAAGACTCTGTGAGATCAGTGTTAGTTCCTATTCCGAAAAAGCTAAAGGCTACATCATGTGAGGATTACAGAACAATAAGTTTGATATCCCACGCAGCTAAAGTTATCCTCAGGATCATCAACAAAAGGATAGAGAGTAAGGCAAATGATTACTTAGGGGATGATCAGTTTGGGTTCAGGGAAGGAAGAGGTACGCGTGATGCCATTGCAGTAATGAGATCACTAATCGAGAGGAATATAGAATACAATCAGGACGTATTTGCCTGTTTTGTAGATTTCGAAAAAGCGTTTGATAGAGTGAATTGGGAAAAATTAATGCGTGTATTGCAGAAAATAGGAATGGATTGGAGGTACAGGAGGCTAATCCGCAACCTGTACATGTTTCAGACTTCTCAGCTTAGATTGGGGGATAAGTCTTAGGAAGAGGTGTAAGGCAGAGGGTCCCATTCGATATAGAGAATGGCTACATTAGATATTAAAATAGGGATTCATAACCTGGAGTAGGATGAAAAGTTTACCTATCTTGGAAGTGTTTTTGACCAAAATGGACAAAGGAATAGGGACATAAAACGAAGAATTTTGTTAAACAATGAAGATTTCGCGAGGAGAAGATATTTGATGACAGGAACGTTGCGTAAGGATGTTGAGGAAAGACTTGTCAGAACTTTGATAAGGGGCGCGGTTTGGCATGTCGCGGAAACGTGGTCACTGAAGCAGGACGATATGCGCAGAGTGGGGGATTTTGAAATTTATTGTGGCTGTACCACTTGGTAGTTTGTGTCCTCCCAAAACCCACTTTAACCGGTTGGTTACCATTGACAGTAATCAATTTATCATACGGCTACGTTAGATGCTAATTTTACTAAAGCAAAAACAGAGCTAGGAAGTACTCACATAATGCATGATAATTTAAAATATCAATGCTCAAATTCCTTTAAAGGATATTAATTTGAAACAAATAGAGAAACAAAGTGAATATCCCAGATTAATGGGTATCCAAAGCACTTTTAAATAGCTAATTTCATAATTTCACGTAAGACAAACAAAGAGATATTAAATCTTTTTCCGTATTTTTATCTGTGCTAGAAAATAATAATTTAGTAAGTTTATTTTAATATTCAATATTCCCATTTGATATTGTTTTAATAATTTTTTATGGTATTTAAAAATAATGAAACAATATTAATCCTCTAATTACTATATTTAAACGACCAAATATTAACAATACGATTTTTTAATATGATTTACTTTCATGATAATAGGCGTAAGTGAGAGAAGACGAACTTCACACATTCTACTAAAATTTTTATTTTGCGCAACCATGGTATCGTTGCATGGCACATAATCAGCAATGGAACCACAGTCTTGCAAAATTAAAATTCTATTGGACTTTGCAAAGTTAGTCTTCCTTATCCATTAAAAGGTAGTATGTTTACTAGTATGTCTGAAAAATTTCCACCAGTAACGCACACTGGTCACTCATCCGAAACAGGTCGTATTGCAATGTTATCAAAAAGGTTTTTAGTTAAAATATCAAATGCATGAGGAGGGCTTCTCCTAATCACCCTTGATGTTTAACGAGGGTTACTGGAGCAGGAAGTAAAAGAGACCAAGGAATACGCGTGTGAGAGTTGGTGTAGAAATGCACGGAGAAATATGTTGAGATTAGCGTCCAGAATAGCCACACTGACGGAGAGAAAAAAAAGACATGGCAAGGATACTTGGCAATATGGGGCAACGGATGAAATAGTACAACCTCAAGGTAAACAAGATTAAAACTTAGGAAATGACCTCTAGTCAAAGTATGAAGAATAAACTTCAAATAAGGGCAGGGAAAGGCACGATGGAAGAAGCCTAAGAGTTTTGGTTTTTAGGCGGCAATATCACTAGCGATGGAAGAAGCAAGAGGGATTATGGGTACAATAGATATGGCGATGAAGGCTTTCTATCAGAAGAAACAGCTAATAAAGGCAAATGGAACTGTCTCATAAAATAGGATACCATTGAAACTCATATATGGAGTCCACTTTTCAAAGGGTGTGAGACTGAAACGATATGAGCATCAGGGAAGAGAAGATTGGAGACGATGGAAGTGGGTTGCTACGGGAGAATGATGGAAATACAACTGATAGACAGGGTAACGAAAAAGGAAGAACTTTGAAGGGCGGGAGGAATTTTCCTCGTCGAGAAAATTATTAATGACACTCGCAAGAAGACGGGGGAAACTAAAAGGGCATATCCTACGGCACTGAAGACCGTGTGTGAAGAAACCGCATAGGGGAACAAGTAAATAAAAACTCTGAGAAAAGAGTAAAGGAGCACTCATTCTTGCACAGAACGTTGGATGCTATGTGATATTTAAATATGTCTGGAATTAGATCGTAGTCTCTTTGCACGAATGCCAACCGACCTCATGACCATGAGCATTCCTACCTGCATAGTATGTATTCCAAAGCTTGTAGTTAGCTCTCAGTGAGTTTACGTGGTAGATTATTATAGCAACTTGATCTTGATTAACGTAACCGCCAGCATTTCAGACTAATGGATTGAGGTGTTCTGTGTGAATTATTTTTTCTCATTCCTAAATTGTGTTATCAGATCTTATTTAATAAGTTCATGAGTGTAGAAAGATAACTTTCACGCAATTATTTGTGCAATTACCATGACATCGTGTGCATTACAGCAAAGTAATTGTGAAACGTAAGTGATATATTCCATGAAGTGTGGAATTTAAATATCATGGTGATATTAAAACATTTTCACAAATTATGAAGCCAAAATAAATGCAAATAGAAAATAAATGGTTCTGTGGACACTTCAACTGCATTACTGAGATGAGAATTTTTTTCTGAAAATATATAGCTGCTTGTCCACATAAAGACATCATCATAAATCTCTCTGAAGAACCTTGGTTACCTACTTTTATATCCTCGTGGCTGTGAAATTTCATTTTTTTTATTTAATAGATATATTAATGTCATTATATTTATGATGATATAAAATTAAACTCAATGAAATATATTCAATAAGATTACTGGTATGATAAAAAACAAATTATCATAGGAATTTAAGTTAAATGAGACGGTCTCTACGAACTGTTTGACACTGTGGTGGACCACTAGATATTTTCTCATAGCCAAAATTCTTGTTCACTCTTCATTATTTCCTTGATTAATTTCTCATACCTTTTATCGCCCTTTCTGACAATCAAAACTTAAATCTCTATCTCGCTTTCCCTTTCATCACATCTTGAAGATGTTTACATTTCATGAGTACATCTCCCTATAAATCTCAACAGCATTTTCATAATTTCAACCTCTAAATCCAAATATTCATCCAAAAAGTCTATTCACTTCCCCATTTCCCCTTTTGACACATTCCCAACATCTTTAGCCCTCATCACTACCTCGCAAATATCTCTTTCATAAGCAGGTTCGCCTCCTTCAAATTTCTCCTTGCAACTTTCTCTTTCCCCATCATAACTTCTTCATAGATCTATCCAACTTATTTCCTCCATTCTTCCATTCCAATTCCTTCCTCACTTCAAAAAAAAAATCGTATCTATTCACATCTCACTTTCCAGAAAGATTAGGTGCCACAACCAAATGCCGCCACGCTCCAGTTGCATGCCGATCAACCGAAGCAGAATTTACGCAACCCGTCCGTATTTATTGTGCCCAAGATCTCTCATGTGGCCCTGAAGTTCAACTCTTTTATATCAATTTGAGAGATAGCGATTAGTCTCGGTGATGCTGCTGTGTAGCGAAATTAGTCGGCATTCAATATTCTATCCTGTGGAAACGCAAAGCTCTTTGTTCTTCCTTGTTTTTATAAAAATTCGCACCCGTCAAATATCTTTTCAGTTCATCAGTCAATCTGTTTATTCCCTTAATTTGAAAACATAATGAACTGGAACTTATGATTGGAAAACTTCGATTTCTCTCATCGATTATCCGCGAAACTTACAAGGATGCATTTCAGCTGAATACTTATCCCGTTTCTTAGTAGTATGGTATATACTGGTATGGTTATATTACATAGCTGTATGGCTTATATTTCTTAGTAGTATTCAAGAAAGACATATATCAGTTTGGAGTAGAACGAGTGGGTAGAATTTTATTGGCAATAGAAGGTTCTTGATCCTAATGCGCAGGTCACCTACTTTAAAATGAAGTCTATGTTCGCTTGCGACTCACCTTCTACGTAAAGTTTTCACCCGTTGTGAAAATTAAGATGTGTATGACCTGCAGGCGTAGATATCGGAAAAATGAAACGCATGAATACAGTAATTACTGTATGGTTACTACGTAGTAGTAGAAAGTGACTGATAACAATCCTTCGTGCTACATCAAGGATGGCAATAAAGTAGAATTAGACACAGGCACTTAGACAGCGCATTGGCGTAAACATGATTTCTGTCCCTAAAGCATCCGTGCCCAGCAGGTAAACATTCCAAGAGAGTAATCAGCTCGTCTCACATAAAATTGTTTAATATCATGCTTCGGCAAAGCAGCTAATGGCCGAGTCGGAGTCTAATGTAATATATACAAATGCTTCATGCCGACATAGTTATTACGGCGCATGAGTCGACTGCTACTCTCCCCGTCTATCTCTCTCGCGTGGTTGAGTTGGTGACAGCTGCACTTAATCGGTGTTGCCTTATTAAATCAGTGTTGGTTTATTAATTTACTGTTGGTTTTTTTAATAATCTAGGCCTCGTAACTATGCGTAACGTGCAATCTTATTCAAGGCAATTTGTGGAGGAATTTATGCAACTGACAGGTAGTTTCTGCATCTTAAGGGGAGGAGGGGAGAGAGAGAGACGTGTGAGTGGTCAGTATCATAACTATTACTATTCATTCAGAAACACGGTATCGAAATGTAAGAGCCTCAACTCACTATACAAATGTGATTGCGGCTCATCGGGAGTTGGGTTAATTAAAGGCGCATCGGAAGCAAGCCGATTATACCATTACTTCGCTGACGTCGAATTATCATAAGTAAATTCTATTACAATTATACTTGTAGTGAAACTATATTTTTACGAGATGTTCAATAAGAACGTGTTATTAATAAAAATGATTTTGAATTTAAAAGTATTGGTTTGACAGCTTCGTAATCTTTGTAAAAGATTTTATTTCCGAAGAAACTTAAAAACTATCTGTGCTTAGGGAGTCATCCTCGAAGATTACATTACTCTCCAGAGGCTTTTCAACGGCGTGTGATATTTGAATTTCAACCAGGAGGTGCTTTATCGTCAGTCAGGATTGGCGATCCAAAAACAAGGGTGGACCCTGGTCATAAATAAGAAATAAATTAAAAAGATAGTAAATTAGAGAAAGATAATAAATTAAGAAGAAGACAAGACGCTGTGGATAATCACTCTCGTAACCACAACTTCCTTCCATCGACTAACCGAGAACTTCCAAAGTATTACATTACTGTTTACTTGCCGAAGTTTATTATGGCCCACAATTTACCATGGTACATGCCAAGTCTTTCGGAGTATATCCTTCATCATAGTAAAACTGGAGAACATCGCAGGGAATTTACCGGCCCACACCCTCTCTAATGAGGCTTTCTGTTGGTCTAACGACGACTGCCGCTTCGTCCCTAGGAGCACCGACGTCGTGATCAGGGACGCTCAGAATTCTTACTTCCAAAAATTTTCTTTTTCGGAAAATTGTAGTTAGCAATAATTCTTGGGCCAGCGAATGAGTCGGAAGGCAGCTGCAAACAGCCTCAAGTGCACTAAAAGATTTCCATATATGCTAAAATCAAACCGTTCCCTTGACATCTCAAATTACTCGGCGGTTTACATATTACACATTGGTGTAGATGTAAAAAAAATCGGCGGGCACAGTCAATTTTCACCGCTAGCTGAAGTGATTACGAGGTTTCTTCTTGTTTGAAGGTCTTCTATTTTTTTCTGGGAAACTAATTAAATCAGAACGTTTAAATGTATGTTACTTCAAACATAATATCTCAGGAGATGTCTAAATGTTTTCTGACATCGACGCCAAGGAGACAATAGTACATCTACAGGTATAACGATACAATTTTACAAATTCTTCTTAACTACGACAAATACTTCTTAAACAAAGACAAATACTTCTTAACTGCGAGTGCACTAAGTCCTCAAGAGGTTTCGCAAACACTTCGCTTATATTTTAAATGTTGGTCGGCAAGTACTAATTCGAGTGGTTTCAAAGATATTTGCACATAAAACGGTGAACTTTCCAAACATTTTCATGCAATAAATATCTGTTTGAATATCCGAAACATAATTGGTATATTAGGGTAGGAAATTTTAATACACTTTAACCTGAAGACTTTAAATAGAGAGTCTACAGTTGACAAATTCACACAAATTTTACTATGATGTCGTTGAATATCATATAACTAATTGGTGTTGAAATGTCAATGTTTATGAAAAGCAGTGAGTGAGCGTCTACCGTTTTATAAAACACGTAGTTTATTTTAATCCACAAAATGCTCAAAAAGGGCACCACATTCCAAAATTTGCAAAATTAAAAAACTAATTATTGATCATTGACTCTAAGAATCGTCTAGAGACTACTGCTAATCGTGAACTTTTAAGCTCATTTGCAAAAGACTTTTAGCCAAGTATTTCGCTGATAATCAGAGCTACCTTGATTTCCGAATCCATCCATAACAAACAACGAAGCACTCGAAACTATTTTGCGAAAGTGAACGAAAGACACAGCGTGAGTGGATGCCATGGAAAACAAATTGTTTACGCTTGTTTCCGCGGATGTCACATCCATTTGAAAACAAACATGTACCGATCCGGTTTTTCACTACTTCCGGACGGCCTTCGGCATGAGATGCAACCTGAATGCGGAGATTTTTGGAAAGGTATTCGTGTTCTGACGAAGGGCAGCTATTTCTCAAGGACTCGCTTCGGCGAAACCTTCGGCGTAATCTACCTCGAAAGATCATGGATACTCCTAATGAGATAGGTGAGAAATGAGCGACGAGCTTGCGTAGAACATCGCCACAGAACACAGCAAGAAGGTTGATTTGTGGAGAGAAGACATACTTATTACGGATGGATGGACTCGCGCTTTAATGGACCAGACCGCGAAGAGGCCACTGATTATTATCTTTCAGATTCTCTCGATTGATGATTTTTCCGCATGGCTCTTCGAATGCCTTCACCAACGATTATTTTACTTACTTTACTTAATTTTACTTTAAGAATTATATTTTTGGACTCCTAATTACATAGTGCATTGGTTTGTGCATTATATTTGTATGAATGATTAGCTTTTACACTCAAACATTATATACTAAGTTGTAAAATCATTTAGCGATAAAGTCTTAAATTGAGAAGCACGTCATTTTTAAGATAGATCCACTTGTTTTAAAGGAAGGCCCACATAGACTGTTTACTCGAGTAGCTCTCCATTAAGTGGGTCTCAAAGAATCCTCATTTTTAAATTTAATTCGCATTTTAGTGCTACACCTTAGAGTACGTGTCTTTATAATGATACTTATTAGAAGAGGTCATATCGATCATACTTGATTTCGATAAGCGTACGACATTTTGAAAATGATTCCCCTTTACTCCTCTGCTATTTAAGCTTGAAATCTTTAAGCACGATTGACTGAATTTGCCGGTTCTTCGAATACGAAAATTTGTAGGGCAAAGTTACGTCTAGCTTTACAGATTAGATTCTAATACAGCGTTCTGTTGCAGCAATAATTGCTGTTTCAGCTAAGGGGTACATGAAACAGATGACCATTTAATTTATGGATACTCAGCAAAGGGGTCAGTTTAGATCTAGCTCGCCCACGCAAACACTGTACATCGCGAGATAGATGTCTTTTTCGGCACTAGATACCCCCGCACCTACTCGTAGATATCTTTTTGGCATCGAAATACAATACTAAATGCCACTGATTTCGGCACAACGGGAGCTTTTCCGCTTTGGGAATATTATTTTGACTGGAAAAAAAACAAAACGTAAACAGAGACAATTCGACAATTATGCTCTTTTATTTCTTGTTTGTCAGCATTAGAAAACAATCGAGCGACATCTGCAAAATTCGCGGACGAGCGAAGTGATTGCATTAGACGATGGAAAGGAAATAGTTTTTAGACATTTTTAAATGAAGGTACATTCAACTTGGTTACTATCGCAGCGACACGAAGGCAAAAACTTCTTACATCGGCTGGAAGAGAGCATTTTTTGTTACTACTGAAGGACTTCCTTTGGCCGTTAATGATCCGAATATTTGGAAATTAGCATGCGCCTTGAATCATCGAATACGTCAAAAAGTCACCATTCATTATAATATGAATGTAGGTTTTATTTCTGGATACAAATAGACAAGAGTTTTCCGGTGAAATAAGCGAGTGGATGGAATTTATGAGCAGCCGTTGACATTAATTACCGAGGGATGAGTTCGATGGAGTCTCACCTTTCAGTGAGTTGTTTCGATGAAGGGTAGTAGCAATGACACAAAAATACAATTACAACTGGCACCAATCCCAAATTTTTCTCTAAAAATTACTTTTTACAAAACCATGTATATCTTTTAAAATGAAATCTCTGGAACTATGGATACCTCTGAACGTATTTTATTTTTACTCTGAAAGTCTTACCACTCCAATGACAGCAACTTTCAATGACCAATGCGTATTGCTAGCACATGTACGCTAGTCAATATTTTGAAATTTTGGATTCGGTAAATTTTCAAATCTAACTCCTCATGTTTTGGAAGATTTTGATTGATTTTTTCGACTGGACGCTTAAATATTTGGACTATAATATAATCCTGGAGCATTGGATCATACATTTGGGAGACCGGATAAGGTGAAACTGTAATAAAGAACTATGTGATTGGACCTTTTTAGTTAAATCACTGACATGAACCGTGAAATGACCATAAGTAGGACGATTTGGGGGGCAAAGGCCTCAGACACTGCATACACAAATGGAATTTTTGCGACATGATGAATATTAGTTTGGAAAAGTGTCGGAATATGAGCGAAAAGGTTTTTCTATCATGGACAGCAATGAATCTCAATGGAACTAGTGCTAATATAGGTGGCTAAACTACACAAAAGTGGGCTAAAACCACGAGGAATTTAGATCTGGTGCTTTCCCGGCGTATCTGCTTGGTGAAGTTTTCTCGGGTCTTCCACCGGGTCAGGGGTTCCATGTTGGCCGACGTCCGACTCGTGCATCGAAACGTCGGCCAACATGGAACCCCTGACCCGGTGGAAAACCCGAGAAAACTTTACCATGAGGAATTTGTCTACGAAGGCTGCGGACGATAAACTTCAACTATACGAAAGTTATATGAATAACATTCTAGGAGCGCTGTGCAACATGTTGGAATACATTTAGCGAAATAGCTTTAGGATTTCTGAGGTTTCAGTGATGTTCAACAGGGTCCAAAGAGAGAATAGATTAAAAAATGATTAATTTTAAAATCTGAAATAGATCTTGGCAATCGTGAAAAGATATGGGGAATGATTATATTTCCTAAAAACCAGATGCTGAGAATTAAGTTACCCTTTTCATTTGAAGGAAACGATATGGATATGTAAGAGCATTTCCTCGATTTCCTAGCGTTACCATAAAAGAATTGCTGCTATGGCTGATCAGAAAGCAACCAATATTTTATGTGTGCATACGTACTTCTTGACAAAAGGCGTTAGAGCATGAAAACAAATATTCAATAAAAACTGAAGAATGAGAAATTAGTGTAGAGAAACATGAGGTAAAAGGTTAGGTTTTAAATGCCGTTTTTGGTCGCCAGAATAGGAGAGGCAGAATGAAATCCGGGCAGTCGCGGAGAGACGAAAATCGGATGCATTTGACGCGATTCAAGTGCGTACGCCGAAGAACGTCCACGGCAGCCCCGTTAGGAGCACTGCTCGCTCTCGGCTGGAAACATCGCTCACGGCAAACGTCAAAGGCACAGGACGAATACCATCGCCGACTGACCGACGCATGAGACACGTTTCCGATGGCGAGCAGAAGCGTCCTCGGAGCAATTAAACTCCCCAGCGTGCGCGAGGAATTCTCTCGGTGAACGCCCAGCAGCGGATACCCACCATCACTCACATCTTAGGTAATATGGACAAAACATTCCTCCGACGGGCTTGCTTTGACGGGTTGTTTTGCTCGCGTGCGACCCTCGAGGGAACCAATGGACGGCGGCGAGACGACTCTCTTGTGCGCAATAAGCGATGAGAAATTGAACGCTCGAGAGAGTGTCCTTCCCGCTGGGGATCGCTTAATTGGTCTGGAAGGCAAGGCGCTCGCGGTTCCGCCGGAAAGAAGGAGAGCTGAGAGTGAAGGCGAACTCTCAAGTAACCGTTATGACTACTTAATTTCAGTTACCTAAGATTGGTTGAAGCAGAACGCGAGATTATTTGAAACAATGGAAGTAAACCGCCTAGGAAATTGATTCGGAAGGAATGCCACTGAGAAAGTGAAGAGTTAGTCGACTGCGAAAAGAATTGCAATCAAATTCCGGAAGACACTTTCTGAGTGCTTTGGATTAAATGTGGTTGTGTTTCGGTTTTGAAACATGAACGATAAGGAGGGTAGAACTGTTTGGAATATTTTGGAATCGATTATAAGCTTTGATTGGTTCCTTTTTAAAATCAATGGAGCAATCTTCTTCAGGGCTGACGATGTAATAAGACTGAGAAATGTTATGAATTACAATTCTGTGCCAGTTTTTCCTAAATCTAAAGAGTAATGCAATTCTCAACCTCTGGATTTCAAACAGTTGCTCCATGCATACCCGTAAATTCAGTGTCATTGAATTGGTGCTCAATACCATAGAATAGCATAGTGGTCGCTCACTCCAACGTACAGTAGAATTCACTCTTATACTTTCATCTTTTTTGGTATTTGAATTTATTGACTATGGCCCAAATATTACGGCACGGAATCCACTCGCACATGCTGGTGGGAGTATTACAATTATAATACAAGCGAAAATGTTAAAACTTTGTCCACAGATATTGTTAACACTTGGAAATGCAATTGTCTCGAAAAATGCTTAAGAATCGCTACGTACCCGTGCTACAGCGGGCGTTCAATTCGCTCTCCCGTGAACCCGTTGGGGCGAGGTCACGGGGTCAGCAGTGCACACGAGTATTCCAAGTGTGAATAAAATACGTGGAATAACTTTAGAAACGCATTCCAAAGATCAACTTATGAGAGCGGCCAGCTTCATTGCATGTAAGAATTCATGCAATTAAATATGACACTGGGTGACGCTGTAAGCATAAGCTACTTCGTATTCAAGGAAAAAAATAGAGGTACTAACTACGCTTAAAGTTACTGCTAAACAATTTGTGAATCGTTCGCAGCCTTCAATGTAGATTAGCTCCATGATTGTCACTGTTGAAAAATAATCGTTATCGTCAAAAACATTTACTCGATTGAGGTGAATAATAATGAGGAAAGGAAGGAGTTTCCCCAATCACACCTTTCCTTTTTTTATTGCAGAAGCAAACACAAAAGAAATAGCACATAAAAAATATGTAGCATGATATGTTGAGCGGGTTCCTGCTCACGCTTAATCCCCCTTTAGTATTCTGATATGATTAACATCAATTACACAACATGAGAAAGAAATATCAAATAAGATGACAAAATAGAATTAAATTACAAAAGTGATGTTGGACTCGAATTTAGTACAACTAGAGATAACAAGTTGTCTTAGGAATAAATATTATTTTATGATAACACTTCAGTTTTCAGGAGTTTTTGATCGCACACTAGGAAAAAATATTACTCGTTAACTTAAAATAGCAATTACATACAATTTACTTATGCAATAAAACAAACAACACAATTACTAATTCTATCAAACCTTATTGTACCATTATCAAATATTATTGTACCATTTTAAATAATTGGTTGCAGTTATACTTAAGGCAAAATAGCACAATCTCACGCATCTCACTTTTCTTATAAGTCATGCTGTGCCAAATTTCATGCCTGGGTTTTTCATACTGTAGGCACTCCTCTATTCTATGCTTAGCTGTATCTTCTGTTAGGCAGGTACTACATAGATTAGTCCTGTATTTTCCTATTTAATTGAGGCAGCGTTCAAAAACTTCCGTGGCGTGATAGGAGTTGTGTCGCTTTCTTAGTTTGCTTAAATTTTACCTTTAGCCTTTCAATTACGTCTGGGAAAATTTCTCTAGTGTGAATACCTTTATCGGAATTCTGCCAGTCTTTATTCCACTGATGAATTGCTTGTTCCCTGAGTATTTCTTTTACTCGATTGAGGTAAATTGGGCATTGTTATTGCAATGACGCAAATATTCCCAAGGATAGTGAAGAACGTCGGCTGAAATACTTTCTTCGCCTTTGCCACTCGCTATTGCATTCATGAGTGAATATTTCTTAAACTGCTGAAATGCACGGAATGAAGTGCCAGGTATGTACACAGAAGTGGACATTTGCGGAGAGTCTGAATTTCAAATTCTGAGTCGCAGAGAACTTGTGCAAATTTAGCCGGGTGTCATTTCTTCCATTTTTTCCTCTGCATGTATTTGTTGTTGATGGATCATTCTGCGCCTTGCGAATTGATTTATATCATTGCTTTTACTTTAACCTGTGTTTCCACCTTATTGCACTCCTATTTTTTCTCTCCTGCACTGCGTCCTATCAATATCTGCACCCACCTAATTACCTAAATTGTGGGATTAACTCGGAGAGGTTATCTATCACCTGGTTTCCTTAAGGACGGACGGTCGTATGCCTAATCTAAAATATAGGTGACACACTACGATAATGTGTTATTATTATTGTGGAACGCCATGATATATTTTTTGCATAATATTTAAAAATTTATCGACGTAAATTGTCGACGACGTATCGACAGCGTAAGAAGAAGAGGACTTGGCTTAAGTTTTCCTGAATTTAAGGCTTGGTTTTCTGCGATAGGCTTTCCGAAATACTATTGAATAAACAGATTTGCATTCTTAAATATATACGATATATTTCACACAGCGTGTGAAATACACACATCAGGGTAGGGGGGCCAGTTTCTTTCCCCGTGCCTGATTATGGTTTCCCAGGAAGATCACATAGCTTGGATATATATATATATATATCCTGATACTGATATATATATATATATATATATATATATATATATATATATATATATATATATATATATATATATATATATATATATATATCAGCAAGAACGACTGTTAAACTCAAGAATGACACAGCCTTAGAGGGTGCGGCCAGTTAGGGTTACTCAGATCTCCCGGAAGGTAACTCATATGGTGGTGGAGTGTCTGATCGAATTCGTTTCGCGGCCAGAATTTATTTTAATCTTATCATTCCCAGAAGCATTTTTCTACCAATGTACTACATTGCATTCAATTTAAAAGTTGCCATTATTTATAAAAATATTCCTTATTCATTTTTATTTTTAAAAAACCCTTCAGCGGTCATAAATTATGATTTTTTCAATGGATAGAAACAATAATAAATAATATTTCATCTTTCCTCGTGTTCCATCAAGGAATTTGCTTTAGATATAATCAATAATTGAGGTAGAATTTAAATTTACGAATGAGAACGTCAGGCGTTGCTACTTTCTGCTGAAAATGTAATAATGTAACAAGGCATTAGAATTTTCTTCATTGAAACAAAGTGGTTTGAGCACATGTTGAAAGTTTTGTTAAGTAGAAATAAACAACCGTAAGTTTGATGTGAAACAAATGAAGATCATAGTCACAAACGACTGTGGTTGATTGAGAAAAAACAGTGAGTTCTTCGTACTATACCTATGTTAATATTTAATTAAATTCAGAAAATTTCTTTCGTCAAGTACGATACATTTCATGGTTTTTTAACACCATATCATGTTTGTGTAATTTGGCAATAGTTTTCATGAATTTACATTTTTTTCATTTAGAACTATGCAACATATAAAGTTTTCACATTAATGGGCATTAAAGTTTAGAGTTAAAGGTATGATTTCATTGAATGGATAAGCCGACCAAAAAATATGGTCCAACTCAACTGATTTCTACAGCTCGTAAAACCTTCAAGTCAAGGTTTAGGGTGGAGAGTAGATAACACGTAAAAGGACATTCACATTGTAGATTGTTTAAGCAGCTTTCGGCCTACTCCGAGGCCTTCTTCAGGTCAGACTGTTGTCTATTTTATTTTGTGTTCTATTGTGCCGTCCAAATGTTATATATGTGTGTATATATATATATATATATATATATATATATATATATATATATATATATATATATATATATATATATATATATATATATATATATAGATGATTTCTTCGAAGTAACACGGAAGTGTTGAATAAAAAACTTAGACAGTAACACACAGCACTTATCTTCCGAAGAAGACGGAGCTCGAGTCCGACGAAATTATCAAGATATTATTGTGAGTGTTCCTTTTATGTGTTCTCGTGCTGTGTGTTACTGTCTAAGTTATATATATATATATATATATATATATATATATATATAACTTTTTATTTTTTATTTTATATTTATTTTATATAACTTTCAGGTCAGAGTCTGACCTGAAGAAGGCCTCGGAATAGGCCGAAAGCTTAAATCATCTACAGTGTGAGTGTCCTTTTACGTGTTATCTGTTTTATTCTGTGTTCTATTGTGCCGTCCAAAAGTTATATTGCTCTCGTGAGTACTTCCGCATCATCAATATATATATATATATATATATATATATATATATATATATATATATATATATAAAATAATCGACAAATGGCAATTTCTAACTTTCGCTGCTCCTCGCATCGAATTTCGATACACCCTCTCGATCTGAAGACCGAGCCCCCGAGTTGGACGACCCAAGCAGCAAACTTTCGCTATATTTATCAAAGTCTCAAGAGCCAGGCTGAATGATCTCGAGAAAAGAGGACACATATACTCGTATATATATATATATATATATATAATGAAAACGAAGAAGCGAGAGAGTGCTAGCGAACTAAACACATAGAAACACACATAAATGAAACTCACACGTATTCTGAATTTCCGGTGGTCATACCACCTTTCTCAGGGGGGAGAAGAACCCTTCCTACTACGAGTTTCTTTTCCCCCCTGAGAAAGGTCGTTTGACCACCGAAATTAATGCAGAATACGTGTTAGTTTCTTTTGCATGTGTTTTTATGTGTTTTTGTTCGCTAGCAGTATCCCGCTTCTTCGTTCTCATTATTTTTACATCCGTGAGACTTTCCTATATATATATATGAATATATATATATATATATATATATATGGCCTATGTGTGTATACACACTTAAATACAAGGTTTACAGCAGTGGTTCAATCTCGGTCTGATTTTCACGCTGAGTTACATAGAGACACACTCCAGATTTGTTTGAGTGTCCTAGGAAGCCGAAAGATCAAATCATCTACAGTGTGAGTGTCCTTTTGCGTGTTATCTGTTTTATTCTGTGTTATATTGTGCCGTCCAAAAGTTATATATATATATATATATATATATATATATATATATATATATATATATATATATGGATTCCACATAACAATGTTATATATATATATGTATATATATTATTTCTATCCCCTTTCCTTATACCTATTTCTGTTTGAATGAATATTTGTGCGCCGTATGGCGGGATTTTCAAGTTTGAATATATATATATATATATATATATATATATATATATATATATATATATATACGAGTATACTATATGTGTCCTCTTTTCTCGAGATCATTCAGCCTGGCTCTTGAGACTTTGATAAATATAGCGAAAGTTTGCTGCTTGGGTCGTCCAACTCGGGGGCTCGGTCTTCAGATCGAGAGGGTGTATCGAAATTCGATGCGAGGCGCAGCGAAAGTTAGAAATTGCCATTTGTCGAACCACACAACTAGCGAAATGAGATGCATATTACTTTTCACCTTTATCCGTGCATCGTTTCCGTTGCCTATTTTCGGCATCGTCCACATCGACAGTACTTGGAAAAATATTTTGTTATAATTTGTTATAATTTGTTATAATTTTGTATTTTGCACATCATAATCGCAGATAGGCTGCTACTTAATAAATGCAGTGTTTGATGGTATTCAGTAGTTATTAGTACGAGTTAGATATCGCGCGAACTTCCTTCAGCCTAAACTCTCGTTTGTCCCTCGTTATACGTATTCTTCTTCGGCCATTCTTATCACCTAGTTGCCTTCATACTGTCATGAAATATTTATTTTTAAATATATTTTAATATTCTTCCAGCATCAATAGACTGAAAGCTTCAGAATTTAAGTGTAAATTGCTTGGTGATGTTTGGTTTGACAATTCCTTAAACTCCACAGGCAAAGGCCGTTTATCAGAGGAGAGCGTAATTTTAAAACGATCATAATAGTTAGAGCGATAGAAAAAAGCGATCCAACAGAAACTTTGGTAATATATCTGGCAGGCGGTGAATTTTACTCCGGAACTAAATTGTACAACACTGCGCATTGATGCCTGTATGTTAGAAAACTATAAACACACTTAAACAATAAATGGCATATTTCAGCGATGATTAAAATGTGAAATTGCTAATGGGAAAGACCGCAAGTATTCTAAATTCCGTCGTAGCAATGACGTTTCTTTGGAATATGCTAAACGTCGCCGAAACCACCTCCAGCAATACGAGTACTAGTCAGCATGTGAGGAGAGGCTTGCTATTTGCAAACTGGTTCCCGTTAAAGTGAAGCAACGTTTGGCCCAGGTGAAAGTTGGTTGGGAGAACTCCATGCCTTTATCGTGGTGCCCACATCTGAGCGTGGTGGTCAGGTTAAACATAACCTGACCACCACGGATGGCGTATGGAGTACCCAGGGCTCCTATCGACAGACCCTCCCCACGCATGCCAGCTGTCAACATACGTATTAACCATCAGGAATTCTAGCAAAACGATATCTACCACTGCCATAAAACTACCAAGATCCTCTTAAGGTTTCGAAAGAAATGTTGCACCGCAGGCAAAATGTTTCTATTTTTGGCGATTAAAGGCTAACGTATGACCTCCACTTTGAGCGAGATTTTTGATTCATTTAAAATAAAACGACAAATCATGCACTTGTCAGTGTCGATCAGGCTTTATGATGGCAAAGGAGAAAGCCTTAAAGGGAAACTGATATATATACTTATATATATGTATATATGTATACGATATATATGTTCTATTTTTAAGTTCCTCATTTAAGTCCGACGGGAAATCACCTTGAATACACCTCGAGGTTGTGTCCCAGGCATAAAAAAAGAGAATAAAATCAAGCCACCACACGAGTTATGAATTGAAGGGCAAGCGAAAGAACGGCGCGGGAGCTTCGTGACAGCTTCCGTGTCCACGCAGCGGTGACCGGTGATTGACACGATCGGGGAGAAAGGAAAGGAACGCCGGGACGGGAACGCTCGTTTCCTGTCTTATAATATTTTAGGATTACGGAGCGGAGGGGCGGAAAGAGATCGGATCCGGGGTTGCTTCCCGGCCGATCGAGTGACCCTTCCCTTCCAATTGGCGCTCAGTGGCAAATGACCTGCCAACAGAAAAAGCACATAGGTTGAGATAGCGCTGCAGTGGAGAGCCCGTGCATCGTAAATGGATTCGTGAAAGCATTAAAAGCCATCATTACGTTCCGAATCGTTCCCCTCAATCGAGACGCAATTAGTTCGTGAGAGCCAATCTGCTAATATAGTAGCTTCCTTCCTTTGAAACATTCATATGTAGTCTAAATTTGCAGCGCCATGTTACCAATTCACAGGGGTTAAATCGGTGCCGAGACTTTCATTGAAACGATTTTGTGCAATAAAGTCTACAATAGGTATTGTTTCTAATTAATGTCATCACCTATGATACTAAACCCTTTTAACCAATAGCTTTCCTATAATGGATTATTAGATAGTCTATAAAAGATCAATGTGAAAAAAGTATAATAAATGGTTTCAGGCAATTACTCTGTCGAAACGTTTTGCGCCCATTAATCATAGTTCCTAAGCTCGGTTTGTTGGGTGAGGACAGAGCTCACCCAGTGCTAAGCCTTATTGGGCGTTTGAAATTCACACATTAACAAAGTAATGACGAGGTCCAAATTGCTTTCCCTGTGATGGTTTCCCAGATGGGTCTGGTACTAGAAAAATCACACGGCTTGGGTGAAGCTGAGGTTGCCCAGAGACTTCATCGGGAATCGAACTTGGACCTCCTGGTCAATAGCCCAGTGCCCTACTCATTGGACTACCCGCAATACAACGGACAGTCATGTCTCATTCACGTCCGTTGTGGGAAAATAAATCATTGTGTGAACTTCCACACTCCATTTATTTAACCCACCGTAGTTTCGGCACGAATTAAAGATTGATAATGTCCCGTGGTACCGAAATCATGGTGGGTTATATAAATCATGTGAAAATTTACTGGATGGGTGTAGTTGATCAAAGACAAAATTAGTTTCAAGAAGAAGAAGAAAGTTTAGAAGTTTAAACAGCCCAATTGCATACAAATTAACAGATGCAGTCTGCAAGCTCAGGCGAGTTGTTAACATTTCTACACCCGGCGTATGCGTCGTATTCCTCTGTCTGTGGAGCGCTTATTCTTCTTCCTCCGCCAGGCGGTTCTCCTTGCGATCAGGAATCAGAATTATATTTTAAACACAAGAAAACACGGAGAGTGACATAAAAGGATAGAGTTTTAAAATATTTTGGTTTTTTTATTACGCCTACGACCAAAATGAAAATAAAAGACGAAGAATTTCATTCCAACACTACGCAGACATACTTATATTGAATTACCTTGCTCTAAAATATTTCGATGCAATTGAATTTAAACAGTTTTTTGTGCCTTTTGGGACTCCAGGATATTGTTTTTTTAATAGGCGAGGGGATGTTGGAAACCTTCCACGTACACTATATGTACTTCTGGACCAATTTTCCCGCTGTGTTACTTGTAAATCTCGAGCCGTCGGGAATGAAAATATGACCTTGGCAAGCACTCCTTAGAAATAAAAATGGACGAATGAGAGAAAGGACTCGTAAGTCTACTAGCCGATATATTTAGTTTATAAAAATTCAAATTCGTTTCAATAGTCTACCTAAAATAATAAGTTCGGTAGTTTATTGTGTGTTTGTAATATATTTAGTTAATATATATTATCTGGACCGCGGTATTAGAATTTTCTTCATTGAAACAAAGTGGTTTTGAGCACATGTTGAAAGTTTTGTTAAGTGGAAATAAACAACCGTAAGTTTGATGTGAAACAAATGAAGATCATAGTCACAAATGACTGTGGTTGATTGAGAAAAAACGGTGAGTTCTTCGTACTATACCTATGTTAATATTTAATTAAATTCAGAAAATTTCTTTCGCCAAGTATGATACATTTCATGGTTTTTTAAAAGCATATCATGTTTGTGTAATTTGGCAGTAGTTTTCATGGATTTACATTTTTTTTCATTTACAACTATGTAAAATATAAAGTTTTTCACATTAATGAGTATTATTTTTATTTGTTACTTTAATTTCGCCATATATTTTTTTCTTTTTGATCTCCAACAACATGAAAAAAATGCTCTCAACACATCCGAAAATCCGGTAATGGGAAAATTTAGAATCGAACTAGACTATTCTTGAAAATGTTCATCAATTCGTGCCCTTAAAATTGACCTTATCGTTCTCACTCATTTAACGAAGAAAAAATAGGTGAACACATCAGAACGATTCGTACAAGATATAGTTCAACTGTTTGTTGAAATTGCAATAAACATCGATAAACCTTCTAATGCAAACAAACCATGTATCACGTACTTTAATTTTCCCTGAGGTGTTTGCTTTACCGAAAGAGTTTGAAACTTTCTGAGAGTAGCACAAAAAATACATTTATTTTTGCATCCCCTGATTTTTATCCATTGTTTATAAGATTAGAAAATTAATTGGGCAACCGTTTCTCTAAGTACTCTTACATGATTCACTGAGTTGCTAATATCCCAGTTTAAGCATTGCAAACTCTTCTAACTCCAGCAGCAACCATACAAACCCTGTCTACTGCATGGTGCGAAGATCTACGACTTTTGTTTATAAATAATGTCCGCGTATTTAACGCTCAACATATTTCTGTGCCTACACTCAGTTCCAATTGAAACATTGGGTAATCATAAAATTTGATTGCACCTCAGAATTATTAATAAGAAAAACATTGGCATAGCGTGCATTTAGGAGATACCAATAATTCCGTTACGATTCAATATGATCTTTTATTCTCCTAGATATCAATACTGAAAACTCAATGATCCATTTAATCGCAGATAAAATTATGAACTCACAGCCAATAGGCTCTAAATCATGAGATGAACTAATCCTAAAAACTAATGGGATAATTGATGCATGTCTACTTCAATATTAACGATATATTATTCATTGTTCATTGGCAAATGATTAACAGACACCACCGTTAGCAAATACACACCAGAAAGAGTGCGTCGAATTCAGTCCTCCAGCATCCGTCCTTTTTTAAGTTCAAATACCTTTCCTTTTCGCACCGCACCGCTTCATTAATGCACGATATTAAACGAAAGCCAAACTAGTTAATTTTAAAAAAAGGACGACACACGGTTCGACACCTTCAACCCAAGTTAAGACGTTGTAAAACAAATGAAATAATAGTAATAATAATCGTAAATATGCCATCTTGGGAGTTCTCTATTTATTACACATTAAGTAATTTGGAAACTAGCCGAGCGTAGTTTATTCATGAAAATTTACGTTGGCTCAAATATGCAAATCATAAATTTACTAATGATTTCCGGTAGGGTTTTCGGAGACTATGAACAGCGAACAGCGATTCAATTACTTTCTGCCTTAACTTTAACTTCCACGGGACTTAATATCCGGAAGCTGAACGCCCAAAACTTCGCCGCGAGCTTTTGAAATTGTTCCCTCAACGAGTGCTTCAAAAAAATGTCAATCTCTTCCTCCTTCTACTGGGTTTATTTATAAAGGTTCCAAAAGATCTTTTTAGTTTCCACTAAATTGTGCTGCTGGTTCCAAGTGATTTCTTGAGTTGGTCGGATTGAGTACGTGTACTTCCCTTCTTCTCTTTGATCCTTCCGTCCTCTGTTTCACGAGCTATCAAACTCAACGCAATAGTTTTGGATCCTTTCATCAAGGGGGCCGTGAGGGTCACCACCCTCACCCTTTGGTTTAATTGGCTGTACTTGGCACGACGAAGTGTTGGCTACAATACTAATCAAAATAATAGCAACTCATTATGATACAAGAAAAATATTGTAATTGCGTGACTTGAAATATTTTTACAGTAGGGTTTATTATGCCAAACTTTCGTTTATGTACAACACACTACATTAACACTGGAATTTTTTAACTTCCACAGGACTCGACTAAATTTCCCCTGAATTGGTACGTTATTTACAGCTAGAATAAAGTACTATGAAATATACATCATAGAAACATCACTGAATGCAAATCATAAGAAAACCAATGTAATGTCATTCATCAAGAAAATCTAAGTACCAACGCAATGGAAACATTAATTTCGGTCAGTATGAAATCGATGAGCTCTGCATGTTTCTCAAGTTTTTAGGGTGTTTCATAGACTTGCATTGACAATCATTCCAAGTCAAGACTTGCATTACAAATACAATAATTTTAGAGCGTAAAAATATTTCGCCTTGGCCGATATTAGCAGATGACTCCGTCTAAAAGTTACGGTCGCGGCATCTTCCGCAGTTTCTTGGAATTCAAGACTTGTAAATTAAGATCAGAGAAACTTACTCAGGTCATGTAGCCTTTGTTAACTTTTGTAACTCAAAATCATTCAAAGGTAGTGTACCATTATCGGCCTCGCCCTGAATTAAAGTTATTGTAAATTGGGATCCTTAACTTAGTATGTGTAAATGCATTAACTTTAATGTTTATTTTATCTTTGACTAACATTGATAGTACCGACGAAGTGGATGTTGTAAAAAAATTAATCGAATAGAACACTTATGAAAATAAAATCAAAGATTTCCTGAAATAACCGGATCATTCTTTCCTACACGCATGAAGTGTAATAAAACTCTCCTTGGTCGAAATTTATGTAAATACATCAATTACACTTCTACAAGCGTAAAAAATAAGAGCTCATAGGTCTCTCAAATTAAGATATTAAATTATTTGGGGAGTACCTAATACAGGAAATGTGGACTAGAGTAAGGGAACTATGGCTCAAAATAGGTGACAGAACGTAGTATTGCATCTCACAGATGCATTCTGGCAAATTCCAATAATTAACAGTCAAAGACATTTTTATGGTATTTACATTAATAATGAGTATTACATGTGGAATCGGTTGCCCATGGGGCACGCCCTAGCGCCTGCAATCATGCAGAGATGGGCGATTGGAGACGAAATTTACCACCAATTACAAATCCAGATGATCGCCTACCTGGACGACTGGGTCTTCATCCTTCCCGGACCTTCCCTAACCGTGGTGGATGGTATCGTGACATTCCTAATAAATGATCTAGGGATTACGACAAATACGAATAAGAGTGTGCTACTGCCCACAAGGAGACTTAAATAACTGGGTGCGATGATAGACACGGAAGTGATAACGCTCCAGCTCACCAAAGGAGCACTTCATAGACTTAAGTATATTTTCCGTGTAATCAAGAAAATCAGGACAATTGACGTTCCTAAGGCGGCATACTATGTAGCCTGGTGCGTCTACATACTCCGGCTCCCATACTTCCTTATCTCTGACAATTGTAAGCGACAGCTTAGATGGGTTAATGAGTTAAGGGACGCCGGAGTATGGCACAAAATTATACAATTTTCGCCAGTTGAAGGGACTTTCGATGTATTTTCAGACGCCACGCCGTGGCAAGTGGCATGGGTTATTCCCAGCATGGGGATAACAAAAATCTGGTCACTGCAGGAGGAGAGGCCCATATTAGAGGCAGAAGGGCTCAGCGCACCAGGAGGCAACCATCGTTCCACCATATTAGAACATACGACTGTTCACCGATAACAGGGCCGTTATGTATTCCCTTAACAAAGGGAAGGGTATCTTGATGTATACTTTGGATGTTAAAACTTTGTACCTTGAATTAAATAAAGAACAGCTGCATAATGTTGCCTGGAGGTACTCCCCTCGCTGGGAAACCCGGTCCACCGTCCGTCTCGGACCGTCCTACCTACACATGCCATGTCGGCGTCGGATTCGCCGGAGACCGGCATGGTATGTAGGTGGGACGAAGCCTGACGCCGGCAGTCGGTCGAAAAGTTCAGAGTGCGGACGGACCTCCGGATCTCTCCAACCTTTACCCATGAACATGCTGACCAATGATAACCATGAATCAGAGGGGCTATGTTATGTATATTTGAGACCTGGTTGAGAGGAAGTGAATAAATGCAGCGAATAAAGGGATTAGATACTTTTGGGATGTGAATTGGAAGAAGGAAGGCGATAAGAAAGGCTGAAAGTGTGACGGACAAAAAAGCAACAGTCAAGAAGAAATATCGAAAACCACGAGGAATGTGACAGTGGGGAGGAAGATTTGTATGAAGGAGGGAAGCCAATGGAAATAGAGACGCCATCGAAAGAGGCAGAAAATACATGGAACCATGGAGGAATGATTTATTTTATTCATCAGGTACTTAATTTGTAAAGTGGTTTAAAATTTGTCAGTTGTTTCGAAAACCACGGCGTGGTGGCCAAAATCTATTCAAAACCCACCTGCCACAAATACGAGATCCCATAGCAACAATTCCCACTGTCGATACTAACAAATTGTTCTGCCTCGTATTGAAGGAAGGCCAAACTCTTAATTTGATTCCGCTAATTCAAATGATAAGAATTATCTGTTTAGGTTTCCTTTCTTTGACTTCATCTTTGAATTTCAATTAATAATCTACTCAAACCGTTTTGATCCGTTTTAAACTGAAATTTAATATATATACTATATATATACATATATATATACTATACATACATATATAATATATATATATATATTTATTTATAATTTCGATTTAAGAGGCGTTACTCACGACGACATTACAAGAAAATGCATAGTATGATAAGCACGTCCTGTCCCTTTCGTCTTGCACAAAGAAGGGAGCGAAAGATAAGGACATCGCCGCACGCTCCGTCTTTTTAAATCGCATTTGGTGATGGGAGGGGAGTGAGGGAGGCTCGTGGCCGCCAAAACCAACGGAATAATATTTTTCCCTCCCCAATCTTCCGCCCCAGCGAGCATTGAGCACTTGGAGAGCCCCAATTCGTTCGACAACCGAGTCTACACAGGTGAGCTGCGGGTGAGCATAAGGCCGAGGAGATGACGAAGGTCGAGGCGGGAAGGTAGGAAGGAGGCACGCACGCATGCTGCTACTCCATACAGATAAGCGTGCGTGAGTGCGATTGTTTGTGTACACCCACTCCCTCGGAAAAAAGAAGGGATAATTGATTGAAAGGCGACTTAACGGAAGGGCGTGGAGAGAGGGCAGTGGACGGGGCGAAACGGGAATGCGAGAAGGTCCCTGCGCGGAGGACACGAGGAGTTATAACATAAGGACGTAGGATATTGGAGGAGAGAGATATTTTCGCGGGACGACTTCATTTCGCAATGCCCATCATCCGTCTGAAAAATGAAAACCACCAATGACAATGCTTTGATCCATGGACCAGTCGTGGTTTTGGCGCACAATACTGTTGTGTGGTAGAACGGTGAATGATATTAAAGCTATTGCCAGGCGAATTGACTTTTTGGCATATTTCAGCTGTTAAATCATGATACATACTGATAGGAAATCTTGATCAATTACCTAGTGCCATGATAGTAGCGATAGATAGGGTTCCATAAGGTTTCAAACCCATACTGTCACAACTTCTCCGTTCCAGTTTGCCCTCCAGGCAATGCAACTAATCGAGTTCTTCACTCCATTTTAGAGAAGCCAATAATTCCTCAGCCATAATTCTTCAGTCATACTTCTTGAATAAAGCTGGACATAATATCTTCTTATTTTGTGGAAAAGCTGGATTTTTAATGGGCCAATAAATTCTTCGAAGAGTAGACTTGAAAAGCAATGGCTCAGGAATGACTTAATTGTATCCGTGTTTCTTTACTTTACGTAGATTAATGAGTAATTTCTATCTAAGGTTGCCTTATGTATATGTATATATATATATATGGCCTATGTGTGTATACACACTTAAATACAAGGTTTGCAGCAGTGGTTAAATCTCGGTCTGATTTTCACGCTGAGTTACATAGAGACACACTCCGGATTTGCTTGAGTGTCCTAGGAATTTCAAGAGACAACCGAGTCCACCAGATGTTTCTTAATCATATATGTGAATACGATATGCCTGGAACGTGATTATAACTTTAAAAGGGAGTAACACCAATCAGGTGACAGCCTTACGGATATTATTAGAGAGAGATATTCTGCGCAGCGGTTTCTATGGCCGAGGTAATCAGCTTTTCCGGCCAGGAGTCCGGTGAATGGGTGGGAGGGGAGGAGATCGGCCGTGGCAGAGGGAATGCGGAGGAGGCGAACGCGGTTTCAGCGGAGATGTGGCTGATGACCACTTTTGGGAGGGGAGGGAGACGGGGGGCGGGGGCAGGACCGGGTACGAGGCAGGGACGGAAGATCCGTGACTGGAGGTTCACGGCCCTCCCGACATATTTGTGGAACGCAGGGTCGAGAGTGGCATCAAACTCACGGAAAACTGGTATCCAACGGAATTCTGGGTTAAAATCGAACTGGCGCGTGGAGGAGACCGATGGATTTGGAATCAAATGGATGGCGGAAATAATGGCTCGAAGTGCGATCTCGAAGCATGAATGCAAATGAAAGTGCCTCGCGGGCGGGAGAGTTTGCTGGCCGGCAGCCCGCGGAAGAGTCGTCGGTTCGAAAATCTGTCGTTTACCGGCACGTGTTGGCAGGCAGACAGCGGTCGTGCAGTACTGCCAACGAAAAAAATGGAAAACTGGTTGAATATCGTCCACGTGCAGACACGCTCCGGTCCGTGGAACACACTCAACCCGATGGAAAAACTACTGTTCGGACGAAATTTTCATCTCGTTGGATTTTAATGCAAAAAGAAGACGAAGAGAAGTAGTGAGAGAAAGGCTTCTGTCCTCGAGCCTTCTCAGAGTTTATCAGCACTCTTGCGTTCCCTTCATCATTTTCTCAGGCGTTTCATCATAAATGAAATATAGTAGCGAATATTGTTTTGCAGTCCGACAAAATATGGACAAATATTACCCGGATACTTGCATGTGTACATATATGCTTGCGGGCACGAATAAGGATGCCGTTTTTTTTAAATTGACACCTCCATAATTATTCGCTGGCATTCAGAAACAATATCGTATTCTTTGCACTGTTAATGAACTAGCCCATTTATCATTTTATAACTATAGTTACAAGGATATGTCCTACTAATCTGTGAAAAAGATGGATTACGAAATGCAGGACCACCGCTTAGTGGCTTGGATTGGCGACTAAGTTGTCCCATAATGACGCATGGACAAAGGAAATAAATTATAACCTGAGACATTGCGAAACTACAGCAACGAAAGTATTAGAAAGTACTTCCACTTTCAAGATACGTACACACGCACAGAGTTTGCTCGTCATCCCTCCTCAAACTCTTCATTATCTTTCTGGCTGTATTTCAATAAAATTACATCATACACACACAATCTTCGTGCCCATCATTTCTGGGCAGGAAAAGTAGTAAAAAAATCCTATTTTTTTATTTTTTCATCAAAAATACTCCTTTTTGATGACTCTTTCCAAACTGCACTACTCTTGTAAAGTTTTGCCGTCCACACCGCATTTATACGCTGTCGCATACTGCATCCGATCCGATTTTCATCATTCCTAAATTCAGTGTCTTTTCGGCCACATTACCCGCGAATTTCAAAGTCTAACACTTCCTCTCAAAACCTTGTCTCTGTCTATCTTGTGCTTCTTGACTCTCAATGTTTAAAAGTTTAGTGATTCGTGTCTCACAGCGATTCTCTCAGTGTGGCCAAACTAACATAGCACCTTCCTTTCACTGGTGCATCGAATTCTATCGTGGTCCTCACATTTTTTTTCCCTACCGTCCTATTATCACCCGACCATTTAGTCTACCACTCTGCTTATCCGGACATACCCTTCAATGCAATCACGTGGTAATTAAATGCTTTCTTTCACCATCTTAAGAATATTCATATTCAGATATGTCGATAGAACTTCAATACAATTCTACATATTTCAATTTTAGCCGTCAAATTAATTAATTAATTACATTCATTTTCCTTTATTTCATATTTCAAGTGATCAGAGAGCTAAATAGATCATACAAGTACCGTATTTTCGTCTAAAATTGTATATATTTCCCGTAAGACAATCAGCTATAAGGCAAGAGGCAAATGGAAAAAGAGCGATGGCGCTAAAGGAGTAGGGAATGGGAGGGAACCATCGGGATTAGATTACAAGTGGTGAAACTTCAATTTCCACTTTTGAACTTCGTGGAGAGAGGAGTTACTGACCGTTACGTTTTTGTTGCTGTCATTATTCCTCTAATATTATACTGGTTATCCATTCTCCAAAAATCAGTACGACTAAGGACCGTTGCTTAATTGATATTCAAGAGAGGACTTACCGCTCCAATAAGTACTCGTATTAAATAATTTAAATTTAGCGTGAATTTTGTTCTTTTATGACTCCCAATCAGCCTAAAAATCATGCAGGCTTCATAGTCACACTTTTAGTTTTTATCTTCATAACATTTTTAACGAATCCAGAAGTCTTACTTTGAAACTCCTGGATCCCAAAAATTAATCTCCTTTCAGCGGGATCCAATTTAATGGACTAGTACCCCTAAGTAAGGCCTAATGAGGGCTAGGTTAAAACTTCTCCTAACCTTTCAATAACTACCAGTATATAGCCCATAAGTCTAATGAATTGTATTTCATATTATCTTTCCCAAACATTTTATCGGGACTTCAGACTTAAAGGGCGACAAGGAACGACCGGTTTCCGTTTGCAATGCCTCCAAATGAGAACTTTGAAAAGATAAATTTTTCCTCGTCGGTAATATCCTCATTTTTCCAATAATTCTAATACGAAGACATGCATTTAATGGATGTGAAGGGCAATATATGAAATAATATGAAAGGCATAGCAAATCCGGTAACATAATAGTGCCCATTAAAAAGAGGGAGTGTTATTTTCAATGTATTTCCTTCAAACCCTCACGTTTAACCCCTCCTTGATCCCTCGAAACCCAAAGATTTTTTGTTCTTTTTAAAATTTAAACAATATTCATAGTGGAATGAATACAAGATTCAATTCTTCAAAAGATAAGGTGTGGCTGCTAAGTGCTAACATTTAGAGGGTTGCGGAGCTGGAATTCGCAAAACGTAAACCAATAGGCATTTAGTATAAAACACAATTAGGTTCAAGAAATGCCAAAAGAATGCCGATGTCAAAATAGTTTTTCAACTCCGAAAGAACGATCAAATTCCCTCAACTGTGATAGCGCAATGAGCTGTAGTTCTAGGGATTAGCCAACCAATTACCACATAACTTCACTGACCCGCCATTGCTTCTCGAGACGATAGTTTATGAAGTTTAAAAAAATTATATACTGCGTTATAATTTTGACAAAATGCAAATCAAACAGCACAAAATGAGTAAAAGCACCCTTGACTCAAAAATGAATTGCTCTGCGCTCCCCAGGGGACTAGAAATATACTAGGTCCATCCAATAAATACGCGAACTGGTGCAATCTGACGGCCATGACGCGGACTAGATAGCCCCACCCACTAGCGAAACTAGTTGGCTGAGACCCAATGAGCCGTCTGTGCTTGGCGGATTGCCGAGCTGTGCGTATGATGCTATTTATGTTTGTTTCTATTTGTGAAAAATGGAAAATTGACGAATCAAGGTGCAACGAATGAGCATCAAGTTTTTTCGCGAAGTCCGGTAAAAGTTATCAAAAAATCACTGAAATGTTGACAGCTGTTTACGGTGATAATGCTCTGAAGAAAACATCCATTTCCAAGTGGATTAAGCGTTTTAAAGATGGCCGACAAGACTCCACGGATGATGCCTGAAAATCAAAGTCTTGCTCCTGGTTTTCTTTGATGTCGAAGGTGTTGTTCACCATGAATTTCTTCCTGAAGGACAAACAGTAAATGCTGAGTTTTACCTTACAGTTCTCAAGTTTGTGAGAGATCGCGTGCGTAGTGTGCGACCAAATTTGACTCAAGGCGATGGATGACTCCTTCACCATGACAATGCACCTGCACATTCAGCATTGATTGTTCGCCATATTCTGGCAAAAAATTCAATCCCCATCCTTGATCATCCTCCTTATTCGCCAGATCTCGCCCCCTGAGACTTTTTCCTTTTCCCAAAATGCAAAAATGTGATGAGGAGACATCACTGGGAAGGTGTGGACACAATAAAGCAAGAAACGACGAGAAAACTGAAAAGCCTTAACTGCTGAGGACATCCAAGGGTGCTCTAAACAGTGGAAAAGAAGAAGATGGAATAAGTGCATAGCAACGAATGGAGAGTACTTTGAAGGGGACAAAAACAATATAGACTAAATTTTGCAAAATAAAATTTTTATGGCCTCAGTTCGCGTATTATTGGACAAAGCTCATATATCACTTGGCAATTATAGATATTAGAAATAAATTGGCCACGCACAAAGCACATCCGCCAGCGATATAGTTATGGCGATATAGCTAAGAATGCGCAAACCGCCTTGCGCTTATGGAAGTGGGTTCGTTTCTCTGCTTACTCCCCTCTCGCCCCCGTGGATCACGACAGGCTCGCGGTGAACCGAGGCTGGCTTGCAGCTTTGAAACAGGACAGTGGCGGCAACGTACGATTTGAAACTATTCCGAATACTAGTTAAGATAATTCTTCTTGAAGAAAAAGGTCACGGATGACATGAGTAACAAGCGCGATCAGACGGTTTTCAATTGGTATTGCAAAAGGAGGTTTTGTCACTATAATCACTAGGGTTGGAGGAAAACTGCAAATTCTATCCATTTAGCCGCACTTGGCAGTCGCACGGATAATTTAATGAACTTCAAAGTTCATTCGCGTGACCTTGATATTCATCAATCTCCACTTCAAGGGAAGAATACGGTTTGCCTTCGGAGTTCATCAGCGGGTCCACGAGAAACAATAAAATCATATTCTGTGGGATAATTTTTGCTGGAATGGTTTGCCGTACTTGATCATCTCATCGTCACCGTAAAAAAATATGCATTATGCCAAAGAGAATGCCATTATTCTCTTTACCATCACCAATAGCGACTGACCCTTGACCATTACGAACATCATCTTACTAATCATACTCAGAACATGAATTTTTGGAATCACAATTCAAGCGTATAGCTCAAAGTTCAGTGCAATATTCTTTAGGATAAACATATCATCTTCAGGGATAGAAATTGATGATCATCACCCTCTTCTAACTACGTTTAAACTGCATTCACTAATCGGAAAATTGGCACTAAATTAACCGAATGCAGTTTCCAACACAGAAATTAGAGGTACAAATCTATTAAGGATTTAGATCAGTACGTCCTAAAAGAAAAAAATGTTGGCAATAATTATTCGCGATTGATTACTCGTTATAATCCTTGCAAGAGTGCTAAAAGTTAATAAATGAGGAATCATTTTAGAAGAATAATGATTAAATATATTTCTACGTAGAGCATGAACATTTACTTTATACGCTCTACTTGAGCACTCATTTTGCAGAGTTTTTAATTATTCATCGCCAGCATGTATAACTAAGGTTAATTTGAAATCGAGGTCTCCATATTTTATTTTTAGCCATCTTTATTGTGTCTCGACACACACCTCGTGCACCATCAATTTAAAAATGCAACGTTCAATATAAGAATCAATTATCTGAGGCCATGAGCCGAGATTCAATGAGCTCGGTTCATCAGAATCCTATGGGTATTGACGATTAAGGGTTCCCTCTTAGAATATGCAAGCGACTTCAAGAATTGAAGCGCCTGCAATAATATCTACACTGAACACGATTTAAGGCACCCGCTACCACAACGGTCAGAGGATTTGGGCCTGTGATACCAGTTTTCACTTATGTAAGTAGTAGGTGTACGAATTTTTATTGGCTTGACTGTAAAAAATGGAGGATCATAGCAAGGTCAATGGGGGATTATGGATGTTAATCCTAAAATTTGGTGTGACCACTTGAGAGCACTTTGAGCGGGTAAAAAGAGTTCGGAGTCTATCGGCGTGGGGATTCTGTTCCCTTCATCTCATTCGGTCGGATTCCTCTCGATTGTCGTACAACTTCATATCTAATTAACCAAAACAAAGCAGTCTGAGGTAGATTTAATAGACTGACTCTCACCTTGGCACAAAGTCCCAGAGCGTGTGAAATCAACAAAATCATGTGATCCAGTCCCTAGCCGTGTGCCGCCTGTGGTTTACCCAAATTGAAATACAGAAAACCATAAAATTAGAGTTAAGGTTGTCAGCTTAATCGAAATGCATAATCGGAATTTGAGAACAATTCAATCTAGTAAAATATACCTGAGCACTGAACTAAAAACGCCAACACCCCAACACTTCCATTTATTTTAATTTAGCAATGAGCGAAATAGCTTGTATAATTCACCAGTATACTTATGAGTCTTTTGTAAACATCCCAGCTGGTGTGAGATTGACCATGGAATCCCCTCACAGAATGAGGATACAATTCACTTTTCAATCCCAGCACATGAAACATGCGGAAGCACCCTTGTCCAAAAAGCATTTCAATGGCAATGAACCCACTCTGCTCGTCTCACTCTCGTCTGCGCCTTTTCGAAGAATTATTTTAATGACCACCCAAATTCAATCGAATTTGCGACCGGATTCCTAGTTTGGAAGATTCGAAGACAAGAGGGATAGAGAGAGAGAGAGAGAGAGAGAGAGAGAGAGATAGAGAGGGAGGGATGAGGCGAAGGCACTTAAAAATGGCTAAATCCTGTCGAAGCCCATTTGTTGGCAAAGTGTGGAGAGCCGGCCCGTAGAAATTTGAATTCCGGAGAGTTAATTTGACAAAGGGTTACCAACAGTTTGCTTATGCATTCGCGAGGCGAAGGGAGGAGGTGGCGGGTGATCCGCGAGAGATGTTCTCGGACGGGAAAGGGGAAGGGGAGAGCGTTCATCTGGGACGGGAGGGGGAAAGAGAGGGGTGCGTGGCGGCGTGGGCGAAACACAACATCGTACTTTCACTGACACCGAGAGCTTTGGTTCGAGAGCAAGGCCACCGCGACACTACGTGGCGGGAGGGGGATGAGGGTGGGCGAGGTGGGGGGATGAGGAGGGTGAGGGAATTGGAAGGAAGGCGGAAAGGGAGTCGCCGTATCGCGAGGCCTGTTAACGCTGGGAGGGCGACCTTAACTCCTTAAGAGCAAGTGTGAATACGAATGGCCTGTGTGGTCAATATCACACACACACACACATCGCATCGGTGGAAGTAGGCACTTCGTTCCGTTGTCTAATTCGACCTTCATATGACTAACGTCCACGCACAAGAAGTGTCGATGGTAATTTGCACTAAGGCCCTCTCATAGATCCGCAAAAGATTTCATTCTGAACTACAATGAATCTTTTCTGGTCACTCTCCTCGGCGGGACATGGCAAATATCAACTCTGAATCGATTTAAATATTGTCATCTTTGAGAAATGTCTGTCATATTACTATTTTATCCGTAAAACAGGAGTTGTTAATATATGCTGCGCATGTATTTTTCTAATTCTAATTTGTTCAAACGGCCTATTTCTTATTATAAATTTATTTCTAGAAACAGTGGTTAAATTAAACATTTATCATCGCGATAACTAAAGAAATTATAAAACTTAAGCAGTAAGATGAACTTTTTTAAATACAGGTTTCAACCAAAAGTGTTGTTTATAACTATCAAATCATAGCTTTGTTCTTCGATTGTTTATTTAATTCACTTGGCATGCCGCTGACATGGCAATGCCATGCTAAATTGTGAATAATTTTAATCGCTTGTCGGTGTGCAATGCTTAAGTAATTCACTGGGATATTCCGGGTGTTTATTTTCAGAAAATAATTTAGAATTCCACATTTATGTATTATTGAATTTCTAATTATTTGTTTTTGCCTGACATCACGCAAAAATGTTTTGTTCGGCGCAAGATAAGATGGCTGTTACGCTTAAAATGAAATTTTCGATTGAAATGAATTAATAGGGTAAAATAGACATGCAATACATCGGCATAAAGAACACTTTAGCAGTTTTTAATGATATTTTTTGGCCGAACAAGTGGACAAAGGGAGAGCATCTACGGCTAAGGACCACCGATCTCAGGCGTGCTTACCCCAAATGACATTGCCTTCCAATGTGTGGGAACGTAAGTGATGAATCAACCCCTTCTAAGCCTTGGCTGTTTGACGGCGTCCTTCTAGACCTGGCTAAAGCGAATTTAATGCGCCACAGGCGAAGTTCAGACTTCAAGATTTACAGCAATTTAATACGGTGACCACGAAGAACTGCTTAGCGGAAATATAGAAGCATTCAAATAGTGATTTTTTTCCCGTCAATTGAAAGGCTGGATATCAACCGTGACTTTAGTCGGAGTGTTTCGATAGTAGAGCCCTTTCGAAATCTTGATAGATGTGAAAAAAGTCAATTAAAGAGTTTCTTAATATCCTCAAAAGCAATAGTCAACGAAGAAGCCTATTAAGCGCTCCACAGCTCAATTAAAAAAATCCATGCTATTAAGGAACCAAATACCAAAAACTAGATGAGCAGTTCTTATTAATTTTGAAACTTTTTGTAATATTTGCGAAAATAAACGAATGCTCTACGGTATATAATTCGTAAAAATATACTTCGTAGAAGATTGTGTTTATATACTTGTTATAAAATAAAATATCAGTCTAATCGCATCGCATTGCTCCCTCGGTACCAGAACGGTTTAAAAAAATTAATTTGCGGCTCACAACAAGCACACACACGTCCATTGCTGTTAAAAAATGGGCCAAGGACCATTTTTTTCGGAACACCCTGTTAATTTCCATTGTTCCGCAGCTTGCTTTTCCATGTTTGGACTCATCTCGAGGACAATGAGAGGGAAGGGGGGAGGGTGGGAAACGGGAGGGGGAGCGAGAGAGTAGGAGGGAGGGTTAGACAGGCGTGTTGGGTCCGGTAGCGCCGTGGCACATCTTCTTAAATGTCCAATTGAGCGAAGATTAATTGACTTCTCACCTGGAGGTCTCCTTCTGGATTAGGTAAGGCACCGTTTCTGGTACCCCGCTCGATTCCTATGTGAAACATCAATCACGGGACTCCGCAAAGGAAAGCAGGAGGGTTGTTCGCGCTAGTTTATAGACAAAGGGGATCATTAAAAGGTTGTGTGGACAATGAAATTAGAAATAAACATAATGTTTGAAGTTAATATGTATTTATATACATATATATATATGAGTCTGACCTAAAGAAGGCCTAAAAGAAGGCCGAAAGCTTAAATAATCTACAAAGTGAGTCTCCTTTTACGTGTTATCTATTTTTGGTTTCCATTGTGCCGTCCAAATCTCATATATATATATATATATATAAACCATAAACACATAAGTCATATATATATATAAACCATAAACACATTAATCAACCCGAAGGTCGGTTTAGTAGGTGATGGTAGAGCTCACCCAAGTACCAAGCACGATGGCGTGTGAATATTCAAACATCAGGGTAGGGGGGCCAGTTCCTTTCCCTGTGCTGGAAGCTGGAAGATATGGTACCCGAAAAATCAACTAGCTTGGATGGAGCTGCAGGTGCCCAAAGTGCCTTGCCCTGGAATCGAACCCGGGACATTCCGGTCAGTAGTCCAACGCTCTACCCACTAGACCACCGCGACCCGCATATATATATATATTTTTTTAGGTAATCTACCGGTTAAGGTAGGTTTTTAGATGGACACAGCTATTAAATAAACATTTTGACTCCCCACCTAGCAAACTAATCTATATCAGGTCCCTCTTCATCTCGGTGTACTTCTTTCCTCCCTCCATCCCGTCCAACAACCCTATCCTGGTCCTACCCTTACCTCGCCTGCCCAACATTCTCCCCACTATTACCCTCTTCAACATTCCACTACCGCTCAATACGCCTTTCATCCATTTTTCCTGCCTCCATAGGATTTCTCTCAACAAACCCCTCTCCTCCCCCACCATTTCTAGTACTTCCTCATTTGTTTTCCTTTCGGTCCATTTCACCTTCTCCATTCTTCTCCACACCCACATTTCAAAAGCCTCTAATCTACGTCTATCCTCCTGCTTCAGCCACCACGTTTCCGCGCCGTGCATAACTACGCTCCATATCAGAGTTTTTACGAGTCTTGTCTTAACAACCCTACTCAACGTCCCCGTCATCAACTCCCTCCTCCTTGAGAAAGCCTCCTTGCCTAGCGCAATTCTTCTCCTTACGTCCCTACCACTTTGACCGTATTGGTCCAAAACACTTCCGAGATATGTAAACTGTTCTACCTGCTCTATTTTTTCCCCGCCTATTTTAATATTTAGCTTAGCCTTTTTCTTTCTGGAAAATCGCATAACCTTTGTTTTATTAATATTGATTCTCATCCCATATTTATCGCACTGAACCTGCAATTCACTCAACAATGCTTGCAACCCCTTGGCTGACTGAGCAACTAATGCTTGGTCATCAGCAAACCTAACCGATTTTACGAATTCCCCTCCGACTTTCATTCCTACCTCCAGTTCTTCCCATGCCTCTTTAATCATTTCCTCTACATATACGTTGAACAGTACCGGTGACAATGGGCAACCCTGCCTTACACCTCTTCCTACCACTGCCCATCCGGACTCTCCGTTCCCCACTTGCACCTGAGCAGTCTGAGATATGTACAGGTTGCGGATCAGTCTCCTGTCCCTCCAATCCATTCCTATTTTCTGCAATACACGCATTAATTTTTCCCAATTCACTCTATCAAACGCTTTTTCGAAATCTACAAAACAGGCAAAAACGTCCTGATTGTATTCTATATTCCTCTCGACTAGTGATCTCATTACTGCAATGGCATCACGCGTACCTCTTCCTTTCCTGAACCCAAACTGATCATCCCCTAAGTAATCATTTGCCTTACTCTCTATCCTTTTGTTGATGATCCTGAGAATAACTTTAGCTGCGTGGGATATCAAACTTATTGTTCCGTAATCCTCACATGACGAAGCCTTTGCCTTTTTTGGAATAGGAACTAACACCGATCTCACAAAGCTTCCGGCCAGATTCCTTCCTCATAGATACTACGAATCAGTCCATATATGGCCTTCTTTCCACCTTTCCCTGACCATTTCAACATTTCTACAGGAATATTGTCCACCCCCACAGCCTTATTTGCTTTCATCTCCTTTAATGCCCTTTCAATTTCATCGTCGAGTATGCCTGGACTTAAGCTATCTTCTTCTACGTCATGTTCCTTTTCTATGTATAACCTTGTCGGCCTAAGTTCTTTACCATACAGTGTTTCTATATATTCCTTCCATCTCTCTTGGATTTTTCCTGGTTCAACCATTATCTTACCCCATTTATCTTTAACTGTTAGCACACATCTTGCCTTCTTACTTCCCGATAATAACTTAACCTTGCTGTATAGAGCACCAATTTCACCCTTCTTCTGTAAACTTTCCACATCCTCGCATTGCGTTTTCCACCATTCTTCTTTTGCTTTATTTGTGGCCCTTCTCAATTTATTGTTTAACTCTTTGTACTTCATTTTGCCTAACTCTGTTTACATTCTTCCATCTTCTTCTCTCATCCATCTTTGCAATCATCTCATCCGTTACCTATGGTTTCCTTATCCTTTTCCCGTTAACGGTTCCTATAGTGTCATTAGCGGCTTCCAATATCCCTTTCTTGATACATTCCCATTTTTCCTCGATAGTACTCAGTTCTTTACCGTCATCCATCATTTTCTCTACAGCCTGCTGATACTTCTTCCTCGTTAATCCATATACTGCTTCTAAATTCCATTTCCTAACCCGCCGCCTTTGCCTTATCTTCTTGAAACGAACATTACATTTCATAACAACTAAATTGTGGTCAGAGTCCGCATCCGCTCCTGGGAAACTGTGCGAATTTATCACACTGTTCCTAAACCTGTGCCTAACCATAATATAATCTAACTGATACCTTTCTGAGTCACCTGGCATTTTTCATGTATACCTTCGCCTTTTGTGGTGTCTAAACCATGTGTTAGTGATGACTAACCCCTGTCTCCTGCAGAATTCAATTGCTTTCTACCCGCGTTCATTCCTCGTGCCTAACCCATAGTCCCCCACTTCACCACCATCTCTTCCTTCGCCTACCGTCGCATTCCAATCCCCCATCACTATCAAATGTTTCCCTGCAGGAACACTCGCGATGATATCCTCTAACTCATCATACATCCTATCGACTTCTTCCTCCTTGTGGTTGCTCGGTGGCATGTATACCTGAACAATGACCAAGTTCGTCGGCTCTGCTTTAATCTCTACGAGTAAAATTCTATCTGTCGCTTGCTCTATGTTGACTACGCTTCTTCCTATCCCTCCTTCCACACACACGAGTATAAAAATAGCCAGGATTCTTAAGTGAGTCCAGGAGTTGAGAAGAGGGTAATGCGTCAGGCAGACGGCTTACGTGCGGCCGCCAAAGGAATTGAAGTAGCGGAAATATTATGAACGACTTTAATACAATACGAGAATGGTTTCGATGATGCGCATCATCAACACCATGGTCGTATTGTATTAAAAGTGTGTGCAAGTGTAAAGTGTTCCTTGTTATTTTTACCCTCACCATAAAGGAATTCCACTAAGTCAAGCCTGAAACTGTTAGCTCCCTCGGTTTTTTATTAGGGTTGCAGAAAAACTCAATCACTTCAACAACTTAACAGCAAATTCCATAATTTCATTTTACTTTGCTATTCATTTAAATTAATTTTCAAACTTCGTTTGCTGTTTTATAAATCCTGCGTTGCACATTTTAAATGCTAACGATCTACATATCATTAAATCGACTATCGAAAGTAGTAAGATATAGAGGTGGTCTTTTACCAATGACATTATTTATTTCGTGACGCAACGAGAATTTCGAAAAATGCAAGAATATTGAAAGGTAAGAGAACAAGCTATCAGAGCACATTTTTAGAATAATAACAGTTTGCTCGCAGAAAATAAAACCCGATTGAAGTAAATGATTGAAGTAAAAGTGATCAATTGCTGCAGGGAGTGTAAATGATAGGAAAAACCCCGAAATGATGTGGTTAGCTGATGAAATAGAGAGTGGGAGAGAAGGAAAGGAATTTGATGAGGGCTTGCTTGCTAGCTGAGGGAAGACGAAGAAAAATGACATCTGAAAATAAAATAAATCCAAGGTATTGGTACGTGTTTTTGAAGAATAGAAGGCAATACAATTACAAAACGAGGCGATCGGAAGTTAGAAGCCGAAAAGCTCTCTGGGGAGGGAGAACAATGAAAAGGCATCTTGTGTGTAGGGCGTATCAGAACTGCACAAGCTCTCGTATCTTAGTAAAAGTTGTCTACAAAAATCTACCGACGAAGTCAAACAGCCGAGCGTTCCAGGCCCTGCGATTTTAGTCAACTTATCTTTCTTTACCACCTCGAATGAGATAGGGCATGCGTCAAAACAAATGAGTACGAAAACATGGAGTGGTGAAATTAAGTGGATTTAATTCTATTCGCGGATTGATTGTGATCGGCGATGGCCATTAAAATGGTGGCCATTATGGCACATGATTGGCCATATGGCCCTGTAATTGATGATGCAAGAAAATTTTGTGATTTTTTCAAAAACCTAAAAGAAGGAACGTTTCAAATGCAAGGCAATGGACCGTGAGGATTGCAGCTGTTCTGGGTAACAACTATTCGAATTAGATTTAGAAGGATTGCGCTACTCGACGTCGTCGACATGTGACATATACGAATGACACAAAAAATATTTCTAGGAGACTAATTTCATAAGAGGTTAAAATTAATATTGAGCAATATAAGAATAAAATAAAAATATTTCTCTCCAGACTTGATGAGAATTACCAGTTTATAATTTCAGGTTGACATGGACACTGTAGTAGCACACATAGGGTTGTCTGGCTCCACGAATTTAACGCTTACGGAGAAAGGGGTTATTATTATTAAAAATTAGGGGTTTAATTGAGGGCGTCAGGAGTTACTTTATAAAGCCAGCATGGAACACAGGGATTCAGATTAGATTCCGACCCCTCCGTGGTAAAGCTATGTGAATAGACAAAATGTCACCAACTTTGTAAATTTCAATAGACTCAATTGGTTGTAATTTCACCTTAGACTCATTGTAGTACCACTGTGAGTTTGTTGTTTCTGGTTATAAAAATAAAAACGGTCTGGGTAGACAATCCCCAACAAATATATGGCTTGTATAAAAACTATCGGGAAAAGTTGAGTAAAAATAGATTTATTTCAAATATTGCTGAAATGCGTCAAAATTCTTCAAAGTGCATCTCTTGAGCGTCGACACATTTTTGCCCCTGCGGGTCTTCCACGACTAAAAGGCTCCCTGTTTGGCGGAAGGTCCTTAAGGGTACGCAAGCGTTTAAGCTTCTTTGACGGCACTTAGGGTCTCATGGGGGTGTCCTTTGAGGGAGAATTTCACTTTTATAGGAATAGAAAATAGCCTGCTGGTGCCAAGTCGGGACTGTAAGGGGGTTGGGGAATCGTCGCGATGTCATATGCAAAAGGTTTTCGCAAGCAAACACTCGACTCTCCTTTTGGTCGTCCGTCAAAACCTTTGGGAGGACAACTTTAGCGCAGTTCTTTCGCATCGCCAAATTTTCAGTGCCAACGGTGTCTGCACTGTCATCTTATCAATGTCAATGCAATCTGCGATCATGCGCACACTTTACCGACAGTGTGAATTCAGCATTTCACTCGCACGTCAGGAAAAAATTATTACCGATACTTTTCATACAAGCCTTGTAGATTTTTATACTTTTACAAAGCAAAAGTTTACTCAATGACTGTGGGTTCTTTGAATAAATTACTGTTATTTCCATTTGTTATATATTATGCGGTGTTTTCATTTTATTTCACACACACTTCATACGTAAAACCGAATTTAGGAAACTGTTAGTGAAGCAGCTATACTTAAAAGATGTTATTTATCATATTCATCTAAATTAGTTGTCATAGTGCGAAGTGGTCAATGCAGCATTCGTAGTTTGGAAAATATTTGTGTCAATTTAACGCCACCCACCAACATATTATAATATATATATATATATATATATATATATATATATATATATATATACTTGATTTTTCGAATAACAGTGTTAAATTTGCATTTGATGCAAAGATTATTTAAGTGGACTCTCTTTCAATTAATATACTTTTAGAATCCACTTTGTCACACATGACACTGTCATTTACTGAAAATTGTCTCAACACTGCATAAGATAAGTTAATACATAAAAATGGAACATATTGACAAAAATTCAACACATTTAAAGAACATCAATGTAGCTTAGCCGAAGAAATCAGGGCATTACGCTGATCTGCACAGCAGAACTCACGAGTTACCTTAGTCAGTTCGCAGTGTACCACGACAGTGTGCCGAAATCAACTTTTGTAAATCCGGCCACAAAAAATTATAATATTTTAATAAATCATGTGACCGTCAATAGCACACCTACCATCAGGTCAGCTTTCTACTGGTGGCCTTGTAGGAATTAAGCGCATTTATTCAGTGTACGAAGAAATTAAGTGAAAAACTTTCAAACTGCGAACCAGTAACTTCATGGAGTATCGATCGTCTATCGGAGTATTTGTTGTCGATTTTTAAGACAAAACTGCAACCAAGGGAATCAGTTGGCGCATTCAGGGCATAAGCAGCGTGTACGAGCATTTTCTTTACGTTTTAGGAAACGTTCAAGTCACTCGGCCAAGTGGATTGAATATCGCATCTTCTCTGAAATTTTCTCTTGGTATTAGTAATAATATACGTGTTTGATGAAGCGCTATGCGGTGTTGCAACACCTCGTTAGCAGGCAAAGAGCGGCAATGTGGTCGCTACACAACGACCTAGGTTCACGCAAAGGGGAAAAGGGTTATTTTTCTTTAGAATGAGGAACCTCGAGAAACCAGCCAATTCTCTCGTCGGGATATGAAAGAAGCATCACATATTTTCATGGGTCACAATAAGGGAATAACGATGACGCGGTGATTAATTGTAACCAGAACAAAATTATTTACCTCGTCGTTCATCATGAAGGCAAAAATGTTTTTCTTTTAAATAATTTTACGTCGAACAGCATATTTTCTCTTTGGGCATTTTTTTTAAATAACCGAAAAAAATAAATAATGGTCTAAAATTATCGACAAGCAGAATTTTTCAGGATGATCGCCATTGCTCGTAGTTAGACTTGGATAAATTTCCAAAGAAATCGCTTAATTACTTTTTTGAAAGGAGCGTGGACTGAAAATACTATAATATTCCCAAAATTACGACTTTTGAAATAAACTCATTCAGTAAGTAGCAGTTAGTAGCTAAGGTTGCAAAATATTTGCCATTCCAGATATTAAGAGAAATACGAGAGATTGATTCATGGTTGTATCACTGCAGTTACTACATCCAAACCGAGACGTCTAGTAATTGCCAACGCAAGGGAAAGCCTTGAAATCGGGAAATACCAGGATACTTAGACCGACAAAAAAGGTAAAGACAAAGCGGGAATGGCTTACAAAGGGAATCGATTAACATCATAAAGGAGTTTATCATGATTTCTTAAAAACTCGGTGATGTTGAATCTTTTCATAGGAACTGAGTTGAATCACAAGAGAACGGGAATATGACAAAAGGGAACGAGACTGGATAATTGATACGGGCACATTAAGCTGTTACTGAAAGCAATCAACGCGTGTATTCTGAATAAAAGACTTTCAAAATAAGGGGATAATTACAATTCTTATTTATTTCCCAATTAATTGGACACTATTTTTCAACGAATTCCAATCGAATATCATTCATGAAAAAAATAACACGAAGGACCTATATAGATATTTATTTTACGTTCATAATATGAAGAATTATACTTTATAAAACATATAATCCAACAATAAATATGTATTTTTATCTTGGCGCATAGCCAACCTGAAATACATACGTGTATTTTATGTCCCCTTCGGCGAAAAGAATGCGTTTTTTACGCATAAAAGTCACACACAAACATATTTAAAAAATAAAAGTTGTAATGGGAAATATGTGCGTCTACCTTGTAGAAGACATTTCAATTTACATTCCTGCATGCGGCGGTCGCTTTACGAGAGACCGGAAGGAGAGGAAGAAGGAAGGAATTGTCGTTGTGTTCGAACATGGCAGGCAAATGAAACACCCTCCATGATTCAATCTAGGAAAGAGCTGATGAAAATCAATTTCTCGGATCTTGCTCCCATCGGACGCCTGAAAAGTGGAATTCCAGCTCCGCGGTGATGCGAACCTGGTTTAGTGATTGAAGGTGAGTGAGTGAGTGGATTGGTGGTGCAGGGGGCGGGTGCAGGGCGTCCGTGATTCCTTGGCGCGTGCGCACTCAAGCGAGGCCGGCCTGCCACGCGCGGCGGCCGTTTTCATGGAAATGAGTCATAAAGGGTTAGATTGGAAACGAATTTTCCACGCCCGGCGGTAAACCTTAAAGAGGCTTCCTCACTTCCCGCCGACTCAAAAGTGTCGGCCTCAGAGGAGGAGAAGAGAGAGGCGTGTCTATTGTCTACGGGAGAAAATCATGAATAGGAAGAACGGGTGGATGGAGTGGGCTGGCTGGATTGAAGGACTCGTTTCGCAAGACGACCCCACGGACAGGCGTGATAATTATTTTCATATCGGACGGCTTATGAGAAATGGAAGGTAAGGCCGTGAGTAATTCGGCGTGAAGCCAATTATCTACTCATCAAAGCCACACAAAGGGATCGAAGGTTTATTCTCATAGGCGTACGTAATGGTTTGCGTTGGGATAGCACTAAACGTTGGACCAGAAAATGATTTGCCTTCGACCAGCAATTTAATGAAGCAATTTCCCCATGAGTTATCCACATAGTAGTTAAACATGCAAAGAAATTGCTCGAATGCTACAAGGGTAGGCTGAAAAGTAATGCACGCATGCTTGCAGAGCTCGTACAAAAAACGTTCCTTGGATATTCCAATATGGTTTGCGATACGCTTTTGAGTGATTCGCCGGTCATTTTTAATCAAATATTCGACGAGTTTGCGATGTTTATCATATGTGGCAGTGATCGGACGTCCGCAGTGTGTTTCATCAACAATTATGGCTTTTCCAGGCTCGCAACCACGAAATTTTACCACTTATCGATTTGCAGTAGACATATCAACCGCATCGTCACCATAAACAGCCTAATTCCACCATGAATCTCAGTAGGAGTCACTTTTTCAGCAGTTAACAATTCGATAACAGCACGCTGTTTAACTCGCGTTGACATGCAATTAGAACACGTCTCCATACTTCCGCTTCTCAAAATACACTGGATGAATGAAACGACCACAAACCTGCGCATGCGTGTTGAGTGGGAATGTTACTTCCACATGCCACCAAGAGTAGTGCTTCTGAAGGTCATTTGCTTGTGGTTTACAAGCATGTGTGCATTAGTTTCCAGCTTATCTTCGTAGAAATAAGGTAGGGAGGGAAGGAAATTAATCACTGCCTAAAACCAAGTGTTGGTGCTATAAAAAAGATTCCTTGGCTTATTCCGTGGTTCACCAATGACAACCTTAAAGTATTGTGTGCAGTATGGCCTAATGGCGTTAGCAAGAAGGAAATATGACGTCCTGCGTAAAAAAACATAACCTGCCGAAATCAATAAAAATATTCTCTTCGAGCATCTGTTCATATGAATAAGGTAGTATAACGAAACAAAGCCTTAATTTTATGATTTCACTCCTGTCTCGGGTCTTTCTCCGTTCTTTTCAATATGGTGCCTAACTATGGCAACCATATGACTTCATGTTCTCCTCACGATGCATTGCTTGGTCGTGGGATGCCAATACCCAGACAGAAAACTCTTTTTCGCGGAATTTTAAACAAGGTCTTAACCTCAGAAAAATGTGTAAACGATTTTCAACTAATTTCTTTTTCAATCACCAGTCTCACCTCGACGAAGTCGCTTCGCCACTTCCTCTAGGCATTGGAGGTAGTTTCCTCAGAACCCATTAAAGGAAACCTTGCCACGATCGATCCATGAAATTCGTTACGTATTAACACTATGACGTGGTTCATGCGTAATGTGTCCAGTGGACTTTACTTGGGTCGCCCTTATTTTTCAACTTTCTAAAAGTTTATCTCCCGCCCAACTATCTTGTTGCAATCATTGGAAATACGATTTGTGCAAAAATTTAGATCAATAGAATAACTGCGAGACGATCCTCATAGACCATGAAGTTTTTGAAATTTTTGCTCAGAAGGTCATATTTTCACGTCATTTTTTTAGTTATTTTATTTTCTGGGTTTTTTGCGTTGAAACTTATTATTTCGTCAATTTTCAATAATCAATTAGTAAAGAAAATAAATGCGAATCGAAGTATAACATAAAATTTATTTTTCCATAGCATGTGATTTATTTTTTACATTTACCTATTTCTAGGAAAATGTAAAAAAATCACTAAATATTAGCCGTATTGAATGAATTATAAATGAACTATAATGAATTATGAATAAAAATTAAGATCCCTATCCTGTTCCTACCCTTTCCTCGTTTGCCTAACATTCTCCCCTCTATTACCTTCTGTAACATCCCACTACCGCTCAATACACCCTTCATCCATTTTTCATGCCTCTTTATGATTTCTCCCAACAATCCCCTCTCCTCCTCTTTCCCCATACCCAGCACTTCCTTTTTTATTTTCCATTCTGTCGACTTCACCCTCTCCATCCTCAAAGAAGGGACCATTTGGTCTCAATTTGGCCCAAATAAAGACACCCATCTATCTATTCCTCCTTCTCCACGCCCACATTTCAAAAGCTTCGAAGCTCTCCATCTATCCTCCTGCTTCAGTGACCACGTTTCCGCGCCGTACATAGCTACGCTCCATATTAAAGTCTTGAGGAGCCTTTTCTTAACATTCTTACTCAACGTCCCTGTCATCAATTCTCTTCTCCTTGTTAAAACTCATTTGCCAAACGCAATTCTATTCGTTACGTCCCTTCTACTTTGACCATGTTGGTTCAAAACACTCCCGAGATACGTAAACTGTTCCATCTGCTCTAGTTTTTTCCCTCCTACGTGTTTTAACGTGTAACTTAGCCTTTCTCTTTCAGCCGCAAAATGCATAACCGCATAACCTTTGTTATATCATTGTGGAATAACAAAGTTGTAAAGTTTGTTACTTGTAAAAAAAACAAAGTTATAAATACCAGCATGGATAATTCCATATATTTACGCCTGAAGCCACCAATTACCTCCATTATACAATGGATTTCGTAAATTAGAATTTTAACCACAACTCTAAAGCCTAATGCTCCGAGTTTTACTTATGATCCTGCGACAAGTTTAACTATTAGTTCTCAAGCTCAACTAGAAGTGCTCGAAAACTTAATTTTATGCAAATGGAAATGGCTGAAATTGATGTCAGTTTAGAAGTCTATGAATTGTGTCCTTGAAAACATTTGTGAAAATTCATTGCATTTCAAATATTTTCATACTCGTATTATGACCGGTACTTTAGATCACAAACCCATTTTAAAGGTATTATTCCAAAGAATAAAAGAAAATACACATGAAAATATGATTTAAAAGATAATTTAAACATAAAAATACGTCTATTGAAATAATCTTATGATCAATGTAACCAAGAAGACGCAAAATATGATAATGATTGCAATAAATTGAAGAAGAGGACTATTGCCTCCAGATATTTTTAATGTGATACACCTAGTTTCGGATAAATCTAACTTATCAATCTATGTTGTTTGAGATTGGGATCATTTCAGCTTTGAAATGGCCAAGGAGTAGCAATGAAGTGTATGATAGGACCAAGAAGCTCAATTTCTGGAAAATGATGTTCTTCCGGTTTGTTGCAACTTACGATCAACCTTCAGACAAAACTCAATTTCCGTAGGCCTTCGATTAGTGTAGCAAAATGACGTGGCAGACATTCTGGAGGTCACAACGAGATAGTATGATCCTCAGGGAAGTATCCCAAGTCATCCCTTTTATTAGAACAAAGCTAACTTAACCGTTCAAACAGAAGGGCAGAAATTAGAGCAGATGGAATAGCTTACCCATCTTGAAAGTGTCTTGGGACCTAGATAGTCAAAGTGGCATCGTTATAATAAGAGAACTGTGTTAAGTCGAGGGGCTTTCACAAGGAGGAGGGAACCGATGACGATTAAATGCGGAGATTCGGAAAGGTCGAGTGAAAACATTGGTATGGAACGTTTGTTTTTTACGCCGAGGACACGTGGTCATAGAGACAAGACGATAGGCGTTGATTGGTGGATTTTAAGGAGTGGATGTGAAGAATGATGAAAAGGGTAAAATGGACGGAAGGGAAATATAAAAAACGAAGGATGGAGGAGATGAAAGGATTGTTGGAGGAAATCCAGAGAAGGGAGGAAAGATGGCTGCAGAAAATTTTGATAGGCGATGAAATGCCTGCGATGTATATGTTTGGAGGGCGTAAGGCCAAACTGAAGGACATTGTATTGTAGTGTGCCGTGTCATTCTTTGTTTTGTTAGGCGAAGAAGAAATGAAATTGGGAGATAAGATAAGAAAAGCAGGAGTCAGCGCTCATCCAAAATGTTCCTTAAGCGGTGGACTACCGTGTGTAGAGAATATCTCATATTATTCCACATGCACTTCAATTCTATTTTACTTGTTTATTACTTGGAATTCCTCCGAATGAAGACATAATGAAGAGGCAAGTGTAAATGGAACCCAAAACACCTATTTAAAACATAATATCTCGCGAACGTTTTCAATTGAAGACCTAGCTACATGCCCTATAACCTCATTTGTACTTGGTGTAGCACGCCACGAAGTACCTTCGATGGTAGGAAGTACTACCACGAATTAAGTACATTACCATTAATGTTCGACTGACTATGGTGCATCGTTTCCATCATCTGTCTCCTCAGATTTCCAATTATTCAGGTGTCATTTATAAAAATCTCTATTTGAAAAACAATATTATTGGCGTTACGCACATACCAGACGTCTCTATTATTGAGGAAGACAATACATGCCAACATCTGATTTTGAGGACCGTTTATCAGAGGAAAATTTTTCAATTTAAAATTAACCTCCCTAACATGCGAGACAGAGGAATTTCCTTTGTTAGGATTCTGTTCTCTACCTATACTCGTACCTCGAAGATATTCGGTTAGAATTTTTATTACAGGTACGTAAAAAATACCGGAATACGATTCATTGAAGATCTAAATCTCAATGTTATTCCTCGAAGTAATCCTGATTAATTAGTTTGGAAAATATTTCCAATACCCGCTCGACACTTGTTTTCCGAGGATATCGATCAAAAGAATCATCGATATTTATGTATTGTATTGATGATTTACCTCGACTTTATTCCTCAAAATCATTGACATGTGACTTTATACAATGACATGTAACTTTATACAGTAAAATATATGACATGTGACTTTATACAATGAACCCCTTGGTGTATTTCTCTAGATATGCTACGTATCCGACGTCGCAATAATTAAATACAATAAAAAACTGACAATTTAGTTGTGTACGTTTCCATTACAAAACAGGCATCCAATTAACTCTGATTTCTACTATGGTGTAACGACGAAGTTTTATTTGTATAAACTTGAACTCGGAATATATCCGTAAATCATTTCGATAATTTACCCGTCCTTCGCAATTGATATCGGATTTTCAAATATTTTATTTCACAAAAAGTTGCTTTACCACAAGATAGAACAATCTAGGAGATTATTTCTGAGTGTTGAGCTTGAAGACTTTTTAAATATTCGTATTTCATTTATATAACATCTTTTTAAATCCCTCAAAATCCAAAATAATCCCAACTAACTTGTGAAAAATAACGTCTGTACCAAAATTTATTTTCCATTAAAACAACGTATCCTCCTGAAGATGATATTTTACAATGAAACACTGTTTTCAATTTAAATAGCACGGCTGTACCACTACTTGAGTCTTTTAAAATAATTCATACGCCTTACCATTGAAAATTAAAATGTTTTTAAAGAATTTTTTAGAATAAAATTTTGTAATAATTTCACAATTGAAGAAAAAACTATATTAAGTGAGGTTAAACACATTAATAGTTTGTATTGAGACTTGTTTACTAACCACTGTTCAAATGAAATTAAGTTGTAAAATATGGTAAAAATAATATGGTAATTCTATGCAAGAATGTGGTAAATGGCGTCGATTATTCATCACCACACCAGTTGCATACCTTTGAATTTACACCACAGTCTTAAAAAAATATGAGGCAATCTTTTACGTGGAAGACTTGACCACCCATAATGTTTTTTTATTCGTGCAACGATGAACTAGTGCATGCTCATCTCATCAATATTCCAGTCATAAGTTTGGCACACTACAGCCCTCCTTTCTTCTCTATTAAATATTTATTCCCTCATGCCCCGATATCTCCTCTGCTTTACGTCCATTTTAATTTGCCCTATGTACTTGCCTCTTGTACTTTCTCACGTGATCTTGCCTTTGATTTTCCCTTCTAATATGTTTTGAGTTAGTCTATTGTGCCGCGAGGTATGTCCAACCCATCTAGTTCTTCAATGCTCCCCATTTCGTCCTTTCCTCTTGTGCTCTTATATAAACTTCCTCGCTCCTCAATTTGTCTGTAGCAGTAGTTGTCTTTTCTGCATGAATGCCCTTAAAGTCTCAGCTATTCTTTGCTTGATGTCGATCTTTCATCCGAGGATATACTGTTACCCAGGTAGACGAAGGATTCCACATGATCTAGTTTCACTCCTCGAATTGTGATATCTGCATTCAGCCCCTCTCATCCATACTAAAGCTTTTGGTTTTCTTCTTTCTACTGCTCATTTATATTCCCAGAGTACTTGGCTCATTGAATTCACGGTTTATTGCAAGTCCTCTTTCGTTTTTCTGCAGCTAACGTCAACATCATTTGCGTATCAGAGCATGTTAATTTCTTCACCATTCACCTTGACTCTTATATTCCCAATTCAAATGCTTATTTCAGTTATGTCTTATTGTTAGTTTGCATAATTACAATTCAAATTGTCTTCCAGAATTAATTCTGGTTTTTTCAGAGGTTTTCTTACTTGAAGAGGTTTAATTTTGCTAGGTTTTCCGGAGCAAAATCATTGAATAAAGACTAGTGGGGATGTCTTTATTCAATGAATATTTATTAAATACACTCTTAATTGGTTTTTACCTAGAGTAGTTTTTCATGAATTAGCAGTTAGAAATGTCTCTGGGATTGCGTCCTAATTCCTTTTATAGAAAAGATAAATAATTCCAGATATTTTGATTTTATTGGAAGATTTGTAGATTCACCCAATGGATAAGGCAAATATAAAACATACAATGCCCATAGAATTGCTCTTATCACATAAAACTACGCCTAATCTGAATATAATTAGAGAGTGACATAAAATGGCAATCACGGATTGTTTATGTAGTAAAGAATTAATGCAAAGTTTAAGAAAGATTGGCAGCCGTAATCTATATAACGATGAAAACTGAATTAATTCAGTCTTTACTCTAACCATTTACATCACTAACGACATCTATGCCAATTCACTTTCCTCAACAACAATAATTCGGGAGAATAAAACGCTACGAGTTTCATATCTGCTCTTAAGTCTTTACGAATCGTTCTTTTTCTTCGTCTTCCTTATGTCTGCCATCAAGTCCCTCTCCTCCTAAGTGTAATTTTACCATCGCAAATAGTTTCATTATGCTCATAATGTATCCTTTTTCATTTGACACAATGGAAAAAATGGTAAAAATTATCCACCAGCTTTAATTTGCCTTGCTGCATTCATGTTTGGCATATGTATCTTGCATGTGCTTGGAAATCTCTCCACTTATGATTTCCTATGATTGATCCCATGCATCCAACGTGGATGCACTCAACCATGACTGCCCTTTCTTAACTGTCAAATTAATGGTTTATCATTCGTTATTGCCTTGAAAATTTAATCGACCTACTTTCATTTCCAACCCAGCTCCCCACATTAATTTACATTAGCATTTCAATGGTGCATAAATTACAACGACGTGTAGCATCTTTTAAAATAAAAAATGTAATAATGCTCAAACCACCTATTTAAATATATTTTTTAATGTCGGCCGTATGAATACTAGTTTCGAAGAAAAACATATGAGAAATGTACCCAACGATGCATGATAATTTTTATGCACCGATGTCTTAAGTAAAAAATATAATTTTAGAGGTTTCACAAGGGTAACAAAATTTAAAATACCTAAGGAGAGGTTTCGAATGGATTGCATATTCCTTCCCTGAAGCTCAATGTTCTGCCATCACAAGTATGAGTTTGCCCTGTCAAATATCTGTTCGAATTCTCTGAAATAAACACAATTACCTGCTTTTTCTTTCATTATTAGCACTCAAATGTACCCGTTACTATTGCTAGGGCCTCAGCTTCCAAAATCGAAATCGATATTTAACGAAGTACTTCTTTGCCATTTCCTCCTATCATTTTACGGGCATACCACATACATAGTCAACCTAACTTCTTGTTTCTTACGAACTGATTATTTGGCACATACGAGTAATTAGGTACTTGGGTCAAAATACTCGATCAATTCGACCAAGGTTATCAAGCACGTATTACTCTATTCAAGCGCAATTATACACTGTCTTTGGCAAGAGCCTCCTCGTATTATACTCGTATTATTCATATTCTCCGAATCTCTTTCGTTAACTTTACACGTTTATGATCTCATAGATTGTTTTTTGAATTGATTTTATCTTTTGCTCGCTGACAATTGTCTTCATTGCATGTACAGCCTGCCCTTCTCGAAGATTTACTTTTTCTTACTCTTTTTCTGCACAATGTTTCCCTTGTCCAATTACTTTCTCAATGTCTTCTTTGCACTATCTTTGTTCAATCGACTATTAATTATGGCCTAATTTGCTAATTCTCCCTGCGCTTAGAGTCCCTATCGTGTCCCCATCAACCCTCCACGAAGGATTTCCCAGGTTTCTTTCACTCTTTGCTTTCACTTACCTGTATGTATGCTACACAAACCGTCGAATCTTATCAATGAATTATTGGCACTGCTCCTTTCTGTCAGATTCATCTTCTTAAATTATTTTTCCAAATCACATTTTTACCGACACTAACTTTTCATTTTCATAATCGCTGAATTATGCCCTGAAGTTATTATGACCCAAAGTTATCGCTAAATAGCGGGATTGTTCGAAAATATAAATTCCCAGTGTAGTAATATACAAATGGCTATTAACAGTAGTTTTTAAGGGAGGACGCGACCGACGGCTGAGATCATTTGCGCCATTAGGGATGGATGGGAAAGGAGGAAGGGTGAAGGGAAACCCGGCGTCAGCATTAGACTACTCTCAACGAAGGCGCCAAGGGGTCACACCATTTAACGTCCCATACGACGGACGTCGTACTCACTCAGTGCCCTCCACAAAGTATCTCAAGTAGAGATCGGGATGCCACTGAATAAGATCTGGCGTCTCAAGGTTTCGAACCCGGGCCCTCAAGGTGGGAAGCCAGTATATTAGATACCGCACCTTCCCGGTCCCCAAAGAAATGCTACCTCACTCTTTCTCTCAGTGGAGTCTCCAGGTACCGAATCCTGCGATGTTGCAATTGTATTTTAAATCCATTCTCAAGTGAACTCGTATCCAAACTTCTTACCGAACACCTGTATCCTTCTGTTTAGGTCGATTTCTCTCACTTTCAGTCGGCGATCCTCCATGACTATTTTATGCACTTTTGCAATAATTTCTGGTGTGGTGGCACATTTTGGCCAACCACTACGCGGATCATCATCTAAGTTGTCCCGACCAAACTTAAACTCGTTTTTCCACTTGGAAACAGTTGAGTACGAAGGAGCAGAGTCCTCCAGAGTGTCTGAATTTCCTTCGCTTTCGTACGTTTCTTTACGAAGTACAAGTACTTGTATTTAATCATTGCTCGAATTTCAATTGTTTCCATCTTCACAAGCCACTACTCGGGAACGACAGAGAGGCGTCCGCACCACGGATCTCTTCCCAGATCACTGACGCGTAAAGTGTTTATTCATAAATAATTACCTATTACTACGCGGGAAACTCGTTGCACTAGCGCTTACATCTAGTGGTGATTCCGACAAATTTCTAACTACCCTCGTATTTAGCCTGTTCCATTTGCATTATCGACAATAAATACATTAAAAGGGTAAACATTAATTACATTAATAAATGATACTTAATATGGTAAAGTAGCCAATTTCAGGAGAATGTATAAAATAACAATGCAATATAGTTTTTACAGTGAAAATATTTAAAATGAGTGCAGTGTGGATTAATACATTCCAAAGTTAGACTCCGAAAACTACAAGGAATTGAAGGACATTTTTATGAAAACATCTGAATACATGACAATGACAAGTACTAAATCATATTCAAAATGAAGAATGTGGTACTTAAATTGCGCTAAGAGATAAAATTTAGGCATTAGTTTAACGTTAAGTGAGATAAGGATTTTTGATTGCATATTTTTAAGCAATAAAAGAAAATATCAACATCATTCCATGTGATGCTCTGTTTATTAACGCATTAACTTAGTAACAAGACTATTCAATACTATTTTTTGGGCGTTCTACAAACGCAAATGAGAACTTTGATTTGTGATAAGAAAGAAGCAAATAAAATCAAGGAAAAAGGTTTATTAAAGTATATGATCACATAGTTTACATATAACTAACAGATAATTCAGTTTTCTTCTAACAGAGAGTGGATGGTCGGTCCATTATCATCAATGCGAAGCTATACGTAGGATATTGCCAATTCACTAATAATATAACTAAAAGATAGGGAGTCGTCTTTATTACAGGCTAGAGAGGTGATTAATTGAACGGGGTTAACTGATTTCAGGCAATTTCTTTTGTGGTATCCAAAACATTGCCATTAATACAAGGACAGTGACAAAAAATGAACTGGAATCATTGTCGATAAAATAAACCACGAAATGCTTTCCTGTTGGGTCCATGAAAGACGGAAGGGGAGTGACCGAGAATATACCCTAAAACACTTTAGGGCGAAGTATTGACCTCAAGCTTTGCACGGGGGAGGGGGACGATTTTGAAACGTTTCCGGAACCGCCTTCGATAAACTTGACTAAATTAAAAAAAATAATGAGGAAGTATTTCGATGGAAGAGTTGAATAGAGCTGTTAAAATGTCCGTCCACTAATAAGGCCACACCTCGATGAATTATATCCGGCAAATGAGGCCAACCATGGGGTGATTGAATATTCGTGAATAACAAAAACAAACTAATTATTCCTGACTCTTCAAAAGCAGTCAAGGACGTTGAGAAAACGTAATTATCGCGGGTGGCAAATTAATGTACGAACGACAGCGAGGGGAGCCATCGAACTAATGCCCTCACTAGGAATACGCACAGATGTTCTTGTAAAAAAAAACAACCCGTTCAAATTAAAAATATACATTAATCCGCCTTCTCCAAGGCTCACTGACTCATTAGGTGGCGGTTAATCAGGGGGCAACGTTGCAAATGATCTCTTGATCGTTCGGACAAGTTCGTCAAGTTGCCATGGGTTGCAGGAATATCATCACTCTTTGATACACCTCGTGTTGCGTATTTTTGAAAATATGAGAGAATTATCTTGTACTTTTACTTCCCTTTAGCAAGTACTTTTGATTTCCTTTTCTCAGTGTGGACACCCTTCAGATCGCGGACTAATATCAGTCTTTAAAAGTCGTTCGATGAATTTGTACTTGTCTCAGAAAAACCCACGGATTAACCTGAAGGAAGGACGAACTATTAAGAAGGCGCCCGTCAAAACAAAGCTTGAACGTGACGCCAAGGAGAAAAAAAACGCCTCCCTCACTCTCCACAGGAGTAAAAGGAGGAAAACGGAGAAATAGGCTACACAAGGATTCCATGCAACTGTTCATTTAAAATCTGCGTTTCCAGCAGTGGTAAACATAGACGCAATAACAGCTTCCACAACTACAATACGATTTGTTTTGCAGTGCCGTGTCACTGGTCGGAGTAAACATTACGAGCATTCTTACTACTCGTTGTCATTAGGTGATCTTATATCCCTTCATTTTGTTGTAATAGAATAAATGTCGTCAATATTATTCCATCACTGATTGAATTCAGTCTGTACTAGAACACTACGAACTGCTTACTTATATTAATTGCTTGATTTCTTACTTGTTTTAATTGCTTACTCATAGGTATTACCTATGACCTATTCAATAGCTCAATATTTTTTAATGAGTACCCCAGTAACACAGCCACGGCAGGTTGGTGGTTAGACTATTGTCACGTAGATTTTTGCTAGTTTTATCTATCGTAGTGAATATTTAGTTGCGATGAAGTGAAAAAATACAGTAAGAAGAATGCATATTTTTATTTATTTTACTTCACTAACAGAAAAAGAAGATTTTATTCATCCAGGAGAATCCAAAAAATAGACAGAGGATGAACGCCATCATCGATGAGTGACTGTAGAAAGACTTAAAAATGCATCGCGGTCAATATTGCTCAATGCAAGCACTGGTATTAGGAGCAGCACTGAATGGCAGGTGCTTCTAAATCGCCTCTCCAATGGGGTAATTTCACTCACCACTACGAGCCAGTTGATTAATGACCAACGGGGAGGAAATCCTCTCCACGGCAGACTATCTAATTCAAATTTCGTTATATTCTGAGACGGGACATTTTGTAACCCTTATTTCTGCGCATGCCCTTGACTCTAATTCGGAAGACTGAGGAATAATACTTGCTCAAGCGATCGGCAGACTTACAGCACACGCATTAGGAGTGAAATCAAGTTGTCCAATAAAGCCTGCTCGTATTTGCTGAGCGGCGTGAAACTTCCCTTTCCAATCGGCAAGTGCCTCTTCCCCGTTCCGCCGAAAACCTAGAACCCCGACACAGTTTGCTGAACGATTTCACTGGCCAGAGGGGCGTTGTATATATCAATCTCTCCGAAACAGCAGTCTCGCCTGACCAAAAGCATGAAGATATCATCAAATGAAAGTGAAAAAAAATGTCACGGCTCTTTGCATGTTTTTCTTTTTTCCTCATGTGAACATTCTGCACCTGTTCTATTTCAAGGAACTCTTGGAACCAATGACTCCGGAAAATAACGATGGATTATTTAGTTTCGCGATGAAACAGCATCATTTACACAAAATATATCCCAAAAAAAAAATATATATATATATATATATATATATATATATATATATATATATATATATATATATATATATATATATATACTTTTCCTGCGAACACTTTCTGTGGAAAAACAACAAGGGTTCAGTTTAGTTGAATAGCATTAGTCAAAAAGATTACTGAATTCTGACAAATGTTCAAACAAAATGTCTAAAAAGTTAGACAAACTTCATGAAAGCATGTCTAATTACCCAATAAGTTTCACTACGCACAGGAAATGAGGACCATAATAGAAGGAGATCAAAATAACACGCGAATTGAAAATTTTTGCTGCAGGGAAATGAAGAGAATAAAATGGCCAACAAGAGATGAGAACCATTGAGAACGAATGAGAGAAGAGAGACGTCACACTGAAATTAAGAAGGGATATACCTGACAGACTTTTTGAAGCACGGCATCAAGCTTCCTTACAACAGGAAAGGTTCACATGAACATAGAAAGGCAGACTTAAAGACGAAGTATATGAAGAAATTAACAGAGTCAACAAATCTCTTAAAAATCGGGGAGAGAAGATGCGCCCAGGTTTTTGCAACCCCTAAGGACTCTTTCTGCACGAATAGACACCAGCAGGGTCCTCGTTGGGCTCTCTCGTCGTGACTTCGATCCCCCCCTCCAGCTAGGATGATGAAAGAGTGCACTCTGCATCCTTAACACAATATTATGTGCTATATGAGCAACATACTCGCCTGTCAACCAGAATTCAATGAACCAAAACACCGCAACGAGATTGACTACGTGCGCACTGCTGACTAGGATAAGATGACAAGAAACCTTATAAGGAATTATAGAAGATGTGCCTACCACAAGTAATACTTGTTATCTATCAACTAATTAGCGGCGTTAAGAAATAATTTAAAAAATTCACTGCACAATCAAAAACCGAATAATGCCTTCGATCCGAGAGACCTTCACAACCAGTGTGGGAATGCTGAGCGGATACGTTGGGTTCCGATACAACAGGTCAAAGTTGAAAGTTTTTGCCTCATCGGCAACTGAGCCTCCGTGCAACCTAGAATTTACTTAGCACGTAGTCCTACACTAAAGCGACCAACGTGGCGTGAATCAGCGAACTCTTCTACTGCGACTAACATTTGTTGGGCGTATTCAGTGGCAGCCCAGAAGCGACAACTTCCAAAATTGACTTTCGCGAAAGCAAAATTCACTCTAATGCAACGGAGTTCAACAGCACCTTGGCGATATCTTCCATTGTCTGATAAAGTGGTGCGTAAGCAGGACACCTTATTTTGGTGAATCATAGGGCCCCTCTCTTCGACCCTTCTTTGAGACCTCTCCATTGGCGAAAGGGGCGGCAACCGAAGTGCGTCGGGCGGTCGGCGGGGAGGGACGGGCGGAAGAAGCACATAAGATGCATCGAGACGTTTCGGGTTCTCACCGCTAGCGGAACAAAATCGTGTGTTCGACCGTGAAGCAAAGTCGCTTGGCTCTAGAAAGGAGTCGGGCACTTTTTTTCATCACGCATTATTTTATGTTCCCCGCGGTGCGGACGGAAGGCCATCGGCTCCCAGCAATCACCTCGACGCGAGAAAGGAATGAATTCCGGTATCAAATGCTGCTGACTCGGCTCCCTCCCTCCCTCCCCTAGGCTCTAATTCCGGAACGATGGATGCAGGTGCGCTGTTTTTCCCCCACGGTGTCCGAACCCCCCCCCCATTCAGGATAGATCCTCAAATTCGAAAAACTAACTTAAAAGACGGATTGATACATTCAGGAATTTAAATTCTGCTTTTTGTTTTCCACTTACATTTCTTGGCTGTCCGAAATTGGCCATGAGCAAGAAGATCAAGCAATCAAATAAAATTATGAATGTAATCAAAACGATAATCCAGCCCTGAGGTATTTGATGGGTGTCGCTTAATCCGGTGCTCCTTACCTAGGGCGCCTGAAACTCGCTCATTAAAGACAGAGAGCAGGACGCGTGTTCCTTTACACTGGTCACCATTTTATGTTCATTGAAAATCCACGGTAAGGGCATTGCACCACTTGTATTTCAGATTAGGTTACCCAAAGGCACCAATGCACCCTCCAGGTATTAGTCCAACACTCTAGGAACCAAAATTCAATAATTTTCCCGAACAGCAGCTGTAACCGCATTCATTACCTTCATGCAATATGGTTTAAAGTGAAACATAAGCTGCTTAGGTATTCTTACTCACATGCAAAGAATGTTAACGAAGATATTCTAATCAGCTGCTTCGCAATTTTATTATCCATATTGGGGTCATTCGTATATATGCAGTGGGGATCCAAACGTGTTAGTGATTGGCTCATTAACGGAAAACTTGACGCCAAATGGCATCCTTAGGACAAGGAAGAGATTTTTAACATTCTAATCCACTTTGCAATGTTCAGATTTTTAACATAATCCGGCGTAAAATGAGCACAGTAAGTGGAATGGAACATATTTCATACAATACCTTCTTCAGTGGTAATGGAAAAACGTATGTCACAGTACATTTTCCGCAATGATATTTTATTTAGCACTTCACATAAATTCCTCTGCATACGTTTTAACACCCTTTCGGAGCGAAAGTAAATTATTGTTGGAAATACTAGAAAAAAGCAACTGCAAGGATTCATACAACAAATAGCGAACTTTTGATGGCTACGTGTACTTGCTCATGAAGGTACTGATGTTTGCTCGACAAGATAACATTGAAGAATAACTAGTTAAAAAATTTTGAATATTTTTTAAGGATAATGAGCTAAGAAAATTAAAAGGAATGCTTGAATGTACCCTGTTTAAATACAAGAGTGGACAATCATCGATAAGAAACTTCAATTTCATCGAATTTAAATAAACGCTTTTGCTAAATAAAAGATTTGCATCATTTGGGCTGCCACACACTGATCATTTAAGAATTATATCGTCCTTCTAATAATCTAAATATTTCTTCACGATCGAAATTGAATACGGTATATATTTTAGCATTTTACCATTTTCTGGAAAATTAATCAACTAATGATTAGAAAATATACCTGGAAATGAGGTCATTGATCAGCGGCTGCCATGAATTAACTGCTCTATTTTTTAATGTAAAGTTAAATTACGGGAAAATAAATCATTTTGATAATCATTGACACGAAGCAGGTACAAATAATTTATTTACATTTTCTGTATAATGAATATGCATAAACTAATTTGTTTGTGGAAATGAGTTGGAGTGCAAAATGACCCTAGCTGTCGATGCACTCATTAAAACCCCCAACCCAAATGAGTTGGATGGGATGGGAAGCTAAATGATTTAGTTCCGGATTCTGCAGACGATAAATCAATACTCGTGGGTGAAATGACGAGAAGCCATACGTTTTAGGCTGATTAGGATATTGAAGGTGCTTAGTCCAAGGGGGATAGTGTAAGGAGCAGATGAAAGAAAGGATGCGAAAGGCAATGAGCAAGGACGGGGAAAGACTATAAAGATTACTTCAATCTTAACGAAATGAGACGAGAGAGATTGAAGGAATGCACTTAAAGATTAGAATGCGTGAGAGCACACGTATTTTTTTCCTCATAACATCCTTTGAACACAGAGGCAACTTTTGCAACCTCGATTTTAAAGAGGGTAAAAGTATTAATGTGTACGCTTGTACAAGGTAAGATCGGAAATGTCTTTAGAAAGGATATCTAACGAATTGAATCAATAATAGAAAAGATTAGAGAAAAATGTGTAACATTGTTTTTCCACACAATAAGTAGACCTGATATGTGTAAGGTAGGAAACAAATTCATGGCGTTAAAAGCACGAGGGTTGTTCCATTAATAGTGACCATTAATTTTTTATTCACATAACTTGTGAAAAAGTTTAACTTTATCTTACATTGTTGGTTAGCTTCATGTATAATGTATATGAGGTGCATTTTTCATCGAATTCACCCTATTAAAAGTCGTTGCAATTTGAAACATGTTCACTTCGCCTACGGCAACAATAGGGAGTAACACGCGAGTAGCGACAAGCTGCATTGCAATTTTAATTTCTTATTTTTTTCATTTTTCTCTTTTGCTGCTAATATAATGCCACAAAATGCGTAATATTATAGACTGATTTTACCAATATCCCAACTTTAAGATGACTTAAAACGTTGAATTTGGGCACAAAATTAATATCAAATGAGGGTAGACCCAGAGCTGTAGTTACCTGCTCTAATTCAAATATGCATTAACACTTACAACACCAATCGTGAGAGAAGATCGTGGAATAATTTTAAGAATACTATGAGAAAATAGAAATTTCGATTGGATGCCACCCACACACCGGTACAGAAAATATGCACATGAGACGTGTCTACAAGGTGTGATCAAAGAAAGACCGGACTGATTTTACTCTGCGCAAACCGTTCAACAGATCTAAACGAGACACAGTGCGCCACCATATAGCGACACATCTGACCTCTAAAACGAGAGGTGTTGCGTTTGTTTTTGTTGAGTCGTTACGCAGCAGCAGCGGTACGTGTGTTAAACTGTTTGTCGCCGCGTGCAACGGCAGCTCTGAAGGAGCTAGAGGAACAGCGTGTGTACGTGAAATTTTGTTTCAAACTTGTCAAAAGTGCAACTGATACATTTGGAATGATTCAGCAAGCCTTAGGAAAGTCGAAGCCAGTGTTTTGAGTGGTACAGTCGTTTTTAATCGAGCAGAACCTCGACAGATGAAGATTCACGAGCGGGGCGGCCTTCGACAGACCCCAACCATGTCAAATTGGCGAACGATTTGGTGCGGGCAAATCGCAGTTTAACTATTAGGGAGATAGCCGAGGAAGTGAACATTAGTTTTGGATCCTGTGAGACAATTTTGACAGACATTTTGGGAGAGACACGCGTCGCATCAAAATTCGTCCCGCGGATGCTGACTGATTAACAGGACCAAAAACGTGTGGACGTTTGTCAGGAACTCCTCGATCGCGCCAATGCCGACCCAGAGCTTCTTAAAACCATGGTGACCGGTGACGAAACCTGGGTTTACGGTTATGATGTTGAGACAAAGGCCCAGTCTTCTCAGTGGAAAGGTCCTCATTCTCCGCGACCAAGGAAAGCTCGCATGTCCCGGTCCAATATGAAGGTCATGGTGGTGTGTTTCTTCGATTGGCAAGGGCTGATTCATTACGAATACGTCCCTCAAGGTCAAACCGTCAACAGAGATTTCGACTTAAAATTTATGAAGAGGCGAAGGGTCGCAGTAAGCCAAAAGAGGCCGGACATGTGGAGAAACAATGCATGGCTTTTCCACCACGATAACGCACCGGCTCACACGACGCTGATCGTGACTGAGTTTTTCGCCAGAACCGTAACTACCTTGATTCCGCAGCCACCCTACTCTCCAGAAGTGGCTCCATTAGACTTTTCTTTGTTTCCAAAGTTAAAATCAACCTTGAAAGGGCGCCGATTCAACTATGTTGCAGACAAATTTCAAGAAACTGTAATAGTAACTTTAACGGAGTCACCCGCTATGTGTGCATTATAATGCAACCATTTCAGAGACATTTTTAATTGCTTAAAGCACTCGGCCGGATATCGAGGGATCCGGGTTCGAATCCCGGTCAAGGCGAATGATTTTTACTCTCTGAAATGGTTGCATTATAATGCACACAGAGCGGGTGACTCCGTTAAAGTTACTATCACAGTTTCTTGAAATTTGTCTAAGGTATGAACAGCCTAAGTGTTTGAAATTGGCTTTATTAACATCGTGGACTGTGGCGCGTCGCGCACGACTACGAATGCCTGTGACATTGTATGTACGGTATTTCGTCATAACATCTTGTTCCTTTAAAGCCCCAAAATTTCAGAGTGTAAGAGGACGTCTCGGTAGCTTAATTGGTTAAAGCACTCGGCCGGATATCGAGGGATCCGGGTTCGAATCCCGGTCAAGGCGAATGATTTTTACTCTCTGAAATGGTTGCATTATGTTGCAGACATTAAAACTAATTGTACGGGGGACCTGAAGAGGCGGCTTACCAAGGCATGTACTTTGAGGGCGACAAGTTCAATTAAGCTATATCCGTCGAAATAAAAAAACGTTATAAAATCAGTCCTGTCTTTTTTTGATCACACCTTGTATGCGTCATGAGCTCCCAACACGAAACCCAACACGAAATCACTATTATTTCACAAAAATCAGTTTGAAGTGCGTTCCTCATCCTCTCTCTATAGTCCAAAATTAGACTCGTGTATTCTCATTATCTTCAATGCGAAGAATAAACTCCGTGGAAAGCACATTTAACCAAGTAGGCAGAGCCGATCTGAACATGATTCAGCTTTTAACGCCAACCCCTGACGCCTAAACTGAGATCAAATCAATGAAATTCGTATCGCACATACGTTACATACAACTCGAACACTTTAGGATGAAATTAAATCTTTTCACATTAAACTATTTTCTTAAAAAAATTAACAATCACTCTTTGTTGAAAAACCCTAGTAGAGGTTAACAACAAGGTGGGCAGGTTATGATGGTTTGGTTTAATGAGAACATGCGGAATTCACTTGGGTGAGGAGATAACTGAGTATGCGAACTTCGCATCTCACGGTTTGTTGAAACTTGCAAACGGTTTCTGCCGTCATCAGGTCCTCGATGTCGGCTAGCCTGGGACCGGCTGAATATAAAATATAAAATACGCTCCTTTAACATACATCCCATTAAGTAAAACCGTCTTCTTTCTATGGAACTGAAAACACTTCTTTCAAGAATAAGTGTGCTTCTATGTACGAGCAACAAGGATCAAGAAGTCTACCTCAAATGGTTGGGTAAATGAAAGCATAAAAAGTAAGGAATATATTGAAAAACTTGAATCCATTCAAGACCTCCCATTGTCTGATATCAAAATGAAATAACTTATTTAACGGGACCGAATGGATCACATTCGTTTATCGCGCAAAATCCAGATTAGGAGAGACGATGCTCCACCGAAAACAAGTAAGCGGCTAAGCTGGGGCTTCACCGCCGCATTAATTGAATCAAATTCATTCAATCAAACGATCAATGTAACGGCTTTTACGAGCTATATTCATAACTAGGTCAACAAACTTAACATTTCTATCCTAATTCGGATAAAATATTGCTTGCTGAGTTTTATAAAAAGTTGAACATTTACGAAATAAACCAATGGTTTTTTTTAATAAATAGTCATATTGTTGGTTGACGTATAGAATGCAGTCACTCTTTGCGTGTACACGAACGTTAACCAGTAATATCAAAGATGAAGGTAATTATTTTTTAAAGATTAATATAGTAGTGCCTAAATTAGCAAATCAAAGTAATATTTACATAAGAACACTGGCTGTTTTTAAGCATCACGGTACAATATAAATAAACAGCTGGAATTATCAAACAAAAGACACATATTTTTTCTTAACATTGCTGAATGCCTGACCGCTTTTAATTTTCTAATTATGTTTTTTTTCATAATTTTATTTTTTCAAAGATAACACGCCTTTATTATTGAATGTTCGGTATAAAAGGGGCATTATAAAAAATTAACGATGAAGAAATAATAAATTGTTGAAGATAAATGTTCAAAGCTTCATAAAATTGTACGGATAATCTGTATGTTAGAAGTGTTCAAGACCCAAATGGTCAAAGTAGTAGTGAGGTTAGGTGAAGAATTGCCCTAGGCAAGGGCGCTTTCTCAAGGAGGAGGGAACTGATGACGGGGACGTTGGCTAAGGATGTTAAGAAAGGGCTCGTGATTACTTTGGCACGGAGCGAAGCTATGTACGGCGCGGAAACCTGGTCTCTAAAGCAGGTTGATAGAAGTAGATTGGAGGTTTTTGAAATGTGAAATGGACCGAAATGAAAAAAATGAGGAAGTACTAGGGATGGTGGGCGAGGAGAGGGGTTTGTTGGGAGAAATCCTGGATGAAGGGCAGATTGATCGACAGTGGGATGTTGAAGATTGTAATAGAGGGGAGAATGTCGGGCAAACGAGGAAAGGGCAGGAATAGGATAATAATAAGGAAATATACAGAGATGAAGAGGGACTTACTGCAGCGTCCGATGTCATGTCACGTTTTTGGCTATGAGAGGGAAGAATGGTATTTTTTACTATTTTTTATGTAGTACCCATCCAAAACCTACCGTGACGGCTAAAATACCTATAATAATAATAATAATATAGTCCATGCATATGTGATATTAATATTTGAGTAAGTAGTGAGTTTAGATAGTTTTCTTCAATGCTGACTTTTAATAAGCCTAAGATGCGATGACCCAAATAATGCAGCAATACAAGAAATCTCAGTAATAATCGAACTTAAAGTAAAATTTTTACTGAAAATGAGAAACTTTTTATGTTTATTTTCCACAGTTACAAACAATAAATTTTTTCCCTTGAAAGCTCCGACTACCTTCAAAATATTTTCAATGCAACTTAAATGACACCCGTGTGTTCTTCATCTTCTTTTTTGTTATGAAGCTATGTACACGGTTTGCACAAAGTGATATCTGGAAAGATCCATGGCTGACGCGAAGAGATCATCGGTATTGAAGACAACCAAGTCACATTTCCAGAAACATTTCATGGCAATGACTCCGTGTCAACTCCAAGTTTCTCCAGGGGTTTAGCGTTGACCTTCTTTCGTGAATGCCTCATTGCATATACCACTATTTATTTGCTTACTTTTTTATTATTTTCACGATAAATAATTCAGGTGAACCCAGGCGTGTATTACTATGACGAACTGCCAAGTTGAAACTTCAAGACCAATTATCTTCTTCATGGAAAAGAAACTGTCCTTAAAAAACATAATAAAAAATAAAAGTAATAACCAGGTATTTATCGCAGCTCATTCCGATCCGATGGGTACCATGTTCGAAGGCAGAGGCACACTCAGCATTCGGTATTAATGCCATTGTTATGAAACGTAACCTTTCTCTCGGAGCAAAATTCTTATTCAAACACTGAGCTCCTCTAATTCATGTTATAACTGGATTCCAATATGAGTAAAACTTGTACCGTAACGGTTTATTCCTTCAGAAAAATATAAAAAAATGCAAATTGAAAACGACACCTGAGCAATTGCTTCATGCTTGGCGTCTCATGGAAAATCACAGTAGTGCAAATTTTACGCCTCTTGCATTCCCTGGGCATTTATTTGTCAGTTCAAATCACGTCGCGGGAACTGCTTTCTCACCTGCGACGTAAAATCTTAAGACAACAAAATGCATTAATGCAATCGAAAATCATTCAACTACTTGAGTTTTTCAAACTGATGAATATCCTTTCCCAATCAAGTGTTCCTTCTTTCCTAGTAATCATCAATGCGCAATCGTCCACCTTCTTCTGAATGAAGGTTGCGCTGTAATGATTAGATCCGAAATTTTCAAATAGCGATAGAGCGCTTTGAATGCTTTTCAGTGGACGGCGCCAATTAAACGCGATGAAATATGTGATTACTGCTCGTACGAATATTGTAGCATTTCGGTGAGATTTTGGTATTTTTCTTAACCGTAAAGGACATAAGGACACAGCAGCAAAACAAAGGCTCAATTATTTTCCAAAATATTTGGATAATTGGCCATGAAAACCCCAGGGTTGTCTCCTGGGCAAGCTATCTGAAATTCCAATGATAAGATTCTCTTCACCAAGTGATTTCATTAATGCCAAATTATACCCAGCACAAGGCCCTGCCATTAAATAAGAGAATTTCGATCGCCTTTCCGCATAGTTCAGGGTGTGCCCCTACCCTCACCTATTACAAACCAAGCTTCGATATGATTGCTGTAGTGGAATGCCCGGTTAAACAGAACGCCTTAAAAACAAAGGAAGAACAACACAAGTTCAGGTCACTTTTCACTTCCGAAATGGGTCATGGGGAGTGACAGGATTTCCTTGCACGTGCTTGCATGAAGTATTAGTATTTTCAGATATCCTATTGGTAATGTACGCGGTCAGTGCAATAAATACGCAAACTGGTGCAATATGGCGCCCATGCCGCGGACTCACTAGCAGCGCTAGTTGCCTGAGACCCAATGAGCCGTTTGTGCTTGGCGAATCGTCAAGTGGTGCATATGGTGCTAATTATGTTAGTTTCCGTTGTCCTTGTTTTTACTCTTTGTCGAAAAAAGAAATTGACGGAATCGCGGAGCAAAGAATCAACATAAAATGTTTTGGTGAATTGCGGTAAAAGTTATAAAGAAATTACTGGAAATGTTGACAGCTGTTTACGGTGATAATTCTCTGAGGAAATATAATTCGTTTTCCAGTGGATTGAGCGTTTTAAATATGGCTAACAAGACGCCACGGATGATGCAAGGCCGGGACGACCTTCAACCACCTTTGTTGACGACAACATTGATCGTGTGCGGGACCCTTGTCCTTACCGATCGTCGAAAAACTGTCCGAACGAGAGCTGATGAACTGAATTTAGGAAAATAAACAGTTAAAACTATTTTAACCGAACATGATGGATGGATCCTTCACCATTACAATGCACCTGCACATTCAACATTGATTGTTCGCCAGATTCTGGAAAAAAATTCAATCACCATCCTTGATCATCCTCCTTATTCGTCAGATCTCGTCCCCTGCGACTTTTTCCTATTCCCCAAATGCAAAAATATGACTATGGGACATCACTGGGAAGATATGGACCCAATAAAGCAAGAAACGGCAAAAAACTAAAAAGGCTAACTGCCGAGGACTTCCAAGGGTGCTTTAAAGAGTGGAAAAGAATATGGAATAAGTGAATAGCAACGAATGGAGAGTACTTTGAAGGGGACAAAATCGATGTGGACTAAATTTTGCAAAATAAAGTTTTTATGGCCTCAGTTCGCGAATTCATTGGATAGACTTCGCCTTCCTCCTTTTACCAAATCCTTCAGTATTTCCGTAAAGATATTATTAATTTCATATGTTTTCTTCAATTTCACGTTCTTTTATATATTTTCTATCTTGTAGTTAAATATCTTTGGCTCTAAGCTATCATTTTCGGCATCATATTCATGTTCAATAATCAAATTGTCTTTATCGCATACTTCGTCAATGTAATCCACCCATATTTTTGTAACCCCCTCTATTCGATTAACATTCAAATCGTTGCTTCTCTAATAGACTAGAAAGTATGCCCTTTTTCAGTCCTGTCTTTTCACCTCACTGTTTATCGCATGCCCATTTTGAACAGTAGTTGTACATTCTCTGATCTGAATATAATGCATATAAAGTACAGCAGATCCGGAGTCATAAAACTTATGATCCTGCAACAAAACATCGGTACAAAAGTTTTGAAAGGCATTCAATTGTGAAAGGAATACGCTTTAATACCAATGTGACATTTATCTGGGGAAAACCTTTTGCGGGCAACGCCAAGCGGGCCTCATGGCTGGACGATGACCTCAGTTCACTTTTCCAGTGGGAATTTCCGTTATCCGGTTATATTTTGCCAAAAGAGTGCTTAGATTCACTACGTATTGGTGAGAAAGACACTTTGCTATTTTACATCTCAAGACATGCAAATCATTCATTTAAAAAATTCTTTTCTTAATAAAACGATTTTTGATTGGAACTGTTTACCTGCAAAACTATTCGAGCTCTTTCCTAACAGGGTAAATACTTTTAAGTAAAGATGTAAACAATTTATGTAATAATTTAATTGATATATTGTGTAAGGTTTATGTAACAGCTTAATTTTTTATTCTTTTTTCTTGTTGATTGGGAAACTGATGTTCATGAGATGGGGATTTACTTTTCTTTTTGTGTTACAGGTTGGTGTTTGGAAGTTTCCTTTAAGTGTATTTTTTTCTCACTGATTTTATTTATTATCTTTTGTGACATTGATTGGATTTGAGACGTCTTGTTATTTTTCCAAGGCAAGTTTGATTGCAATACTTGGGACTTATGTGCCGCCTGACATTGTCTATCTACACATGTGAGTTTTAATAATGATAATAATAATACCTGTTCCAATTTCCCCAAGTTTTAGGGATGAATTTATAATTCCACTTCATCAGATTGGAGATAAATTACTTCTCTCCGTCTGATAAAGGCGAAATAACTGCCAAACGTCAAATCATTTACTTGCATTATGGACCCAAACTTTGGAAATGGAAATTAATATTCAAATTAATACAAGGGTGGTCTGAATAGTTTCCGACCTAACAAAGATACAAGACGTTTTTTCTGAAATGAGTTTTTCTGAATGACCACCCACGCATAAAGCTTTTAGTAGAGCGAGTTTATGAATAATATTGGTGCCATTGTATTACAATTAAATTTAAAAAATTATAAATGAAATGCACTAAACAAAAACTTTACGAACACAGTTTTTTATAAAAAAAGTGAGTTGTAATGTATTTCATATTCCTGAAATGAAAATATATAATTTACGATTCACTGAAGAAAATAACAATAAGTATTTCTAATTCCGATTGTGCACACTTTATCAAACTTATTTTGTCCTCAACCTTTGAACAAATCAAATTTTTTGCATCACCAATTGTCAAATGCTTCAATATTTAAGACCATTGCGTCCATTCATTACTGAATCTCCATTGAAAATCTATTTCAGGAATGGACCTCTGGAATGGTTTCTATTTAAACACCAATAGGAATAATCCTTGAATTCAAGTTCATCTCAATAAGAATATGCCATGGCTCAGGTTGCATTATGTTCCTCCTTGGTTAACAAGAAATTACAAAAGCATATTAACCATCATTTCAAGCAGTTTCTGAAGAAAAGAAATAAAATTAAAAAAGAGTGTGCTTCGCAGAACTAAATAAATACCTTCGAGTTCTAATTAAGAAAATTATATTCTCTATTCAATAGCTATTAAATGCGCTCAAGGATTTTTATTAAGGAGAATAAATAATTGAACAGGTTGCAGGGAGCACCTGTTAGGACGTCTCAGTCACTGGACGGAGTCCTGGTTCCCCGTCCTCAATTCTAAGAAATCCGTTGGGGGTCGCGAATGCACCGCTCTTGAAAAATCTGCGGCCCACGGATCGATGGCATAAATGCAGAACGACATTCAGCAATGTCGGCCTCGACCCGTGCCTGTTGACATTCGGATGAATGTCACCGTGCAAGAGAACCGGAATTGCATCGCGCAATTTTTCGCACGCCACGTCATCTGAAATGCTCTCGCCACGAATTGTGTCTTCGTTAGCCACTCATTACGTCGTCGCTCTAAACATTACATTGTGAATGGATTGCAATTTTTTACATGACGAACGCCAACTGTTTGACGGCATGGGAACAGCCAATTCTACTTTAACAAAACCCAAATCATTAATCCTTAAATAAATAAGCACTAAGATGAATGCTTAGAAACATTAAATAGGATGGACATTATGAATACAAAATCCTGACCTTCCGCGTTTTCTCTCCCCCTTATTTCAACGCAATCGTTTTTCCAGAGAGATGTCGCAGGGAAATGATGCGAAAATTTACAATTGTCCGTATCCTAAGTTCATGCGCCCATTTAAAGATCCATTAATCAACAGCCCGTGACTCAACGCAACGGATAGATCACAGTTTGAATTTACGATCCCATTAACACAATCTAGCGAAATTAGAAATGATTTCACATAGTTTTTGACCTTAAAACTCGGCGACCGCATTGAATCATATCCGGAGCAGCTGTATGAAAGTAATAGGAGGCCATGGCGTGTGCAAAAACGGGACACAAGAGTCGAACTAGAGCAAGGTGTGTTGAGAGAATTTAGCGACGATTACCATGCCAACACGATCGACGAACAAAGGAAACTGGGTCCCCGTTGTGGCGTTTCGACAGACTCGCCCCCTACTGCTGGACTACTAGTGCCATATTAACTCACGCACATTTCGGACCAGAAGGGATGAAAACTGGAAAATGAAGTGTGAGCAAAATTTCTGCGAGGAATTGTTATTATCCAGATAAATTGGAGAAGAACTGTTACTTGAGTACATTTCTTGAGGGCACACAATGGTCTCTCTGGTATGACGTCGCCTCGGGAGCCATGCCGTGGAATTCTAACAGGGAAAAAACTCAGAACTCGTTAACTCGGACTGGACTACCGTCTTGGATTCATTGATTTCCACTCGTTCGCTCTTCAATCCCCGCGCACTCAAATGCCTCCCAATCTACTCGCCGATCTAAGAAAAGAGTAACACCTGGGAACGCCCCACGCTGAGCCAAGGTCACTGATTTTCATGTGCAAGGGGGAAAAACCCAGTCATACTCCAGTGTAAAGCAAATGGTCACAACATGCCTCGGGATTTGGAAAGACGGCACTCAATCGATGGTGCATGTGAAATGGTGGGAGGGGAGGTGGGGGGGGGGGAATGGGATCAGAGAGAACGACGCGCACCACGGTGGTGCACCCGTGGTGTCGTACGCACAAAAGTTTTCTGTGGCTCGCAACAAGATGGGCGCCCGAGGGAGTCAGTGTCAAGGCCTCCCGAGGCGCACATTCCTCCGGTAAACTGCTATTACTCGGCCTCGGAAAGAGGCGATAAAAAGAGAAGGGGCGGCGAGGAGGGAAAGGTGCCACGCCCATTGCCCCCGGGCACCACGATTGACGGTCGCCTTCACCGGCGCTCAAAAGCAAAACTGGCGACTTGGGGAGACGGACATCCGGCGAGAACACCAAGGGGAGGGGGGGGGGGGCAGGGCCCCGGGTGAGAATCGGTTTGGAACCGTATGATATTATTATGCCTTCGCGTAAAAGAGACCCAGGGGGGGGGGCGTGAAGGGTGGTTGCCGAGGGGCTATGCCCGGCAGAGGATATTATCAGGGGTGGTTCTTTTTTAATTTTGGGGGCGGGATGGAGGGGGATTGGGTGGAGCGATGGAAGGGGTGGATTCGCGAAAAGAAAGCGAGAGGTGGATGAACGGGAGGAGAGAGCAATCGCGCCCCCCTCACTCCGACGGGAGACGGATGAACCACGGCCGACCGCCCACGAGCGTAAAAAATATTTTATATTATTATTCTCTCGTAAATTAGCCATCAGAGAATTTGATCTGCGGGGAAACTGGGAGAAAAAAAGCTGCGTCTTTATTCTCGTTGTACTGGGAGGTATGTAGGGGTTTTTTCTTCAATCTCTTCGCTCGCTTGCGCTTTCATTTACCTTCATATGCCCTTTGGAGAACACATTCCATTGATGGGAGCATTCCGTGCAAGTGGAATGGATAAACGCGCAGTACTTAATACTTAAATATTCTTAAGTAAATGTGGGAGGAATTGGAAATATTTCGTACGCTAATTGATTCGAGTGATTATTGAATGAAATGAATCGAATATTTTCGTACTGCAAATCGAATCAATCAGCATATTCACGAATCGAATGTAATCTCGAAACTTTGATTTTTAATGTTTTACGTTAGAATGACGAGTAAGCCTTTCCACCACAGCCGTCAAACCACAGTTGTCAACCCAAAAGTGGGTTTAATAGGTGAGGGTATGGTCCACCCAGTGACAAGCACAATGGTATGTGAATTTCACACATCAGGGTAATAAGGGGGGGGGGACAGTTGCATTTCCTGTCCCGCTCATAGTTTCCCAGGGCATACGCCAAAAAACGACACAACTTGGGTGAAGTCGATTGTGCCCAGAGGTGTCCCCGGGAATCAATACCGGGACCTCCTGTTCCAACGCTCTATTCACAGGGCTACCACGTCCCTCTAGTGTTCAACTGTTACGTAAAATTCGTTGTTATTCCCAATGTACGTAATTCTTTTATGCGATTCGGTTATAACTGAATCGTGATACAACTATTAAAAATCTCTGTTTGAAACTGCGATTGCTGTTGACGTTCCTGCGCGTCCCGCTGGCCGGATCCGTTCTCTCGCGCTACTATCAACCGACAGGCAACCAATAACTGACTAAGAAATATGGTCAAAATCCAAGAAACTGCGGGGGATGCCGCAACAGCGACTTTCAAAGGAGTCATCCGCTAAGTGTGCATTACAATGCAACAAATTCAGAGTGTAAAAATCCTTCGCCTTGACCAGGATTCGAACCCGGATCCCTCGGTGTCCGGGCGAGTGCTTTAGCCAGTAAGTTATCGAGGAGTCCAAGGAATATGTTTTTTTATGAAAATCGTTTCATGATATTCTTTCGTCTGGCATGCAAGCGGAAAAGGAGAAAGTAATTAATTGCCAGAACATTAAATGGACTGGATTAAATGGTCACGGTCAACATTAAATGGTCCGGATAAACCGGACCGAATGGATGGATTAAATGGATAAATATTTTTGGATATTGCAGCTAAAGGTTACTTTATGCAAAATTGGTGAATTGGAATTAAAAATTTTCATTAACTATCTCAAATTTTCAAACTATTTGTCCGTGCTGATTATTTTAGGATATATAAAATTTAATCGCGTGTGCCGCGCGGAATTTGAACTATATTTCAAAATGTTAGAGAAATCGGATTGCAAATTCACAGTTATAAGCTTCTCTGCTGAGACTACCCGAAAGTGCGTCACAACTTATAAAGGCGTCGTAAATGCCCACTTTCATTTTACTCCGGCATAAATGGTGATGATGAAAAATTCATCTACCCAAGAATTAATATGTCACAGATGTAACGCACACAGATTGATACAAATACTCATTCTTTCCCCGAACAATCAGGAATCATAAAGTAAGAAACCAAAGTCACTTAAGAAATATTTAAAAACATTTAATTTACAAGTCGGAACAAAATTAAACATTGCCAACACATCAGGCATATTTGTTGGTGCATGTGTATTTTAGCTGGTAGTTTGAGTGTTTGCTTGTGTGTGTGGAGTGTAAGGGTTTTTGCGTGAATATATACCATGTTTTGTTTGTGGACTATGAATTTGAGCCTGTTGCATAAGTTTTTTTCTTAATTATGGGTGGTGCCCTAACATCCCTCGCCACACGCCCTTGCGGTGGCTTGCGGGGTATGATGTAGATGTAGTTGAACACATTCTCGGGAGGCAAACATAATTTAATGAGCATTTGGGAGGCACAAGCTGCGCTGGGGGAACTTAGGACTTTCTCCACGACGTATGAACCGGATGCACCAAATGAACACTCTCACTTCCCACGAAGACTAATGCCAGCTAAAAAAATGCACATTTTTAGCAACATGGTGAAGTATTTTCAAAAGTGGCGTTGGAGAGGAACCTCTGGAACGCAAGACGCAAATCCCATGCATTCTGCGTCGAGATATTTTACCAAAGACAGTTGAAAAATATTTCCTGGCCCTGTATGTCAGACCAGGTATTAATGGTGACTTACAGCGAGTACTAAGCGATGATTCTAATTGCCTGAATTGTAGGTTACCGGTTCTAAATAAAATTGGTCCATTTAATAAACTGTAACTGATCAATCTACTGAAGAATAAAATTTATTGAATTATTTTTTACTAATATTAATTGAACTGTGGGATAAGTGAGGTGCAAAATGTCCTTATTCGGCGATGAACCCGTAACCTAGTTCCAATGCTGAAACAAATACGGAGGAGAACAATTGAATAGGGAGGCCACGTATGAATTACGAGAAGCGAGTGACGTAAGATGTTAGTGCAAGGGAACTGTGAATAAACGATACAAACATATTTACCAATGAATAAAGCATAGTGATGACCGCTACAGTCATTAATGTCAAGGGAGAATCACAGAAAACAATTAATCGAAGGTAATACAATTTGTCTTGATTTTCAGCGGTACACAACTTTATAACACGCTCAACAAAATAAAAGTCAATAACAAACGCATCGAAATCTTATTTACTCCCATATACCAAATAATGTTAGTTTCTGGAATTCTTTTTGGTCTCTGAATGTTTGGAAGTATTTTTTCTCCATCAATTTGTATTCGCATATGATATTTGGATAGCTAGAACATTAAAAAAGACTCTCTCAGTGGTTTTTTTTTAGGTTTTATTTCCGTTCAACTTGAGTGAGGACAACATATACCAATCGTCTGCAAATAGAAGAGACGTTCGGGTCCAGATATGGCGTACGGACTATAGGAAGGCACGAGCCCGACATTAAGAGAGACGACATTTAAGTACATGAAAATGCCACTGACATCGACTGATTTTTGGGAAAGATTGATTTTAGACCTCCCTTCCCTCTTTATCACCCTCCCTTGGAGATCCAAGGAAGGGTGATATCGCGTGAAAACGGTTACGAAATGCCACTTCAATGAAATATCGTAATGGAACTTGGGTTGAACATTGCACAGGCCTAACCCGGAGAGAGAGAGAGAGATTCGCTCGTGCCGTATCTGTTACACACGTAGGAGTGGGCGAAAAAAAAATCGTCGTCGGCAGTCATGCGCGTCACCTGGTGAGGCCAGGCGAGGAGTCCCCCGTTCGTGTCTTGGAAGATGGAAGGAAGGAAGTACCTCGCTAATTACCCCTTTGCCGACATCGCGCCTTGGCGTCGGTCGTGTGCGCGTTGTGCAAGATAAAGCGGCTGCATTAATCAAGGCAACTCGTGCTGGCGACCGGTGGTGCTGGGGGTCGGTGGGGAGAGGGTGGGCGGAGGGGAGAAGACGCATCCCGAGGAGTAGGAGGGAGGGGAAACGACGGAAGAGCATCCTGCCTGGGCAAGACTGGCGTGGAGAGAGCACACACACAGTGAGACGGATTCCAACTTAGCATACAAATCACTCTCGTTATGAATCATACTTCAACCATCATTCCTAGCATCACTAATAAGGATATAAACTTCGGGATTAAGTGGAAAGTTAAGTGATTCCCCATTTACTTTGACGCCGCACAATTAATTCAGTTAAGAATTAAAAAGGATAATGAGTGACATCCGAGGGAATGAATCATTCGTCCGCAGGCAATATTTATGCCTTGGACTTGATTTTTGTTAGTCATAAAAACTTGTAGCTTTCAGCGGTTAGGTTTAACAAGAAAGACAAGGTATTGATACGACGGTGATGGAAAAGACGAAGTTTCGACATCTCCACTTGAGAATTCTTCCCTTGCTTTGCCCGCGGAGAAGAGATGTGCCGCCTGATCAAACACATCTGGTTTACGAATATTTTCCTTTCAATAACGAGCATTTCAATCGAAATTAGGAATGGTTTTCTTGTTTGAGATACTCTGCTCTTCTTTCATTTTTATGCCAAATCTAATACAAAGTTGCAAAATACGTATAAATAGTTTTGCATATAGTCATGTCGAATTATTTTCAAGGAGCGGCTCAGTTTTAACATGTTCTGATTTTTTTCAATTGAGGGCGCACGATAAGCGCGTACTAACTGCGCGTTCCCTTTCCCTAAGAAATGGATTATGGACATAAGGACGATGGAAACCCCCTCTGGCTACAACTTCAACCGATGGCGATTTTCTTATGATGATATGATGAAAATTAAGTTGGTCTAACACATAGTTGGCATTTTAATATTATATATGGCAGGCTTTACATAATATAAAAACAAAATTAGATAAATAGCATAATGATATTCATTAATGGGGTTAAAATTACTATTTAAAAATTGGGAACACTTGCGAGACAAGTTAAACTATTCAAAATTATCTATACGAAAAGTATTTTGATGCACTGCATTCTTGGAATAAAAGTATGGATGAAATCGGTGCGAAAAACTAGGAAAAAATAAATTCAAGTAAAAAAATAAAGATATTTTTCATCTCGCGCACGACATTGAAAATAGTCGAGAATGATTGTTTCGCCTAAATCACGAATTCGTTGGACTTCTCAACAGAAAGATATTGAAAGGTAAAATCGATGATTAAAAATTAATTCACCATTAATTTATGTATTTTATGTGTGACTTCTAATAACTGATCACAGTATTTCACTGGAAGCTCATCGTCAGCTGAAGCAATATTAACAACATGAAAACGTGGAAAGATTTAAAGGGTGAAAACCATCATCAAATTCGGGGCGACGTACATCTGCGCTCGAATGGGGCAAGCAGCCTTAGAATGCCATTCTCGTCACGAAGTAAGACTTTTATGTAGATAGCTCCAATGCATTATGAGGTAATGCTCCCGACCTTCAAGAAAACGGCTTTCAGTGCTCTCCGTTCGCACGACAGGCCATGAAAGTTTCGTCTCCCAAGTAGCTCTTGCAGTATACTAGTTTCACTGCAAGAATTCATCGTTAATTAATAAAGTAATTTTATTAACTCATTAATTCCTACTAATAAATACGGGCCTCAAAAGTCGGCTGCGATAAGAAATAAGTGATAAAGCAGTGAAATACGCCTCAAAAGATACGAATAAACTTTATTACTCTTATAAAATGATGAAAACAGCTAACAATTGACCTTTAATGAAAGTTATTACATAATGTACGTGGATAGAGAACTTCCATCCTATTAAAATTTAAGAACAGATTCGGAACTAACAAGGATGTTGGCTTTTGAAAAAAATATTTACTTTCATCCTTACCGCAGTATTGCAACTAATCCCGGTAAGAAACCGGGTGAAGGTTGAAGAGAACTTGATTTAATCATTCTCTGCTAATGAGGTTTGGTATAAGAATAGCAACCATTTGAAGATAAGTCCTGATGCCTCTAATTAAGCTTCCGAATGGACGAAAGTCACGAAAACGATGCACAAAGAATGTTAATTTCAGATTGGATAGGTATACGAGTAGATTATCTGAATCTCGTATAGTACTGAAACATTTTAAACAAATTCTCAGCAAAAATACATAATCATCTTTACTTAGGAGTCATCAGAGCGACCTCATAAATATTTAATGCAGAGACTCTTAGGATATTATATGATTATGGGTGATTTCACCACACAGAACCACATAAAAACATATAAATAAGAACTAGCTGCAAACACTGCAAAGGATACTGGGATTTTAAAATATTGCAAGGAGAAATCTTTGTACAACAATAGGGAAGGCCAAAATGAAATTAGTTAAAGGGTCTGACAGGAACCTTATCGAACACCTGGACGGGATCACTCCTAGAACGATCAGTCCGGAAAGCGTTGAATTGGGATGGGGGTACGGTGAAAATTTGGGGCGAACAGAATCCGATTGAGGCTTCTATATTGAGAAAAAATACGCTAAATCCTTTAATGCACTGGTTTCCGTAAATAAGATGTAACTGGGAAGTTAAGAAATCTTAAAGAAGTCATTCGCTCTTTCCCGGGTCGTGTGATTCATTGAGGAAAAACTTTTGAATGATTTAATGTCTTGCAAATCTTGCAATAACACTCGAATGTTAAATTGGCAACAGATAATTTTAAACTATCCAATTAACATCTGCTGTCATTTTAGCAGAACTGTAAATGATAACTGAGAGAAGATATTTGGGAAAAATTAAAAAAAAAAGATACATATGAATTAAAAATAGTGATCTCACGCATTAAAGTATGACAAAATCACAAAATTTCTTCATATTTCCATTTAATGGTTTACTTGCGTGGAAGTGAATCCCTATAAATCTTGAGGAATTCTCTCTTCCGTTGGCACGTGCATCATCCACCCAGCAAACGTCTTCGTGCCCTCCAAGGAGTTCAAAATTGCTATTCACTGCGACGACTCTGCTTAGGTTCTCCAATTTATTTTTTTCGGCCGTTTATTTGCTCAAATACAAGTGAAGCATTTCTGCAACAGTTTTTGCCACATCTCTCCAAAGCAAGTGCCGGATTAAGAGATATCATTAAACAGTTTTAAAAAGTAAAGTTATTCTTATGACTGCGTCGTTAATTATACGCATGCGTGCAAATGAATATTATGATAATACTGATAGACTTCCGTTTAAGGTAGGTTTCGGATGAACACAGGCTGAACATCGACACGTTATATTTCTTGGATTAATTTAGCAATTCTCAACCGGACACCATAAAACTACATTCAATTATTCTTCAATTTGGCATACTTGAAAACAAGTGCGCACCTGAACTGGCGATTTGAATATTTATAGTGTCACCACTCAGACTAAAACCACTTGATTTTTTAGATTTATGATGATTATAATTTTAGATAGATGATTATAATTTTAGAATTTGGAAGGATTAAGATCGAACCGTCGATTTAATGAACATCAATCGGATGGCGAGAGAGATGAACTGCCGTTCGAAAAATCGAATCCGCAATCGATTGTGAACTGGCAAATGATTGCGTGCATATACATGCTATACTTCAACCTCCAGAGTAGACTTGCGGACACGAGTCGACCGACTCCTCTTTGGCCTGATTTGCGGAGTAAAATTTGTTCGTCCGACTCAACTCACCGCAGCGAGAACACATTATGCGACGAACCTTTTCGCCCACCCCGTGGGTACTATGACCCCCCCCCCACTCACCATCTCTCGGGCGCATTTTCGATTATCTCGCTGAGGCATTACGTCTTCGCCCCGTGGCCTCCCTCCCCCCCGTTCTTCAACCCCCACGCCTTTGCTCTCTACCCCCCTCCACCCACCCACCCACTCCAGCGAGAGGCACGCGCTACAAGTGTTGGCCGGGGGGAGGGGGACCGGGAGGGAGTGCCTGACGGCTCCAACAGCTTCTGAGCTCCGGGAGAAGGAGGGAGAGCGGGGGTGGGCGAGGGTGTGGTGGAGGGGAAAACGAAGATGGTGCCGTGAAAGCCAGGGGCGGGCGATGGCGAGCCTCCACGATCCGAGTAGGTTTTTACGCTCGATATTTTTTTAATGTTCAAGGTGATCCGAGTAAAATAGACGAAGGTCAAAACGATTTCATCGCAATGAAAATCTTCCAGTATCCCTTAATCACCACCCCTACGACACTTCTCTACTTGACATTCCAGCGCAAACTATCAATTTTTCCACGTGGTTTCGACGTCCAATGCATTAATTGACCTTTGCTCCACATCACACCCACACATCTGCTCTCCCCAAGTTAAACGGAAGGGAATCAGAAGTGGGAAACTATAAAAGTTAAAAACACTACATGTATTTTGTTTGCGTATCATTTGCTGTAATTACTCAATCCAATACTGGCATTGTGTTTTTCTCACATCAAGTGTTATAGTTACGACTATGACTTTGACCTTCGAACGTGAAACAGAGTAATCACCTTCCTAAGCTGTGATTAATAAAATAACTTCCACTCCTCTGCCCGCTGAAACAAAGGCGAGTGTTCTGCCGCCACTCTGTAGCCCGTGCCTTTATTTTATAAATAATCGTATCGATGGCCACAAAGACAAGTGAAAACATTTACTCGTATCCTCCTTCAATTTAGAAGGATAGTAAATGTTTCTGTTTCTAATATGCCAACTGGAAGGGAGTGATATAGTTCAAGGGTAATTATGTTAAAGAGACTCGACTAGATCCCTACGTACGTTGAATGAAAAGCCTGAATCCGGGCCCGGACCACGAATGGCTGCCACAACAGAATAATTTTAACTCCATCGTATTGTTAATTGCGATGGACGACTGATAAACAGACATGGAATAGAGCCAGATACGGAGTCGTGTTGGTGCAGTTGCAGATTAATCACTTCGCACTCGTAGGGCCCAGGTTCGAGTTCTGGCGTTGGTAGGATTTATCGGCAGCATTCCGATCCCTAATTGAGATGCCGTGGGGAGAGCAGCTCCGAAAAAATCCCTATATCCTAAAATCTCTAAATCCCTAGCCCTAAATCTCCTATATCCTACTCCTAAAATCATATATGTATTTTATATATATATAAAATACATATATAAATATATATATAGCCGGTCGCGGTGGTCCAGCGGGTAGAGCGTTGGACTGCTGACCAGAGGGTCCCGGGTTCGATTCCAGGGCAAGGCACTTTGGGCATCTGCAGCTCCACCCAAGCTAGTTGATTTTTCGGGTACCAGATCTTCCTGGGAAACCATAATCGGCACAGGGAAAGGAACTGGCCCCCCTACCCTGATGTGTGAATATTCACACGCCGTCCGGCTTGGTACATGGGTGAGCTCTACCATCACCTACTAAACCGACCTTCGGGTTGATTACTGTGTTTATGGTTTATATATATATATATATATATATATAAACCATAAACAATATATATATATATATATATATATATGTGACGGCCGTGCCGTCGAAACGTAAATATCCAATGTAAGTGTCCTTCTTTTATGTTTCTATGTGTGTGGTGTTTGTTGTCTTAGTGTTTGTGTGTTTATATATATATATATATATGCGGGTCGCGGTGGTCTAGTGGGTAGAGCGTTGGACTACTGACCGGAGGGTCCCGGGTTCGATTCCAGGGCAAGGCACTTTGGGCACCTGCAGCTCCACCCAAGCTAGTTGATTTTTCGGGTACCAGATCTTCCTGGGAAACCATAACCGGCACAGGGAAATGAACTGGCCCCCCTACCCTGATGTGTGAATATTCACACGCAGTCGGGCTTGGTACATGGGTGAGCTCTACCATCACCTACTAAACCGACCTTCGGGTTGATTACTGTATTTATGGTATGTGTGTATGTATATATATATATATATAATTACAATGAGGAAGTGCTGGAGATGGTGGGCGAGGAGAGGGGTTTGTTGAGAGAAATCCTATGGAGGCAGGAAAAATGGATGAAAGGCATATTGAGCGGTAGTGGAATGTTGAAGAATATAATAGAGGGGAGATTGTTAGGCAAGCGAGGAAAGGGCAGGAACAGGATAGGGATGTTGGGCGGGCTGAAGGGAGGAAGGAAGTACACAGAGATGAAGAGACCCCTGATGTAGAGTGGGTTGCTGGATTGGGTTTTGTTTGGAGTTACAAAATGTTTATTTGATAGTTGTGTCCATCCGAAAACCTACCTTAACCGGTAGATTACCAAATAATAAAAAATATATGATTACATCTGTCGATGTTGCGTCAGATTTTGGCAAACTATCAGGGTAGGAAGGCATCTTGCCGATTGCTAACTTTCACAAGCTCTGTATTTGGCATATTCTCTTCCAAATTATTTGTGTGCCGATCCTTAAGTACGCTGTTACATTTACATAATTACTTTAATCATCAGCATAAAACGTGTACAAATTCCTTGACATACATTTATTTTTAGTAATTTTTTTCACCTGAAACAGTTCTAACATCTCCAAATGCAGACATTGCGTATGAACAGAGGACTACACACGTGTCTTTGCATTCAAGTCTAAATGGAAGACAACCTGAAAAACGCATCTAGGTTAGACACAGTTCAGCCCCAGATTTACATATCACATATGCTGAGAAACTATTTGGGATTCTCTATGAAAAGACGATGGAGTGACTATGGTCACTAACGCCTCATTACACACGTCAGTGCTTCAATTTCAAATGATACTCTGGAAATACACGGGAGTCGAGTAATTAGTTTTTAGTAGGTTATTAGTAATTAGTAGGTTTTAAAACAATAGCGGAGCAAAGTCCTGGGTAAATTCTACAACTGATTTGTTGAAGTCTGGTTTGCTGGAAAAGTGCAAATTTTAAGCATCGATTGTAGACGATCCATCTCCGTGATCTTACACGCTATTCATTACATCCACTACCACAGTGCAGTGGAGTTTGCATGCGCCATTGACATCACACAAAATGGACACGTCTTCAAAGTTCGCAGAATTTGGTCTATTATTAAATGTCCCGCCAGCGAGTTATTTCAAACTTCGTTCCGATAATGATTAGCCACGTTTTTAGGTTCAACGCACCATTTTTTTAATGATCCTATTTCATCATAGTTGTACTAGATCTACTTCTGAAATACGACCGTTCTCGTAAGGTTCAATAGACTGAAGCATATACTCTAGACCGAGCGTAACATGTAAAATATATTATTTTTTTAGATGCCATATATGCTTTATTATGATTATTTTATGGATTTTTATGAATTATATGGATAATAATAATCATATGCGTATATATGATTATATATATATATATATATATATATATATATAATCATATATACGCATATGATTGTTATGTAATGGAGTACATGAATTGGCTTAACTTGGATATTATTATTACGATGCGTAAATTACTTCTAACCTAATTCCATAAAATAATTCATCTCTAACCTATAGTAGGGTCACAAGAATGTGCGTAATTCATAAATGGCGAAAACGAACTTAGAAAATGCTACAACACATGTAGATGTAAGTTGCCGAGGAAATTCAATTTCAAATGCTGTCAAATAATGACGTTAGCTTTTGAATGTATGAAACTGCTAATTTATGGAGACATTGGCAGTTTAAACCCTCGCTGCTACCGATGGTGTTCATAGAGGAAACTTGAATATTGTAAATTCTGAAGAAACACATTAAATTTCTGTGTGTCTAGACATCACTTAATCGAAACAATTATTATTCTCAAAGAGTTTACTTTTAATATATATGACTATAGCCACGCGAGGAGAGTCTTCTAAACTTTTGCAAATGAAAAATTTGACAACTTTAACCATTCATTTAAATCACCCCGAAATGACACCATAAATTACGTATCCAAAATTTTAAGATTGAAAGTGAATATTATATGAA